>VFFE01007053.1:826584-1013599 GCA_008921705.1 Burhinus oedicnemus
GCTTTAATTGCTACAAAGCTCTCCTATTTTCCGTGGTTAGCACTAAATCCGTAACGGCAGCGGTTCGGACTTCTCATTGTCTCTTTGATCCCAGTTCCTCTGTGGTGCATCTTCCTCTTCCAGCAGCAAAAACTGCCTGGAGAACCCCAAAGGACAGAGAAAATGCGTCAAGAACAAAAAGAAAAGGGCTGGCCGGGACATCCTGCTTCACCCCCCGGGCCGCAGGAGCGGGTGCGCTGGGAGAGGGCTGCTGGGAAGGAGTTTTCCTGGGTTTGGCTTGAGGCTGAATGTGAGAGTGGAAGGATCTTAAATCGCTTAACTGAAATGCGTTGGGTTTGTCCTGAAAGATTTCTGTCTATGCAGCCATTCAACCCCATTGGGCGAGAGGCATAAAAATGACATACTTTTCTCTATTTCCATGCCTTGCGCCCACATTTACAGGTTTTAATGTTTTTTAATGCCCCCATCAATTGTCAGACGTTTTGGGGGCTGTGACCTGCCTCTTTTGGGAGGAGCCCCATGTGACCCCCCCAGCCTCCACTCACCTGCTCCTCTGTCGCATCATCGGCCCCCCCCCGGTGAGAGGTATTGCCGCTGATTACTTTTTTTATTAAACCCCACCTTTTAGAAATCCCAAATTTCTATTTATGAAATATTTTTCCCCGTCGTGAACTCAGCTTAATTTTTTTTTAATGTGTACAAGCTATTTTAGTTGCTTGCCCGCCTTCAATTTCAAAAAGTTTAAAAAAAAATCGTCTTTGATAACCACATTAGCTCTCTGGTTGCGGTTTCATGCCACATTCTGTGTATTGGCAGAACTCGAAGCCAGCAAAACTACTCTGTACCTCCCTTTGAAAAACGGAGCTGGGCATCTACTGTGCAATTCCTTCTGGTTGCATTAGAGACCGAGCAACAACAATAACCATACTTCAGGTTATCTGGCACTTCACACCAAAACTCAGCTTTACGTTGTTTAATATTTTGACTGCTTTTAGCCCAGAGTGTAAGCACGAGCAGTAGACTCATTGCTCAGAATAAGATCGATGAAAATCAGAAAGGTCTGCCCAATAAATACCTATTTTTGGAGCCTGGCGCACAGTGCGCTTGCCGGGTAATTTCCCCGCACGTCGGGATTCACAAAGGGCTGTGTGCTGTTTCCCATCGACTTCCGTGAACTTTGCATTTATCCGTTGCTCTAGCGCTCCCTGGTTCCTGTGGGAAATATCTCTAGTGCTGGAAATCCTGAGGTTAACTAGCTACAAATGGTATTTAGTTATTAAAAGCATTGGCCGGTCTCGAGGCTGAGCAATGCCGGGTTTCTGGTCCAGGAGATGCAGGGCCTGGGGAAACGCGTATCAGCCGAACCCGAAGGGTCCCATCCCTTCCCGGGAAGCACCACCAGCTCCGCTTCGACGGCGGCAGGGATGCAGGAGACCTCAGCCCCTCGCCCCGGTGTCCTTCGCTGGGGTGGCCGGCACTTTGCCATTGCTCTTATTAGTTTTTTTTTTTTTAAATTATATCGCTTGTCTTTTTTATGGTCAGACAGTCAACCGTCAGCATCAATTACCAGAGTTAATATTGACGTCCTCTTAAGAGAGGTTTAAATATTAAAGTGAGAAGGGACTTGCTCTGGGCTTCGTCTCTTTGTGGTGTTCGTCAATAAAACCCGAACTCGCAAAACAGTTGTCACAGCGATTTTTGGTGTCTTGCACTGACGTGATGCCTGAGCGGCAAATGTTGCCGGAATGTTTCAAATGAGCAAACTGCACTTATTAATTATGCTAATAATCACGACTCAGGATAGCTGCGCTGAGGAAGACAATAGCTGAAACTTGCTCCTTGTAAAAGGGGCCGTGGAGGAGCCGTCGCCTTTGTCCTGTTTAGAGGCTTTATGCAGGAAAAAAAATCTTCCTCCACTTCTCGGGAAAAAGCCATTCACACATATAAACCGGGAACTTCAATATGCATATCTTTATTTTAACCACCATGCTATTTATTGATTTTTCCCCTGCAATTACGCAGCGCTCTATTTATTTGCATCGGGGCTCGCTGTGCCATATATTAAAGCTCCCTTCCTCCAGTGGCGGCTCTTCAGAAAAACGCTTCTGATTTCCCCTCAGAGTATGAGGTCAATAGGCCATAACTTATGATTTTGAACCTAGAGCCAGACCTAATTTATGGATCTTCTCTGGTTTCCTGTGTTTAACTGTTTCTGGGAGAGGGTTTCATGGGAGAGCCAGAGCGGACGCATTGCGCACCGCTGAGATCCAGGCTTTAGGGGTGCGAGACGTATGGGCTGTAGTAAAGCTCAGTGCAACGCTCCGGCTAATTCAGATCCGCTTCTCTATAAATTATGTATAGCTCTTCTGAAAAATGTTTGTATTCCCTAACATAGCTCTAGATTGTCTCACTAAAGCAAGGGAAATGTTAAGAGAAAGTCAGTTCTCACGTAGCAGAAATTAATTTTCATTTGCTGAGCACAGAATGCATTTAGTTCTCGAATTTTGTTGATCGGACTAATATTGACAAAATACGGATTTGCTTTTCTGCCTCTCTAACAACTTTGGCAATATTTGCCGTGGGCAAAAGGTGAAGGTTTTACATTACGATATGTAAACATGAAAAAAAAGAAAAATGTCTCCCGCTCGCCAGCGAGATCGCCGCTCGCATCGCCCGGCAGCGGCCGCGGTGGGTCGTGCAGGATCGGCACGGGGATGGCTGAGCCGGGTGTCACCCGCCCTGCTCTGACTCACAAGGGCTCGGGGCGCTCCGAAAAGGGCCGAGCACTCCTTTCCAGCAGATTCTGGATCAGATGCCGAGAAAGCTCCGTGTATGAACGGCCGCGTCGGCTGCCTGTGCGGAAGAAAGGGTCTGAAGCCGGCCGGGACGGGGGCCGCGCAGGCTGCGTGCATGGGTTCAGTTTTGGACTTAACGGCCTCCTGAGAGCCGTCCCCTTGTGCTTTACATCACCAAAACCATCTGCTGGAGTTGTGCCTTGAATCGCCTGGTCCTCTAGAGGCAGCAGGGAGAAAAAAGGCAAAGTGAAACCCTTCCGTTGGAAAGAAGTTTTTTTAAAAAAAAAAAAAAAAATTAAAAAAATTTTAACCCATTCAATCCTGAACGAAGTTTTTTGGCAACTCCCACCCAGGTCAGGCAGAGGCTGGATTGGACCCATCCTTCGGGAGTTCACTGATGGCGTTGGGTGCCCTGAGGTTAGGCAGGTGCCTGGAGGGTGTATTGAACATGCCCGGGAACAAATACGTGGCGGTGTCAAAAGCGACTGATGAGGTTTGGCTATGAACCGGTGCCAGGCGCTGCCGTCAGCGGTACCGCAGCGCCGGGCTGTGTCAGCACGGAGCTTGCCATGATAACCTTCAGTTCCGCACACCCGGGCACGTGGGATCTCAGGAAACCCGGCAAGAAAAATGCCATGGGAAGCCCGGATGGAGGACTGAACTGCTCCTCTCTCCCCGGAGCACGGGCTGAGCATCCCGGGCTGCCCACCATGGTGCGGGGGCAGCTGCACACGTGCAACGAGTGTGCGAGTGCTCATGGCGGCTCACTGCAGGCTCTGACCCCCCCTGCAGCACCGAAGCACCACGGGGTGGGTTGGAGACAAACCCGCAGCCTTTAATTCCGGATTTATGGCTGCTGCTGATCCTAAGCTAACCTTTTGCCATTACAGCCTCTGAATGCAACTTTGGGGATTAATAAATGGGAAAAGTCGGGACCTTAACTGTCAGGAATATAGTAGATGTGCCCGGCACTAAAACCAACAGCCGTAAACCACGGAGGAATCCACTTCGCCTAAAGAAAAACCAGTTACCTAGTGGATAGGGTTAACAGCGTCAACCCAGCGCGCTGAGACCGCAGCCCTCGCTACAGGCTCTGCTGCGCAGCCTCCGCCTAGCAGGATCCCAAGGAGTTAAAACGGAGCAAACCTCCTCATGCATTTTATGTCACAAACTCCCCCTTTTTCGTCTGTGTGTGTGTGTGACCAAGCCAAGTCCTTTTTTAGCTCTACCCTTTTGAAAACTGCTGGTTACAGATAAATTAAAATGCCAGAACCGAAATTGCCCACGTTAGCCCCTAAGGGAGCCTGCGCTGTCATCTTTCATTAGATGCTGAGAGACCAAAAGCCCAAGGCAAAGTGAAAGCTGGTTCCTAAGAAAGGGCTCGGAGCCAGGAGCTGCATCTCTCTGCTGTAATCTCGCATCTCTGTCCTTTTAAGTTTAAGCTGAGCAATGCTTTCTTGGACATGTCTGTTTTCATACTGCAAATTTCAGTCTTAAAATCAACAGCAAATACGAACAGGGTATTCCACAGAGTCCTAAATTGTCAAGACAAGCCAATGCATTTTCTCAGAGCAATCTGATGGTTTTGTCTGGTGTCAGCCCTTGCATCCTCCGGTGCAGATGATATGTTTGGACGGTTTAATAAAGAGCTGTTTAGAAATGTGACTGTTATTCTTCTTAAAAAAAAAAAACCCAGAGTCATGTAATCTTTCAGCAACAAAGGTGGGATTTTCCCAATGCTTCTTCCATCGTTTTGAAGGAGGAACAGTGGCTTGGTGGGTTTTGTGAAGTGCCACGCAGAGGTGAAATGGTCTAGTCTAAGGAAAAAAAAAATTCTAGAATTATGCCTGCACAAGGAGCTTAATAAACCATAAAGGCCAGTGGCTTTCCAGCATCCTTTCGCTTTGTGTTTGAATTAGAGATGTGCTTTGACTTAGAAAAATGGGGCTGGTCCTGGGTGCGTGCGGCGGCGCGCGGCGGCAGCAAAAGCCTCCGAAAGGAGCAAAAACCCAAATCTGATTCCTTCTGGGCAACTCGAATGGCACTTTGCGGTTGTGCCCAAAGGATAAAAACTTTCTCATGCCTCCCAAGAGTGGTGAACGGGTGAGGAGGAGGCGGCCCTCGGACATCACCTCTGTGTCAGCTTATCCCTTCAAAATCCTGCCGAGGAAATCAAGTTGGAAAACCATACTGGGCTGGCTGGTTATTGTAACCTTTGGATGGATGGCCACCGTGAAGTTCGGTAGCAGGTGGCTGCATATGGCATTTTTTTATGGCATGCAAAAGTGTTGAAAGCCTGGAGAAGCCAGCTCAGTTGTTTTTGCTCATCTGTCGCCCTAGGCAGTGAAATAATTTACTCCATTTCCATCCACCTTCTTCTCTCTATTTGTATTGAGTTATGATGGGGAAAGGAACTGCCTTAGATGTCTCTTACTTTCCTGAAGTCAGCGAGCCTTTAGTTGTCAGACCATTGTATCTCTGTGCTCCTAATCTCAGTGGTTTTTCTTCTAGCTGCTCCTGAATTAACTTTTATTCTGTGTATACAACACAAAGCAAACAACTGCACAGCAAAGTCCGGCGTGCTTTTCTCTCTGCGGCAGGTAGGATCCCTTCACTGTATGACATCCGCGATTGATCGAGTATATGAAACCGTAACACAAAGTAAAGAAAACTGGAAAAAAAATATTGTTCCGAAAGTTATTGGGCAAGGCCGTGGGGAATTAATTTTCATTGCACTACAGCTCCAGAGGAGGCAATAATAATGAGCTGCACTTAGCAAAAGCAAATACCTGTGACAACTCCATGTAGGTGCAGAGGGCTCGGGCTGCCGCGCCGTGTCAGCCGTCGTGTGCCGGGCACCTCGAGATCACCAAGTAAGGGGAAGCATCTTGGCTTTGGTTCTGGGGAGTTTCCCCCATCTCTGAGCACTTCATGGCAAGGCATTGTGGTAGGGGTGGTGTGAGAGACCTTAGCAAGGGCAAACGTCCCCGCGATGCAATAACTTGGCACTTTGACTATAGGTTTTCTTTCACTGCATCCCAAAGATTTGGTTCAAACATGCAATGAGGAAGATACCTCCATGGTCTTCATTGAACAGCACCGCCACTGCTCTGCCTTCCTAATTTCACTCCTGCTCACTTTTTAAATGAATTTATGCTCATACGCCGCAAATGAAGTTTCACCTATCCTGCCTGTTGCCACTCATTTGGGGTAAAGCAGAGGTTTAATCTCAAGTGCGTAGTCTAAATAAAATAAAAGAGTGAAAAGAAGCAGATAAGACTTTGTGTCTCATTTTGCTCTAACTTCTCCTGACCCTGTGGGTAATTTTTGCAGCCTGCAATTCATCTGGAGGGGTAGTGAAGGGTGTGCGATGCCCAGTGAGGATGTGGCCGCATCTCCTTGGCTGGCTCTTCCAGCGCTCTGGCATCCACACTACATTGAAAGGACGTGCAAAAAAAACCAACCAAGCCTCCAGCCCTTTCCAAAAGGAGCCTGGGAACAGCCGTCAGGCAGCCATGGTGCCTGACAGCGGTGCAAACTGGGGAGGTTTCTCCCACTGGTGTGCAGAGATGGGTGCTCTAAAGAAGCCACTTTGGCCATGGAGCAAAGGCTGCGGCAGCAGAAGCTGCAGCGTTGCAAGAAGGGCGACTCTGGTCTAAAATCAGAAACGTCATTTAGTTTCCTGACTTACAAAAGAGGATAATCACGCTCCCTTTACATGGGTATCATGCCGTTTAATTAGTAAATGATTAATTTGTTAATGATTTCCCTGGCATGGAAAGCACTACTGAACAGCTTCTTTCCCCAGCCATGTAAATCCGCAGCAGAAGGGAGGTACATCTGCACCTTCCCGGGGCCGTGCCTGGCTACTCCCCCATCCCTCTGCTGCTCTGCCCACATCTCCTACTCGGCAGAGGCAGCCAGTGAAACGTGGCTCCGACAACCCCTTCCCGCAGCACCTCTGCGTAAAGGCACACGAGATTTCTGTGGAGCTGAGCCACATCCTTGCCCTCTCCTCGGCGAAAAGAGAGAAGATGTTTTGCTCGAGCCGGACCAGAGGTGGGAACGGCGTATCGGCGCTCCTGGCACCCACGGTTGAACCTTACTCAGATACATGGTTGCATGACAAACTTAAACATAAACCATATCGTTCTGTTCTATGAACACTCAAATATCTCAAATTCTGTTTTATTCACAATTTCAGCAAGTGAGATTATCGGTGAAAAGAGAAGGAAGCAGAAATGAATTGCAGCCTTGCTTCAGAAAAGGGAGAGAGATCCATTTAAGCCAATTTCTCCAATGAAGAAGAAAGGCTGTTTGAAAAACATAGCAAAACACGCCCGGTTTCCTTGCAAAGGGAGTTGATCAGAATGGCATTTTTCATAAAAAGGGTTCGAGAGGGACCGTGAGGAGCCTGGGGCTCATTCCCCAGGGGGGTTTGCACCTTCGTCGCACAGGCTGCAGCGTTCCCATCCCCTGGTGTGGCCGTTCTCCACCTTCCTCTGGCACCCAAGGGTTTCGTTTGCTACAGAGATAGATGAAAAGCTCCAGAAAGGTTTCCCTTTTCCTGACCCTGCTCCAAAGCTTCCCTGACCAAGCTGAATCTGCTCCCTGGCCTCTGGGAGCATCCCAGATTTCAGGCAGCTCCATGGTAGCGGAGATACGGCTCAGGTCTCGCCTCTGCTGTAGGTCCTGCCCTTTTAATTCTTGTGAGCAGCTTATCTGCCTTTCCTTGTCTCATCCTTTCCTTCTCCTGGATGCCCTTCTTACCCTGACCTTCCTGCCAGCCTTTTCCCCAGCCCAGCTAAACCTCCCCGGGGAGGGGCTGCACCTTTTTGATAGCTTTTTGCCTGAAGTCACACGATTCCCAAGCAAGTGCTTTTTTTAGGGCTCTTGACTTTAAAAAGCTCCGGTTTCGGAGCTCAGCGGTGAAGTATAACTCTGACATCAGCACTGGCGTACTGGAAAAAAACCCCGCTACAAGTGTGAGCAGAGCTGGACCCCTCAGATCTTAAGTGGCTTCGTATTCCTTAGGAAAGCTTAACGCACAAATACGCTGTGCAAAAGCCATGTATTCAGCTCTCTGCAAGCTGGTGAGATTGGCTTAAAAATAATGAGGTTTAAAAATAGAGTGAAATACATTTTGGGTAACTTTCATCCGCTCCTTGGCTTTGGAGTGGTTTTCGGTTTGGCTCTGGGGACCACTTCAATCCCATTTCCAAGTTCTTCTCTGTACCCTGGAGGGGCCAGACAAGTACTTGGAGAAATCAAATCAAATCTGAGATTGCCAGAAACCCCACAAAAATACTGCTGGTTTTTAAACCAAACAAAATCTTCACTCCAAATGGAAGCCCAGTCCAGCCTGACAACAAAAATCACAAGTTGGCAGCGCAGCCCTCCTAGCGAGGCATCCTTGCTGATTAGCGCTGCCGCCTCATTAACATGCATACTGTAATCTCATTTGCTCCAGGATTGCTTTGATGTTAATTCCAGCGTTTTGGTGCAGCGTGGTACTGCACTTTGTGTTTCCAGGCTAGCATCCCTCTCCTCTGCAGCCCCAGCCTTTTCTTCCTGCCTTTGCCGTGGCCACTAAAGCACTGGCCACCTTCACCCTCCCAGCCTGCGGCTTTGCCCTCCCGCCTTGCAGCCTGGCCCCGTGCTGGTTGTGCTCCGCATTCCATGCAATTTTCTCTCCCTGTAATTTTTCAGCCATCCTTTCATATATTTTTTTTTTTTCAAACTATCTGCGCCTTTTTCCCAAGCCCCCGTGACTCCGAGGCAGGTCAGCCACGGAGGTTGTCTAATTTGGGGAGGACCAGGGAAGGAAACCTCGATGCGTCCTGCCCCGTGGGTTTGCTATACGGCTCAGCCCTGCTCCTGCAGCCCGGCCAGCCCTGTGCTCCCTTCCCCGTGACAGTGGGGACAGCTTCGCAGCGGAGGGGACGGACAGACAGCATCCTCACAAGGACGCCCGCCGAGCCCCGGTCTCTCCAACCACGCTCTCTGTTCCCGGGGCTATTTTTACGGCTGGAGGAGAAGGGCTGCGGACATCCAGTCGGAGCAGGAGCGCTGAACCGGCTGCCATCTGCCCGCCAGCCCAGGAGAAACGTGCCGGCTGCCCGTGCCGCTGCACCCAGCCGCGGGGCTGCGGTGGCCAGAGGGGTCAGTGCCCGCAGCCCCCGGCGCTGGGTGCTGGGCAGGGGCTCCACGTGCTCGGGGACGGAGAGCCTCATCTCTCCGGAAAGCGCTGGGATGTGTATTGTCTATAGGTGCTCCTGGGGACCACGTATCCCAAATGCCTTGCACCCCTTCGGGAAACACTGGCCCTCTCCTCTGGGGTGGCTGGAGCATGGGAAATGGTCACAAGAAGCCGCCGCGTGCACATGGAGTAGCAAATCCCGTTTACTCCAAGGAGAAAATAAATGCAATGGTGCAGCACGGACAAGGGCATTGGGCAGATGTCCAGCGAGGCAGGGGAAGAAGTTGTGTCATTTCTGGGAGCTGAGTCCTCAAGAGAGCCAGATGTGCGGCCAGGGTGGGCTGGGGCTGGGGGTCCCGTAAAGAGGTTTTGTTCAAAGCAAGGTGGGGACCTCACCTCCCCACAAAATCAATCATTTACGCACTTCTCGAACGCGGCTCCCCGGTATCCCGGGTGGTTGCGGTCACGAGGGCTCAGAGCTACCTCAAAACGTGGGCAGGCCAGAGACGCGCGTCTGCTTTATTGTCTGGGAGATCAATGACTTTAATAATTAGCATCTTACTTACACATGATTTCTATACTCAATTTGAATCTTAATTAGAGATGGAGAGGGGGATTTAGAAACCGTGGTGTAGCGCAATGCCGTGCCTCCTGCCCGCTCGGCGGAGGAGACCCTCCGGCAGGACCCGGGACAAACCCGCTGCGGCATCGGGGACATCACCCTGCCGCTCCCAGGGGAGCACTCAGTCCCTCTGGGGGGGACACACCAGTGCCGGAGGGTCCCACAGCCAAGTCCCCTACACACATTCTGCCCCGAAGCTCAGCTCCAGCTGGCCGAGACGGGGGCTGGCCGACGGGTGACGCACCTCGGGTGCCCACCCGGTGTCCGTCCCCGGCTCGCAGGTGCCACGTGCCACCAGCACCTTCTGCTAAAGGGAGACGTGCCCAGCCCCGGGACCAGCTCTCCCGGCAGGACAGGCTGCAGGAGGCACGGGGCGGTTCGGGATGCGGCTGAAGCCGAGGGGTTCGGACCTGGTGCCTGCCCAAAGTGCTCAGCAGCTGTAAAAATCCGCCGCAATTTAGGGAGCAAGAAAGGGACCGGGGGGGCTGTCAGTGCAGGCTGGCAGCTTTAAACCGCTCAGCCTACATGTCTTTACACAGGGACGTGCATTAAAAAAAAAAAAAAAAAAAAAAAAAAAAAGAAAAATAAAAAGGAATCAATGTTACTTTTATTTGTCCTGAGCTGAAGCCTTTTGGGTCGGTTCTTTGTGACACTGATACCATGCAGCGTGTGGCTATTGTCCCACCTTCGCCAGGAAAAGCAAAGACTGTTAATGCGAAACAAGGCGGGTTTTTTTTTTTCTCACTAATACTTCCCGGTTTCGCAAAGGCTTAAAACCTTTTATGGGAAGAGAAAAGTCCAGCAATCGCACCGCCGCATGGCTTAGCTGGTTGTTCTAGTGATACCGAGACAATCCTGCGCAACGCGTGGGTCGCTGGATGCGCGGCCAAGGCGGTGCTGAGGACCAGGGTCGCCCCGTCGCTCGGGCGCACGCCTGAGCACAGCGTCACTCCAGACAGGGCTCTTCCAGGTCCTCTTTGAGGAACCCGGTTTAGAAACAACCCCGGGAGCTGCTGGCAGCGCAGCTGGATCCAGCCCTACCAGGGACCGGTGCTGCGTCACCCTCATCCTACGCATCCTGGGCGGCAGCAGCAGCGCAGATTATGGCTGTGCAGCCTCGGAGCAAGGGCAAGAGGAGCCAAAGCGTCATCAAGGCCTGCGGTGGGGTCGGTGGAACGGCACAGCCCATGCCGCCCATCCACGCAGAGGGATGAGGAGTGGGAAGGAGCTGGGGGACGCCCACAGTTTGGGTAACGCTGCAGGAGAGCGCAAGCTCCGGAGCAGGGGATGCACGTGGCGCACCAGAAGCACTCCCAAAAGACAAGGCTGTTAATTGTTACTTAAGCAATCCAGCCGTTTCCAGATTGCCTGGGGTGAAGCGGCGGCGGCGGAAGGTGTCTTGCTGCCAGAGTGAGAAGTGGCACGGTCGGGGCCCCTCTTTGCCGGGAAACTTTTGCTGGGAGCGTGAAAGCAAGCTGTGGGCTGCCCCGTGCAAATGGGAAGCACCTGGGACAGAAATCAGCCGAAAGTGAGCACTCAGAGGGGAAAAAAAAAAAAATCCCTCTTAGGTTGAGCCAAATTTCCAGACAAAACCAGGGAGGAGGACTGGGATGGGTCAAACCTACCCTGGGCTCCCAGGCATCCCTGCTGAGCCGGCTCACCTTTTCCAGCCCCAGAATTTCCAGTGTTTCCCTGCCTTTGCCCCCATCCCAGCCCTCCCCGAGCCGTGCTGCCTGCGGAGGGTCTGGCCTCCAGCCCGTGTGATACATACGTGTGTGCACCAACATAATATGATCTATAGAAACACGCACACGTGGAGACAGGGCACGTGCTTGGTGACAATCGCCAGAAGAGGAAAGGTGGGATTTCACAAACCTTTAAGTGACGTGAAAGCACAAATCCCTCTGACTTACACTCTCAGAGTATCTTTCTGTTAGAATTTGCCCCAAATGAAGAGGAGACTGATACAGCAGCGGTTAATTACATGGAACAGGACGATTGCTCCGAATGGAGTTTCACTTGCCGAAGACCTGCCCTGAAGATTTAGTCTTGGGTTTCAAAGGCAGCTGCTTGAGGGCTAGACAGAGCTTTCTGCCCTGCCATTTACCAGGGGGAGAGAGGGTAAAACACGTGCGTAAAATATATATGTTTATGTATGCATGGCCAGGTGGCTGTGCCTCCTGTCTGATTATAAATCCAAGCCGTCCGATATTACTGTAGCGAGTCCTGCCAAAGGGAACGGGGAAACAAAGTCACTGCTTATAATTAGGTGCTGCAGTGTAAATCTAATCTTCATTTAGAGCAATTTCTGAAAGACAAAGAAAAAATCCACCTGATGAGGTGTCGGTGAACCGTACGACGTGCCTGCAAATCAAAGCCCCACGTCTCGAAACTTAGCTGGGAAAGGGAAATAAATGGCAGGGGAGCGGCCGACGGGGCGACACACACCCTGCAGGAGCCGTCCCCGGGCAGGACGGGGCCGGTGGGGATGAAATGCCCAGGAGCATCGCCCCTCGGCGCAGCCCCCTCCCCGCCGCACGCGCGATGCACGCCTGACCCTCAGCATCCCCCTGCTCCCCTTCCCCCCGCCTCCACTTATAAATCAGAGCAGAATTAATTCAGGCGCCGCGTTTTATTTGATAAACGTCAAAATATGTAAATACCGGGCTCTCTTCCTACAGTCGCTAAAACAAATGGAAAACACATTTATTAGCATAGAGATGAGTTTAATCAAATCAGCGGCGAGTACAAATTAGCCACAGGAAACGTAATGAGCTGGGAATTAATTAGCAGCATAATGGTAATAACTTTGCCTGCTGATTACCTTGCGGCCATGGCTCTCCCCCAGGGCTTTCCATGGGTTCTCCAACAGCTGATCTTTTCTGTTGCAGGAGCCCCTGAACTGGAACAGCATGGCCGACAGCTCCCGTGCAACAGACTGGAGGAGGGGAGGGAGACGGAGCGAGGGAGAGAAGAAAAAAAAAAAGCCATGTGAGACATCCACCGCCTTTACCTTCCCAAGCCACAAGCCTGTTCCTTTACCTATCGCTCTCCCGGTTTGTCCCGCCAGGCTGTGCGTTTCCCTGTGGTGCGGTGCGTGGGGATGCTGCCCTCCTGGGCGGTGGGTTGGGTGGGATACCTGGCTCACCTTCCCCAACTGAATATTGCCTCCCTGGCCAGGCACATGGCACATTACGGAGTCCCAACAGCAGCCACCCGGCACCCCGGGGCTATTTCAGTGCTTTCAGCATCGCGCTGCGAGGGGGTGAGGCTGGATCTGAATTGTCCGAAAATAAATATCCAGGCGGTTTTGGATAGGGGCTGAAGTTGCCTTGGGAAGGGCAGGAGCAGGGTGACCCCCGGAGACTCAGCTGGCTTTTTTGAGGAGCTGATGTTGCATGAGAAAGGGACAATTGGTGCTCCAGGGGCTTTGTAAAGTGCTGGGCTTGTAAATTAACTGTTTGACACCAACAGTGATGGAGAGCAGTGGGGGGCAGGGGCTGGATGGAGGAAAGGGGCAGTTTCTCTTCTTGATTTATTTGTATTCCTTCTGCAGTGCCTCTCCTCCTAACACCTGAGCAGTCCAAAATAACTTGCACAGAGCCTTCCAGTGCCGGAGCTAAAAGCACTTCATAAGCCTTAATGAATCAAGCTGTGCAACAGCCCTGCAAGGAATTATTATTCCCAATGGCGCAGGAAGGTTAAGGGGAAAACGCTCACGTTTGGGGGCCGCCATTTAGATGCTCCAGTCCATCCTCACGCACCTTCGCACAGCAGCCTCCCATTCAAGGGACTGATCAAAACTTGAGAAGTTAAAGACAACAAAGCTAAGTTAAAAAAATAAGCCAGGCCACGCATTGAGGTGCTCTAGAAGGGATTTGTGGGGGAATTAATGGAGCATCCAAGTTTAAAATGTAATTCAAAGTGATTTCTGGAAATTGTATGGATGCTGAAAAGTGGGAGCACTGCTCCCAGGTCACTGGTACCTGCAGAGCCCTTTTTTTCCTCTCTCTGCTTTGGATAGTTGGCTCCAGCCTGCATAAACGCTCCATGAAATGGCGGGAGGACAATAAGGCGAAGGCTGACAAGGACATGGTGATTTTCTTTTTTCCCAGGGAGATGGTGTCAGTTTGGACTCGTGCATCCCCCAGTCCTCCGGGCTGTCAGTGCTACCTAATAAATCACGCTGGTGAATCCAAGATGTGATGCTCACCGTATTGCTCCAACCGCTCTAAACCGTGCCTCAACCATGCCAGTTGCTTGGGCCATCTAGGTTTGGGCAGACGTTTGATTGGAGCTGTCAAGAGGTGGCGGACTGAAACTGATGCAAACAAGGAAGAAGTCAGCACTTTAAAAAATATATTGGTTTTGGATGGGAAGGGGCAGAGGTGCTTTCATTTACTGGAGACAAAAGAGAGGCAGGTTTTTCGCATTTTACAGAACGTGTCTGTGCTAACAGGAAGGTATCTGCACTTTGGAGTTTAACTCCAGGAGGCTTCAGAGAAGCAAAGGTTTTTCTCAACACTGAGATGAACTCAGAGCAAGATGAAGACTCTGTCTTGTCCTCGAGCGTAAAGAAATTTCACATTCAGCTCTGATCTTTGAAGCTGAGACTCAGTTCTCCTGCTTAGAGATCTTAGTAAAATCCATATCTGACCTTTGGATGCAAAAATAAGTGAGTAGGCATATAAACTCCTGCTTAGACATCCAAGATAACATCTTCCAAAGTCCCCAGTATTGCCCTGACTTGTTTTTTCCAGCCATTTCTGGGGTATTCACCATTGCCTTTAATTCAAGCGATGTTGGGTCATTGATTCTACCAACTAACAAACCTGCCAGTGGCAGCAGCACTGATGGCAACACTCAGCAAGCTGGTTGGTAGAGCAATTTGACATCTTGACAGTTGTCCCTGAAAAACCTCACAAGTCCCTCCAAAACCTGGAGTCAGAGGAGAGAAAACAAGCCCTGCTGCACTCCAGATCAGACCCGCTTTTGTGCAGGGACTGAAATCCTTACTTAAAAGTCCCCAGACCTGGCAATAAACTGCAATCTGCTCCCCACGGGAGGTTTTGGTGATGTGCGAACTTCTGTGGGAGCGTTGGTCCTTCCAGAGAAGCAGAGGCAGAACTAAGACAGAGCAACTATTTAGAGGCCACTCTGCAGAGGGACGTGGGAAAGGGACGTTTGCATGGATATTTTCAACACTTTTGTGAAAGTCCTCCTTTCAGGAGGCAGCGCTGACTGCCCTCTTAGTGGCTTGGTTGGACTCAAGCTCTCCTGCTGCTTGTTGGGTTTGTACCCAGTGTTGGAAGGTGCCCAAAACCGACGGGCGCTGTGGGCTGTGGAGTAGTTACCATCTACTCTCAAAGGCCATCACTGGGATGCTCCTCTAAGGAGAACTCATCCTGCAGAGCGAGGGCAACAAGGGCCTGACCACTGATGCAAGTTCACTTAGAGACACTTGGTTTTTTTGATCCTTTTAATGCCTCTGATTTTAATTATATTTTTTTTTCTAAGGGAGCTTGTGCAAGTTGACACAATAGATGAAACCATGAGTTGTAGCTGAGGAATCCTGTGTTTTATTATCACAGATAAATAATATCTCACCCAGAGGAAAACGGGAGAACACAAGGTCACCCAGCACGTCTAGAGCTGAGCCTGAATAGGAGGTCTAAGTTGCCGGCTCGTGCTCCAGCCTCCCGTGCAGCCTGTGCTTCCTTCTGAAGACAGAGGGGTTTTATCCTTCAAAGCGCCACTTCCCTTTGCTACCTGCAGACAAATAGGTTGCTCTGAGATGCATGCCACGAGCTGATTTTTGATTCATGAGAGCCTGAACCGGCACTGATCATACGAGAATCGGCAGCGATCATGAAATATGAAAGGTTTTTAAGAAGGACTCTACATCACATTGAGGTCTGCAGCAGGCTTTCTGCCTCGGAGCCAGAGGGGCCAAACGCAGCTCTAGTTTATTAATGAAAATGTGGAAGTGAAAGCCGCCAGAGCAGAATTTGCCCCTGTGCATTCAAGGCTACCTAGTTCCGCAGAAGCTTTTAGGAAATCTACCAGTTTAAGCATAAACACAAGACAATTTTGTTTTCATGCGATTTTCCTGCCAATGCTTTTTCTTAAAAATCTGTACGGCTGTCATATAAAATATGCCTCGGTTTGTTCTAATTTAGATAACGCATATTTGTCCTCAGCGAATGATTGATTAAGTGCTCTGATCTTGACTGCTATGTTAGCAGCAGGGTATCTGTGCAAGAGGATTGGAAATCTCATTGGATAAATGGGAGAGATGAAATCTTAGCTGTTATAGATCTGGTTTTCTTTTTCACAGCCAAGGCAAATGCTGTCTTCTTTGCCATAACAAACATGCTTTGTAACACGCTCCAGGACAGTGCTGAGCCTGACTTTGTTTCTTTGTGGAGGGGCTTTAAGCTGTCATAATACCATGGCACCAAACTCTTAATGTCACAGATATCACTGTAAAGTGGGTATCTCGGAGTTCACTAGATCAGTTGTGATTTACGCTGATGTAACTGAAAACAAAATGTGTCTCACTGACATCTGCGGAGTTGCTCTGATAAAACCAGCCTATAAGCAAAACTAGGGAAAAAAAAGATATCTCTGTGCAACCGAGCTCATTCAAAGCATCAAGCATGGTTTAGCAGGACTGCCCGAAATGGAAAACCTCCTTCAGGGGTTAGTTACCCTGTCAATCTCACTTCAACATCACTGAACCTGAGCTGTGTGCCAATAGAGTGGTACCCACAGGAGCTGGGAGAGATTTTCTTGCTTATTTGTATAATCTTCTGTCCCATACTTCGTACGGGAAATTATGTCAAGCTGTGTTTTGTCATCTTTTCATTGGTTTGTATTGATGAGCTAGAACTGACGCAACTAAAGGCAGCTGAAAACCTGAACTTTAAAAAAAACATATTTTGTTTTTCTTTAAGACGTCTTAATTTCTAACATTGGTCCACTGCATTGTCTTTGGAGCACTGTATTGCTAGGAAGGTGTGGTAACAAACCAGGCAATTTTCTAAAGAAAGGATTTTTTTTTTCTCCTTTTCTCTTCCCGAAGCTTTTCGCTGACCTTCTTGGAGGGGTAGAGAGAGCTTTCAAGACCATCAGAATAAATGGGTTGTTTACTGTGATGCTTGCAGCCTTGGAAAGAAAAAGATAAAAGAATAAAGAAAAGAAAATCCCTATACCCGCTGTCTTCCAAAAGGAGACAGATGAAGTGTGAGCTCAAGAGAAAATATTCCAAAATCTGAGCACGATGCTGTCACAGTAAAGTAGAGTAAAACAGAGAAAAGCTAAACAAAAAGGTAGTGACCCCGGGGGTGGCAGCAGGAGTCGGCACCCTCCTTCTTCCCAGGGGGTTCAATGCTTTGGAAAAAAAAAAGGGCAGGTTGCAGAAAAGCCAAAACCAGGAGGCGTACCTTGGAAAAAAGTCTTTTCTGGCTTTATTTTCCATGATTAGGATATCATGTTTGCTATTGTCTGCACTGATTCGTTCACACATACCGGCGCACGCAGACGCGATGGCTGGGGGCAGGATCTCAGGTGACTTCTGATGAGATCTCCAGACTCGGTCACCGAACCGCGAGCCCTTTGCTGAGGAAAATCACGGCCTGTAGCCACGTATGGAAGCGCTAAGCTGTGTTAATGATGCTGGGTTATCATCAGGCTCTAATGCTGCCTTGAATGGATGTCACTACTGTGTATGTTCCTGCAGATCAGTTGGTAATTACACTTGGATCCAAAGTAATTACCTTGAGACTTGCACTCTGGTTTAGAAGACAGAAATAACCATGCACTCGCCTAGTTCCACACGTAGCACTTGTGATGTAATTTAATAGCCAGCTACTAACATGAAAGTAAAGAGGCATTTCTCTTATATTTATGCCCTTTTAAGTTAAACATCGGTGTTTTTTCCTACGAAAGGAGCAGGGGCCAGCGTGCGGCCGGTCTTTTTGCCACTCAAGCGCCCTCCTCTTTTCTTGACAAAATGAAATACTCTGAAGCAAAATAAATATTTATAAGCTCCTCCTGGTGTGTGATTGTTTTGACAAAACAACTCCAGCAGGTCTTGATTTGGCTTTACTCTCTGCCCTATTTAAATTTTAGGCAGGGAAAAACCAGCCCTCTAAAAGCTGGAGGAAGAGGAGGCATTTGGATGAATTTTTGCGGTCTCTGAGTGGGGAGCAGACGGACCAACAATCCCTTTTTGAGGTTTTCCAGGTCACATCTGCCTGTGCGTTTCCTCTTTAACCTCCAAATGTTAAACACCTGGACAGCTGTAGCGCTGCATTAAGCACCGTTTTTGATGAAGAGCTCAAAGGCGAGACGGGCTGAGGCCGGAGCCCACCCATAACAGGGGACCCATAACAGGGGACCGTCACTGTCTGCACTTCTGTTACCCAACCGCCCATTAGCAAAGCACGCAGCTTTTTTTTTTTTTTTTTTCTTTTCACATAGAATTTACTTCTTCTTGTGCATTTCCAAATAAGCTAGTGCTTTTGCAAATAGTCATCTCCCTTCAGGGTGAGTAGCTTATTTTAGTTAGGAAAAGAAAGAGTCTACTGTGATCTCTTTCTTTTGGCAATGTCTGGGTAATCATTGCTCATAATAATGCCATCCCAGATGTTGAAACATCTCCTGTATTAATTTTACCCAGAAGATAATTTCCCTTAGAAATCATGTGCAAATCCCCTGTTCTAATTTAAGAATTAATTCAGTGCACTAAATCTCAGCACTTCATCCTAGAAATGTTTTGCAGTGTCTGTTAACCCTTTGCAACAACAACAACGAGCCCAAATGGGAGATTTACAGATTTATCTAAGCCTGTGTCTCATACCAGCTCTGTTTGAGCCTGGGATACAATACTTTGAAATGAGGGTCCCCTCTGGAGCCCACCTGCTTGAATGGTTTCCTTCCCCTCAGAGAATGACAGATATAAATTGATTTGTTGTTACAAATACAGGGGGCAAATACACCCGTGGCTCCCGAGACCCCCACTCCAGTGGTGCCTGGGATTGTCATTCCACTCTCCATCGGGGCTTTGGCAGATGCTAGGAATGAAAACATGATGGTTCCACATTTTACAAGACTTAAAGGAAAAAGAGGAGCTGAGCGGCTTGTCTGAACCCGTATGAGAAATCTATGGGAGAGTGAGGAACACATTGCATTTCTTTGGAGTCCTAGGTCTGGGTCGGTAGTACCTGACCAGCCTTCCCTCCCCTGGTGGTCTCATGCATACACAAGTACACACCAGTCTGCTACTGGTGTGAAGCGTCCCATGCGTTTGATGGGCTTTCTTCATTTAGTTTATAATGGAAGCTACATCAAACGTCGCTTTCCTGCCCTTCCACGTTGTGACAGTCTTGGTGTATCGTAGCCTTTATACTCAAAGTCTTTGACTATCAGTGAAAACAATAAAGCAAATAAAGAGGCCACATCTATGACTTTCACCCCCGCTGTGTGAGATCAGAGCGCAGCCCAGCACACCTTCTGCGGGGCAGGACACTTCAGATGCCAGGAATCCTCTCTTTGTCCTAGGGTACCTCTGCTTTGCCTTTGTTGTCTTATTTCTAGTGGTATTTGGGGTGCAAAAGAATTCCAGGTACATTTAAGCTAAAAAAAAAAAAGTCACGCAAGGAATTTGTCTCTGGGTCCTTGCAGCTGCACAGCTTGCAGATGCACGAACCCCTATTAGCAAGATCGCGCCACCGACTCCGGAGTGTACATGCAAAATGTCAGAGGATCACAGCATTCTTTCAGACAGAATTTTTATATGTATCTACAAACGCTTCCTGATCCCTACCACAACAACATGAATTTATTATGTCTCACTGATAACACCTAGCTAGCTGCCTCCTGCAGTGTAATATCGCGTTTGGGATCTCACTAACGTTACTGCTGGCCATCCTTGTGTTTGCCCAAGTGGTGCCTCCGGCGTTTTGCAGAGCAGAGGGCGGGCCAAGGACCTTCTCCAAAGAGGATTCATTCGGAATCAGCTTTGATAATTATCACAAGGTGATAATATGTGATTAGTGCCGGGACATGCCAGCACTTCCACTACCACCTGGTAAACCCTCAGATGCTGCTCAGAGGTGAGGAATGATGCAATCCCAGAAAGGAAACAAAGCAGAAAAGCCAGTGTTGATCATAGTGGGGAAAATCCCATTTCCCTTTCTCAGAGTGATGCACAGTTAATAGTAATTAGGGCTCTGAGCCTGACTTTAAAAGCATCCTGGAGCACAAATTCTGGCTACGGGTTTAAAAATGTGTGGAATTCACCTATATGGAAATGCTCGGAGAGGTAAGGCAGCAAATCACCCTAGAAAGTGCATAGATTTCTCTCAAGCTGGTCATCGGACTGAATGCATCCTGGCAGCAAGTGGAACAGACCCAAGGAAACTTTCTGATTTAGACAGCCAAGACTGCACATAGCCCCCAAAGTCAGGAAAAAAATGAAAGAACATGATGGTCACCTGCCTCATCCCGTCCGATGGGATTGAGGATCCCGTGCCAGGCGTCTCCACATCTCCCAAGCAGATCACATTTTTCCTGGCCAACAGGTCCTGGCCACATTGGTCCTGGCCAACACCGAGAGGATCTGCTGGAATAAGACAAACCATTTAACCCTTTTTCCTTTATTAACAAAAGATACTCTGTTTGATGACCCCCTCACTGGGCCCTGCTAGTTAGTCTTGTTTGCTGCTGCTTAGACTTCATGTTTATTCTTTCTCTCATTTCAATAAAATAGGCTGGAAAGAGATTGCTGCTTCCTTCTGGTCCTTAAGTAAGGGAGACTGCATTTATGCGACCCTGAAATTCAGCACACTGACAACTGCCGGATGGGTCTGTTGGCCCAGCAGCTCCTAGCTTGTGCGTTGGTTATTATTCCTCCTGATGAATTCACTTGGGGGATCTGCTCCTTGAATGCAAAGCTCTCGGGTCAGAACAAATGGAAAATGCATTACACGGAGCGTGACATACTGTGAGTCCCAGCAATGAGTGCTTGTTGAGATATGTCCATAGGCAGTGGGATAAAGGCGTTCCTTTATCTCCAAGCTGCTGCTGGAATTTCCTTCTAAAATCCTGTGTTTGCAGCAGCAATGGCTATTTGCAGTCAAATATTGGAATTTCTTCTATTTATTAGAAATGAATGCTAAATAAATGTATGAATGAGCATATGAATTTTCCCCTCACTACAAGAAAGACATGGAGGTGCTGGAGCGTGTCCAGAGAAGGGCAACGCAGCTGGTGAGAGGGGTCTGGAGCACAAGTCTCCTGAGGAGCGGCTGAGGGAACTGGGGGTGTTCAGCCTGGAGAAGAGGAGGCTGAGGGGAGACCTTCTCGCTCTCCACAGCTACCTGAGAGGAGGGTGTAGTGAGGGGGGGTCGGGCTCTTCTCCCAAGAAACAAGTGATAGGACAAGAGGAAATGGCCTCAAGTTGTGCCAAGGGAGGATTAGATTGGATATTAGGAAAAATTTCTTCACTGAAAGGGTTATCAAATATTGGCATCGGCTGCCCAGGGCAGTGGTGGAATCGCCATCCCTGGAGGTATTTAAAAGCTGGGCAGACGTGGTGCTGAGGGACATGGGTTAGTGGTGGGTTTGGCAGAGTTAGGTTGGTGGTTGGACTCGATGACCTTAAAGGTCCCTTCCAACGTAGACGGTTCTATGATTCTGTGATTCTATTACATAGTGAGATTTAAGAAATTAAAATCACAGCTTTGTTCTGATTTTGATTAGTGGGGTTTTAACTCTCCATCTCTGGGGTTCTTGGACTCTGACCATTCCCTGCAGTCAGAGACCAGTCTCAGCAAGGAAACTGTTTTCCCATGGGAAGCAGCTTAGTTTCCTTCCGTTCCTTCAGCTCCCCATTTGGGGTCCCCATTCCCAAGACACCCACAACCAAACCAGGTCCACACGCATCTCGGCCACCTTCCCCCCCCGCATCCTCGCAGCACAAAGAGCAGAGCCCAGTGCAATTCATCTCTGCTGTGATGGGGATATGCAAGTTTCCCTCCGTGCTATAATCTTTCTTCATTCTGTTATCTCCAGGCAGCACTCCTTAGCCTTGACGTTGGAGCGCCCATCCTATATCTGCATCACCGGACATTTTATGTTTATCTGCCAAACCTGTGTCTCTTGCCCCGCTATAGCTATGGTGTTAATGACGTTCCTATTTTCAGCCACAGAGGCGGCTGTCATTTAGGTTTTGTCAAGGAAATGACAAAAAGACACAGTATCGAATCTGAAATATTTAGAAAGCCTTTCTCCAAAAAAAACCCCAGAACTTAAAATATTGTCCTGATGGGAAAGCTAGCTGTAGTTTTTCAACAAACCTTCAGCCCAAGTTTTCTGCAGCTTCTCAGGATCTTGATCCCAAAAAGGAACAGTTTGTGGTGTCTGAGGCCCTGATCCTGCCACGAAACGTGTGCTGGCTGGTTCTGCGGGGGTTTTCTCCTGTCTTCAGGGAGAGAGAGAGACATAGTTTAGTGTTATTTAGTGAATTGTCACAAGACAAGCAAAGAGACAGCTATTCTCACCCAACCCACTGCTCTTTCTAGAAGACTTTATATATAATTTGTTTTGCTTTGGTGTTCTCCTGGGCTGCAGGATACTATGTTCTCCTTCAGGTTGTTTCATATTCAGATCCGAAAGCATCTTGTGAAGGAGAAGAACTGTGTTTCCAGCCATGTTTTGCAGCTCAGATGAAAATGCTGAAGTCTTGGTCTCAGCAATAGCTTCCCAAAAGTGTAGGACGTGGGAGGCTGATGTGTGGATGGGTTGCTATAATCAAGATACAAGGGGGCAGGAGGTCACTGTTAGTTTGGTGGCCTGGGAGAGGCACTGGTATCTGCTGGGGATGGCAGTAGAAGTCCTCTGAGCCCACTGGCAGCAGGAAGGGAGAAAATATCATGGCAGAAAAAGATGCCCACTGTCAAATTAAAGCAGAGCAGAGGCTGAGTAACTGCATCTAGCTTTGCCTCTACCCTAATGCGCATCAAAAGTCAGCTGGCAGGCGAAGGGAGGAAGGAAAAGCCAAGGGAAGAAGCTGGTGCAGTGCCAACTTCTGGGATTCAGTGGCTGTGCGTGGAGCTGGACGGAGAGTCAGTGCGGGGTCTTTGTCACTGCCTCGCTGCAGCCCCAAGCAAGACCGACCACCCCTCGCCGTGAACAGGCACTGGTGGCAGCTCTTGTTCCCAGGATCGTCTCCGAGCTCAGTGTTTTAGGTGCGGACAGTGAGTGTTTGCACAACGGAGGATTTTCTCTTCTCTCCCTTCATTTCCTCTCCCCTGGGAGAAAAAGTTGGGTTTAAAGTCTGCTCTTGTTTGATAACTTCCCTTAACTATCGGCTAAATAATACATGAACACTGATCCACCGTGCTGACTGATGACTCCCTCAGCTGACCCTGTTTTATTTTTATTGCTTGGCTCGGGCCAGTTCCTTCAAGTCCTGAATCATCAGAACAGAGACCTTGAGGTATTCCAGCCAAATCAATCCCTGGCCCATTGACATATTGCTTTACCTAACCAACCATACAACTTCGCTTTTCCCTGATAATTTCTCAATTAATTGCTTTTCAGCTCTCATTCGTTACAAGGTCAGGCTGTGACTGGGCTTGTACAATCCCATCTCTGATAAACTCTCCTGGTCCCCTAATCAGCTACGACTGGGATTTTAGTTCCATTAACTTATTCATCATCTAGACATTTTCATCTCGGGGAGCTTGACTTTTGATTGTATCAGTAGTATCTTCAATTATTTAAGACGAGTTAAAATTCCCTTCTTACCTAAAAGGAAAATGCATTTTGAGCGCTGAAAATTGATCATATTGGACCAGTGTCTGTTGGATGTTTGTATGTGCAAGCCCATGTTAAACAACTCACGCAGGGTGAGAGCGTAAGAATTTGCTGCTGATGAACATGTGTGTGCATGGGGCTGACTATATTAAGATGTCAGCTATAGGGGAATGACAGTATGCTGATGACTAGTGGCTTACTAATGCTAAATCACGCCTGAGATTCTGTTCCATGATGTCAAACATTGAATCAGTTTCCGTGGGAAGGTATGCAAATGCCAGAGCCCCTCGATGAGATCTGAAACCGAAATTGCTAGCAAAAAAATGCTTGCCCTCTCCTAGCAATAAATCGTTTTAGAACATCTTGAAGCTAGCTGCTCCAGGAGGAGGAGGGGGTGTATTTTGAACATCCCTGCCTCCCCCCCCCCCCAGACGGAAGGTCTCATATGACCCTTCTTCAGCTTTGGTGCTAGCTGGGAGCCAAATCCTTCTCTTCTGCTGCAACCTTCTGCCTCAGTCTGTGCTTCATCCTTGCAGCAGCTGGTCCACGCCACGGCAACAGCCCACTAGTGCTCCTTACTACAAAACTGATCTTTTAACAGAAGCGGCAGTCTCTCTCGCACAACGGAACGCCCCACATCCCAGCCCTTCTCAGTGCCCCTCTTCCCACTGCTCGCATCCAGGCAAAACTCCTAAGAGTCTGCAAGCTTCTCCCAGTAGGAAAACTGCTGGCAAAAACTAACAAACCGGCACCAGCTGGGAAATGATACACTTCTGAACGGGGTGATGGGACCAAGGAGCCTGGAGGTCCCATCTTGCTCATTGTCCCAGGCTCCGTAGATACCAGTTGAGTGAAAACCACCTTCCTAGGATGGTGTCGGGGGACCCTTTTAGATCATCTGAGCGGTTCAGGCTCTGAAGAACATCCACAGAGAGGGGTCAAACTGTATTGACAGACTCTCCAGGAAGAGAAGATAGTTTAATATTGGCAAGACAAGACCTGCTGCATATTTAAAAGGAGCCTCTCCTTCCAGGAAATATGTGCTCAGGTCTCAGTTTCCTTACTGCAAAATGCAGCTGATGATAGCTTTTAATGCTCATGATTTCATTCCAGACTGCAGAATTATGGATTTTTCTTGCAGATCCCTATGCTCACACTTTTGAGTGTAAATTTTCAGTGTTCACTCAGGGCTTAAAAAAAGACTAAAAGCACAGAAAATTAAAAAAAACCCAACAAACGTCAGCAACAGGCAGTGCGTTACGATGAAGGAAAGTGCAATGGCAGCAACAGTATGAGCTCTGGAGTGTTGCTTTGTTTGCTTTTCCCACCCAAACTGTAATAATTCACCCACCCCACTGGAAAAACTCCGTCCTTTCCTGCCCTTTCTTGATGCAACGGCATGAAGGGCCTTTCCAAGGTCTCTGTTGCTCCCTGTAAATTATGTACCAGAAGGCACCAACACTTGGAGGACGTGAAGAAACGTACAGTTCTCTCTCCGCCTGTTGCTAGGATTCACAGCTATACCCCACCGCTTTCCGGGGCTTCGGCTCCTATTTTGGCTGTAGGAAAAAAGAAGAAAACCTTGTTGCTTCCAGGCTCTCTGCATCAGGCTTAAGCAGCTGCAATGCCTACGCTTACAATATTGCTACAGTCAGACATAAAATCTTAATGCGTGATAGTGCCTTGAATCTTACATTCTTCTGAAAAAGGTGAGTCCCCAGTAGTAAATGAAATATTAAACATTATTAAATATGAAACAGCCAAACCTGGATTCCATTAAAATGAATCTTTCATAGTTTTCCTGTTTTTTTTTTTTTCTTCCCCTTTTTTTCCCAGGGAGCCCAGTGATCTCATGAGCTTTTATGTGTCCTTTTAAAGACAGAAAAATCACAGATAATTTAAGTCTCTTCCATTCAGATTTATTTTTGCGGGAAAACAAATCAAGGCGGTGAAACTCTCTCATGGTCGCATCTATCTCACTGAACTATTCAGCAGTCTGTATCAAAGGCTCACCTAAAGACACCGTTGTAATGCCTGCTGACATGTGCCACCTATTTAGAAATCTTGTATCCAGTTACACACTCTACTTTCATTTAGAATGGCTTTAATCTTCCACCATGCACTAAAAAAAAGCCCTCTTTTCTTATTACATGGGATACGTTTAGAGCCGGTTTTGTTGCTCTTGCAGGTTTTCTGGGAGTTAAACTGTGATTAAAATGAGCGCCGATGTGCGAGCTGGCAACTGGGCATCGACAGGAATATCTGCAGGAAAAATCTTAAAATTGTATAGAGCTGCCATTAGTCTGGGATAGGCTGATGGTGCAAACGTGACTGCGGTTGTGACTGCACAGATGCCACAGTGCGGTCAACAGGATAAGCCATTACTCAATAGGGTTGCTATATTTTGTGACCGTAGGATTTCCACCTCAAAATTCATAAATACTTGGGCATCTGCGCAGGCTGGCTGACTCTTGGTGCTAAAACAAACGCAAAGGTGTATAATTCTCATTAGATGCACTTGTGTCCTTGCATTCAGAACTTAAGCCCTCTCTTTTATTCTTAACGTCTGTATTTGAATAGGATTGATAGAAATTTTTAGAAGAGGATGGGAAAAAGAGCGCTTGGCCTTGCTAAAAGGGTCCCAGATCCTGGTTCTGTGTGACAGCATTCCCTCACTCCGGACTGCGGGGACCACTGAAGAAAGCTGGGTCTGGTGGGAAGTCTCATCTCCAGCACACACCTTAATTCTTCACCCTTCGGGCTGCTGCATTATGGTCTCCAAAACATGCATGAATTAGTTTATCAATCTACAGACACACTTTTGGGCTGGAAGGCAGTAACTACTAAGAAAGACTAGCTAAAACGGCAAAGAAGGTAGAAAGGCATTAATTATTCATGACTACTGCTCCATTTTGTGCAAAAAGCCTTCTACCTTGTTTTCCATTTCGCTTTCCTTAGGTCACTTCCGAGGCTCAGCAAAGCAGGAGATGTAAACAGACTCCCCACCACAGGGGCTTGTGCTCCTGATTCCACCGGTCTGTTGGTACCCAGCTGGGTTTCACATCTCCCCCTCCAGGAACTGAGCAACGTGGGGAAAAAAGAAGCTGGTTCTGCAGCAAAGTGGGAGAACCCACGCTCTTCCCTCTTGCCGATTTTTGTACTGTTTCACAGATTTCTAAAAAAAATTAAAAGAGCAAATTTTACGAGGTTATTTTCTGCGTTTAAACACCAGCGTTTTCTTTTTGGTGTGCTTCTACTTCCGCTGAGATGGCAAGAGCGTCCCACCAGCAATGACCTTCTCGCAGCCTGACCAGAAGCATACGCTCTTGGTCTGGTTTTGTAAGGGCTTTTTATGTCTGCTTCTGGCCTGACACCCTTGGGATGGAGAGGAACAAATCCCAGCTTTATTATTTATTTATTTTAATGAACTGCCGTTGGCCAGCTCACGTTTTCACCGCAAAGATTTCAAATTGCCTCGGAGCAACAGAAAACATGTCGCAAAGCAGTATGAAGCTTAGACACGAACATGTCAAATAAGTGATCCACACGAGAGTAGATAGCCTTGACATTTAGTCATCATCTTTCTTGGACAAAATGGGGCATTGCTGTCACTTTAAGTAAATCTCAGTCAAATTTCTGGCATTTTACCATAGGGGAAACAGGAGGCATAATAGTAAACTTCTCTTTAAAAATATTGAAGATCAACCTTGGGAAAAAAAATGGTTGCCACAATTTAAGGTGTAATGTCTCATCCTAGCTTGGCCATCCGTTCACTTGCTGCTGATATCAATATGTCACCCCTAATGTTTACTGATGTTCACTTTATAAATGACTTTTCCTAGCTGTCAGAATATCTGTCACCAGCATCTCTTCCCCCTCTTTGCCTCTCGCCCCCTTTAATAAAGATTAATATCTTTGAGGTTAAGTAGAAAGATCAGATACTACGTAAATGACACCATAGGTCTGATATTTAAACAAGATGAACATGTAATTGCTGAGATTATGTGAGCAAATTGGGTAATTCCTAGCCTAAATGAACACAGTTGGCTTTTGCGGGGTCAGTTAATATAAGTGCACGTTCAAATGAACTGCATATTGTGCAGACATTTGGGGTTTCTGAAGGTTCACCCATTGAAGAACTGTAGATGTTCAAAGCAAAAAATGGTGAGTTTAGATGCTACAGCTTCTCGGAAGTACTAATATGTGTAAAAGACATGCAGAATGGGGATTCTATAAAAATATGGCACATTGATTTTCCATATTTATAGTCCACCAGTGACTTCTGTATTAAACGGTTTCGGTGTATGAGTCCAAACAAGATTTTTCAACCTGTCACTCCCGCAGCTCAACCTCGTATGTGAAATGCTAAACATGTTCTGTCTGCTTTGTACATCTTCCTTGACAAACACCTGGAGTAATGATTCCAGAATGAAAATTTAGCTGGCAATTTTATGGATGAAGCACAAAACAGCTATTTTGGTTTTGCAACGCTAAGAGAAGTGAACGTGCATTTTGCTTTTAAATTGCAAGATGCGACTTGGAAGACGCAGTGGAATAGATGATGGACTCTTCACACAGGCTGTGCTCCAAGTGGCTCAAGTAAGGTTTGCCTGACCAAGAACTGCAGGATGAGGCCAAAACATAGGATCATACATATGGACCAAAACCTACAAGATCAGACCGAAACAGCTGCTGTAGAGGTTAACTTAGACTTATTTTTCTGACCACCACCTTTGTTGTATATGTAGGGTGGTCTTGTGGTTAAGAGTAGAAGATACAAGGCTTGTAGTCCAATTTAGACAGTTTCCTGCAGACCTCCCAGCCAGGCTATGGGGAACATATCTAATAAAGGAGGCAAACACCTCAAAGGGGACTTCAGCCCTACTTCCCAACCTATTAACCTGAAATTCTTTATTTTTTGGCACTCCAACTTTGGATGTTAGAACTTTCTGATACCTACAGCAATAATCCTGCGTATCATCAAAGTTATGGCAGCTTTGACATGGCTGAGCCACTCAATTTGTGGTTTGTACTTCTGCCCCGTTGGGAACTTGCACACAGAAGCTCTTCCACTCTCTTCCAGGCACCATCCATTGGGATTTCACTGAACGTGGTGGAGACCAGGCACAGGGCGCTGGAGATCCAGGTCCTGCCACTGCCTGGGAGGACCCAGCCCCACCTCCCTGCATGTGGCAGTGTCTCCTCTCTGGGTTGGCAGGTATTTTGGACATGCGCATGTGTATGTGCGGTGGTGATCTGGCTCCTCTCCACCCTGCCCGTTCAAGAAGCATCCCTGGAAACGGAGAAAAAACTAAGGACTCATTGGATCAGGAATAGGGTTGTGGCTTTGATGAAGACACTACTTTAGGTGTGGAGCATTTAGTTCTGCTTTGTGCTTTATCCAGAGGAGGTTGGACATAAGTTGTTAGATTTAAGCCTTAAACTCTGAGTAAAACCCTCCTCCCAATGTCCAAGGTGACACCCCCATCGGTGCCCCCCCTGCAGCCTCCTCTCTGAGCAGGGATGCTTCGCTGGGTTGCGAAGACCATCTCAGTGATACCCACAGTTCCCTGACTCCGCAGGGATGGGGCTGTTCCAGAGGCAGATCTCACACAAAGGGCACTGACGGTGTTCCTCGGCATCACAGAAAACCTTCCAAATATTGGCAAGATGCAAAAAAAAAAAAAAGTATGTACCAAAAGCTGATTGCGGAAGTGAGAATTTCGTACGTAATTTCTTTCCAGTGCACCAGCAGAACTATTGTGCTCAGAAGGTGATGCTGAAACTACCTTTTGTTGTATTTTGTATGAAGTAGGATTTCATATCTGCCATAACCATGGGGTGATTTTATTTCTATGAACTAGATTATTTTACAATAAAAGAAAAAACTCTCCGATCGGTATTTCAGCAATCATACCATGAAGAAAAACCATATCTAAACATTCTAGGAATATTACGGTATGTCCTAAAATCAACTTAGCCTTGATTCACACAGACTGATTATTGCACTATTTTACTGTACGGCACTGGTTGCCTTATGCGTACAATTGTTTCTTTCAACTATAACTAACTTGATTCTTCATGTAGCAGGATCTGAGCCTAGTAAACCACAAAGAAATTTCACACTGCAGACTGCAGCAAGCAGAGGTCTCTCTAGCGAAGGCATTATTTTACAAAATGATGGATGTGCATATTTATTTGCTCTGTGACTTCCATGTCAGGTTTGTCATATTTCCTCAAATTACTAGTTAAACCAAGGTTTTGTGTTTTGTTTTGTTTTCGTTGCTGCCGAAGCCTGCAGGCTCAACATACCTTATAAAAATCAAGCTGTAATTTATCTGCTCCATAGATCATGTGTAACAATAATCACTCTGGAGTCTGCGCTGGGTTCCGATGTCTGGCTTTGTTGGAAGAGATGTATGAAGTGAACAAAAAGCTTCCTGATCTTCATACTCTGTAATAAACCTGAAATATGGAGGGAAGTGAAACACATATTTAAATTAAACCGGGGAATCATGACAAAGAAGGAGTACAGAGGAATACACGCACACCCAGACACATATTATGCAACGACACAGTATTATTTCTCTTACCAGATGGACCTCTACAAGTTATCTATACTGTATGTCGCATATGTATAGCGATTGAACCAGCGAAACCGTTTTTTTCCTGAACTTGGACTCGTCAAAATGGTGCATATGTTAACTTGTATTTTGCAGGGACAAAAACCTTTGCAACATGAAAATGTGTGGCCCTCCAAATGGGTTAATAGTCACAGGCGCTACCCGCAATGGCTAAGTGATAGTTCACACGAAATTCACCGCTCGGTGTTAATGCTGGTTTCGCATACAGAGGGGTAATTTTGGAAAGGCCACGGACAAACTTCAGAATTTTTTGTAGAGGTTTGCAAAAACGAAAAAAAAGGCTGAAATTCTCAGATGAACAATCCAACTATATAAATGGAAAAGGGGTAGAAAAACTCGTGGAAGATTGTTGTAGCTTCAATTCCCTCCTACGCTCACACCCACGTACACCCCTGTGCTGGCAGGAAACAATATTCAATAATTGAAATATTTTATATTGCCCTGGCTGGGCAGTTCCTCCCCCCGCTGACTTGCCTTTTGCAGGGCACTGCTCTCCCCGTTTTCTTTACTGCAATACACAAAGAATACGTGATTCGTCTTGCAGATGTTAGAAAAGCACCTTCCCATCTGGAGACGCGAGCCGGGTGCTAGACGTTGTGCGAAGGCGCTTGCCAGGACCGTGGGAGTCCTTTGTCACCGCACGGGTTAATAGGCACGGAAGCGCCGTCACCGCCGGGGCCCCAAGGAAGCCAAGCAGTGGGTGAAGATTTCTGGTCCACTGGCAGGAGGAATACAGAGCCGCGGCGAGGCCCTAGCGTTAAAAACAGAACGTAATTTTGAAATTAATTAATTTTCTGCAACGCGCTTAGTCGGAGAGATGCAGCCCCGCTCCCCAGCCACAGCGATGCGCGGGTAAAACACGTCTTGGGAGGCACTTCCCAAAAGACCGAGGTCTGTTTAGTCTGCAGCCTGAGTTGCAGGGCAAATCTGATTGTGCCTCTAGCTCCCCAAAGTCTCTCTTGTCTTTTTATTTTATTTTTTTTTTAGAAAAAAAACCCCTAAATTGCAGTGGCGGCATCATTAAGAGATCCAACAGAAGCCTGGAAGAAGAGATTAGCACATACCAGAGTGACAGGGCTGCTAGGAAGGGGAAAAAATAGACAACATCAGTGCAATGTACCATTAAAAGTATGGAGTGACAGATGACAGTTGGTCTGTGATGGGGTGATTCAGCTAAATGGTAAACAGAAGGGCGAATTCTGATCTCGCTTATGCCAACATAAACCTTGGGTTGCAGAGGAGCTGCTTCGCGTCTCTAGTACCGGAGTGGAGCCCATAAAAGCTGTGACTCAGCCAGATAATCTCTGACAACTGTTAGCGCCGTGGTAAATATGGCAACGTGGCAGGCTGGAAAAGAGACTAAAAAAAGTTTCACTTCCACACTTTCAAAACAAAATGTTTCAGAGCTTTTTTTTTCCTCAAAACAACATGGAAAATCTTGAGAGTAATAATAGAGGTGGCTAAGAAATGTCTAGGTAAAACATTTTAGGTTTTTTTTCAGGTCGGACGAAATATTTTGATTAAGGCCAAATTAACGAGGTTGCTGAGCTGATGAGTTGAAGGGTCAGTTATTGCCACAACTCCAGGCTCTCCGGATCGGACCTGACGGGCACTTTACACAACCGTTAGTGGCGATGCGGTGGACAGGCACTAACTCACGTCTGCACGACATGGGCGAGGAAAGGTTTTTAAAAGGAGATATTTGCCAAGAAAATCTTGAGCGTTTCATTTGGCTTCAAAGAAAGGATCCCATGTCAGACGTATGTCACCCCCTTTGTGTGGGCAGGCGTGCACACGCCGACGCGGGACCTAACAAACTGCAAATTGGAGCTGAAATCTTACTGAAGCCAAAGCTAGACCTCTCCCATCCTGGCCATGAAGCTGGCTGCTCTCCGATCTTACCACCGAGAGGTCCGAAACTCAAAGGGGTGGATTTGTCTCGTCCTGCCTCTGCCCGAGCCCCCTGGTCCCTTCACCCATGGGCACCATCTGGCACCGCGCTCGGCGGATTACAACCTAACAGACTGTCGGGATGTGAACGGGTGTCACGTTGCTTTGGTGGTTAAAAGAACAAATTCCCCTTTTTCTGTCCGTGGTTTAGCTTTGCGAGGTATCGGCATATTTACTTCAGTCCACGTAGCGCCTGGTTTCACTCGCGAGCTACTGCGGTATCTGCAGAACTAAAAATAAGCCATTTCTCAGGGAAAATGTCATATTTTTCACATTTTAGCGGGTCCGAAAGGCAGCTATGCACAAAGCTGTGAAGATTTGAAGATTGCTTCTGATGTGCACGGAAAAGTTGGGATACCCACCTGGGAACCCATCCTCCTTGGTGGGAAAGGCGGAGAGAAGGGGCTATCCCATGGGCAGGCTGCCGCTCCAGAAGGGAGCAGGGGTGGAGTGTGCTTGTACCCACTTACATCACCTTCCCAGGCTTTAGGAAATTTAGGATCACTCAGGGCAATTTTAAGATGTGGGGAAAGGTTTTTGTATTAAGCAGAACGGGTTTCTCATGTGAGCCCGACTCAAGGTGGCAGTGAAACTGGGTCTAGGAAATAAAGCCACGCAGAAATATTCACCTTATAGGAAAGCCACCAAAAATATATATATGAATTGTGGAATTACTCTTTGCTGAGATGGGAATTCAGTTTTTATGCCTTTTATTACGTTTTATTTCTTGTGTCATTACAGCGTACACAAGCAGATTATTCCCCAGCTACAAAAACAGTTGTAGTGAGATGCTGCAGTTGAAAAGAACAAAACAGGCAACAGTTCAACATTCTCAGTTAAGATAATTATGTTAATATTAATGGATATTAATTTCTGTTTATTTTACAAATATTGTATTAGGAAACTAGCTTTCAAATTCACACCTCACCAAATGCTTTTCAACAATGATTTGTTTCATTAATTTTATCAGCTGCATTCCTTATTTTTTTATAGCACTTTCTTTGCTGAGAGACATTAATCTGTGAGAAAGCATCCTAAAAGTCCGTGCAGAGGAACCGAGCTAATAAATGCCGGTGTATAGGCTACCCGCCACTGTCAGTTTTTCAATTTGCAATGTAGTTGGGGCACATAATAATTTTCTGATTTTCTCATTTTTATTTTAAAGAAGTCTTCAAAAATTTCTGTGCATATTTTCTCACTGTTTTAACACGCGTATGAACCCTCAGCATTCAAATGTCAAATTACGTGTGATATGGGTTAGGTAATAAACCCGATGGTATTATTTTTAGAATACCTATAAAAATAACTAACATAATTTAAAGTCAATGTCTTAGTCAAATATTCAGTGCAGAATTAGTTTTTAGTTGAATTAGGTGTCCATAGTTTCTGAGTTTCTCACTAATAAATATAAAATGCTAATAGAAAGTGAACAGGAAAATATTCTGCATATGCTAAATCAACCTTATATTCAAAATGCAAAAACACTTGTGCCACGTGTTTGCTTGGCTAAAAAAAATAAAGTGTGCTAACGCTTACACCTGAATGAAAAAGAGAACAGTGCGCACATTGTCATTTAAAACGTTTTCTTTAAAATCTCAGGTTTAGAAAACGTCGTGGCCTTCTCTATAATGGCAAGAGCAGAGAGGGGTAGCTGACACTAAATTTTGTTTCTGATTTTGATCCGGATTCATTCTTACTGCTGTAGCTGCGCTTTTCCGGAGGATATTCTGCTCCCCAGTATTGCAATTTTGCCCTCGCACCCCTTTACCCATCGCAGGGCACATGGGTGGGCAACTGGCACAAGGGCGCAGCGACTGGTGCCCTCCGGCACAGCCAACTCGGGCTGAGTTACGTCTGGCACGTATATTATTCTTTAACACTTGTGTGCCGGTAGGCTTTACGTGCCGTAATGGGAGGGCTGCGTACGTCATTACACCTCCCAGATGATAAACTCTTCCCCAAGAGGAGCGTGCAAAACCCAGGCGGGGATGGAGGTCTGCAGAAGCTTCTTCCCGGGAAGGGCAAGCCCTGGGTGAGGGTTTCCCAGGCTGAAACGACCAGCCGAAGCAGAATCCCAAGCTGCTTTTGCTCTGCGCTTCCCTCTGAGTTTGCTGTGAATGCTCCACTAGGTGCTGAATTCCTCTGCTAAAAACTGGAGATGGAGCTAAAATTCAGGGCTTGCGCTCAAACCTCCTTGTACTGTGCTGACTCCGGCGTCTGGCGAGCACCGCCGGCTATGAATCAGTGTGGGAATGTCAATAGGGAAGCATTACAATAAAAAAATGGGTGCAGTTACATTCCCTCCCCTCCTCCCAGGCTGCTGGGCCAAATCTCTTTGTCCTTTCAAACGCAACTCAATCCCAATGAAGTCAATAGAAAAACCAGTTGACCAGCCCCTGGCTCGCCCCTGGGCTTGCTTAAACCAGGCAACGCTGCTGAGGGAGCCCATGACACACCTCAGTTTACCCTCCTGCCTTTCCCCAGAGTAGACAGAGAATCCTATTTTTCGTACTTCTTTCCCTGGACCTTGGCCAGCTGAATAGAGGTCAAATACATCAAGCTGGGTCTAAACTACAGGAAAAAAAATGAGCTGCATTTCAAGCTTTTCCTTTAGCAGTGACAATATAATTCATGTTTGTATTCCTGCCTTTGCCACCCTCCTGCTGTTTGACCTTGGGGAAGTCACTTCATCTTTTTGGACCTTCATTTCTCCTCCAGCTCATTTCTTTTGTGTTTAGGCTAACATGGGGCAAAAATGGACGGATATCTATGGGGCAAAACATGGCGTAGGCTGGGCATTTGCACTGCCACTACACGGCGCGTCCGTCTCCTGGACTTGAGGTCTCAGGCAGAAGTTAAGGAAAATAATATCAGCACAAATTCCAAGCTGTGGGATAAATGTAAAGCAAGGTAGTGTCTCCACGCTGTGTGTTTTCATTATTGCTTGCATGTTTAAGATGACTTGGAAGAACTTGTTCCCGACCACCCAAATTAGCAGGCAGCCTCTTTCCTGCCCACCAATTCTGCCATGCAGCAGGGAAAGCAAAGCGCTCGCTCCGTGCCGAGCTGTGATTGAATTTGTTCAGATCAGACCGGGAGCTCAGCAAACTTGAACTGCCTTCATTTGAGTGAAGCTCCCATTTTTATGGAGACGTTTGGCTGTCTTCAGATCTAATTTCAGGATCCAAACACTCCAATTTCCCCAGGAGAATGTGTTCAAACACCGCTTGACTGCTATTCTTCTCCCCTGCCGCAGAGCTGGGAAGTCATCACGTCTGATGAGGATTCATTATAAAGTTGACAATTTGCCCCTTCCCTCCAAAAAAACTCAGCAGAGCTTCGTTCCTTTCAGCCCACACCGCTTCTCATCCAAAGCCTTCCCTGCTGCTCTTAAGAAACCTAAAATACCCAAAGTGCAGGATGAAACCCATCCTCGCCCCCTCCAAACAAACAGGTAAGGAAAGAGGGAAGAAATTATCTCTAGGGTAGGGCAATGAATGTAGAACTTCTATGTTAATCATCAGCAGAAAAAAAACATCCCAACTGCTCACACCACCCTGAAGTGGGATGGAAAGAAAGGGAGAGATAAAGGCAGAATATGGATGTTGGGAAGAGAAGAGAGGCAAGAGCAAGTGCTGCTGCTGACTCTTATTGCCGGCTGTGTGAGAGCGCTGTCAGAGCCCTGTCCGGACTGGTTAACGAGATTATTCAACTTTTAAACTCCCGGTAATTCCTGCGGTGAGTCCCCAGGGATCCAGCGCGGCCGCACACCCCTGGGTGGAGGCCACCCACCTGCGGGTCCCCTCGGCCGCGCCGCAGGAACGCTGCCGGAGGGAGGGAGGGAGGGAGGGAGGACAGACCACACCGAGCAACCCCCCTGCTCTTTTGAAGTCCCTCATCTCCTTTATACCCATCACTTATTCAGACGTTCGTTTCTCCCCGTTCTATTTGCAAAATAAAGGTGACTTCTTTTTTTTTTTTAATTATTATTTTATTTTTTGGGTGTCCCTGGTCTGGAAGGAGTTAAAGTAATTATCTCCTCGGATGTCCACAGCAGCACCACATCCCCGCTGTGCTCCATCAGAGCTGCCGGGGCAGTGTCAGCGATGACTTCACCTCCGTGCATTGCAGCATCGCACAGTGCCCAACTGCTGGAGTTTGCTAATTTGTGTGTTTTCACTCGAGGCCTGCTGATTCAATCATTTTAAAGATGCCCATTTCTTCCAAGCCAGGGATTTTATGACTCTAAGGATTAGAAGCTGTTATCCCAACAAACCCTGGAGCTCTATATATTCTGATTTTATGGTAAGCTTCACTAATAAACTGTTTAAAACATATGCTAATTGTGTTTATTGTATTCTTTAATTATCATATGTATCATTAAAGATGTACTATCCCGTTTGGAATCCTAATACCTAATGCCCTCCTTTTTTTTTTGTACCGTTGCACGGTACTGCATTACTTTAAAAAAAAAAAAAAAAGCCAACAGAGGAAATAGATATATATTTTAACAAGGAGGCCTATTTTCAATTTTCATTGTTTATTTAAAAGTAGAGTCTTTGAATTTAATTTGAAATCTCTCTCCTGAAGAAAGGCAGGCAGGGAATGACATAACAAAACATGGCATTCTGTCTCTATGCATTTTATTCCTTAATTTATTTTTTAAATATGCCTCCCTATAGTCCAGTAGGCTTAGTTTTCTGTTTTCAGACCGCTCAAAATGATAATTTGTGCAGCCGAGATGGGTTACAAAAGATCAGAATAATTGTCCTCTCATTTTTGTTATAGCTCATTATTCTTATCATACGTACACACACTCATATACACACTCCAGCACGTGCATAATAAATAAGTGTATTACGTATATGTACACACACCCATGTATACATATGTATATTCTCACTTATTCCTGTGCCAATTTTTTCCCAATTAATTAGGAGTTGTTTTTCCAAAAAAAGCGATACCAGGCGTCCTAGCCATGTGAGTAATTTTCGCTATTTTGAAGACTGATCTTGATCCTGAATGCGGTTTTATCCTGCCCCTTTAAAATGAGGGTTCCCCTGCATTATAAAATCCTCGTATTTCGCGGTCGCTCTCCCTTCCCCTCTACTGACCTGCTCCCAACTGCTGAAACGTCTCCCAGCCCTGTTCGCTATGGATTGCAACAGCCTGATCCGATCCCTCTGTCTGCTCTTTTGAGTTGTTTCTTTGGTTTTGGGGGGTTTTTTTGCACCTGGGAAAATGAATTGGCACTAACATCAGGGCATTTTGCTCACTGCTTAAAAACCAAACAGCGACAAAAATAGGCAAGCGATTTTCAGCTGAGCAAGTCAAGGAAAAGGGATGCGGGGAGAAAGACGCATGTGCGGTGAGATGGGTCCTCGGTCATCAATATTGCAGATGGGAATAATAAATATGTGCAGACACACGCCAGCAAAACGTGGGCACGCACGTTTATCACAGGCTCTTTCTTCCTTTCCGCTGGGTCGTGCATGCGCCTGTGCTTCAGCCGCGACCTTTACAGTTCTTTTTCCCCCCCCACATATTTGAGGGACATCCTGGGAAAAACATAAATATCCCAACGGAGTTCTGTTTTCCTGCAAAAGAGTGAAACTACTGGGCTGCTTCGCTGCTGGCGTAGTGGGGAATTTGCTCTCAGGAATTTATCTGAGTTTTTTTTATTTTAGTTGGTGAAGAATGTTTCCTTTAGATGTTAATGGCACATCATGAATGAAACCGCTTCTGCAAACTGAATAATGTCATTTGCATTCACTCATTCAAAATAACATTGAAAAGTGGCAATGCTGTTCTGTGTTAAAGTTAAAAATCCTATTTCTACGCAAAAGAGAGTGTCTGCTTGGGTATCCAAGCCGTGGTAAAACAATGGGATCTGGATTCTCATAGAGGTCTTTAAGACACATGTTAAAGAAGTGTATCGTCGGGCCAAAAATAATTTAAAAAACCATATAATTTTTGTTTCTAAATAATGGCAGCCAACAGCCTACAGCTTCCTCACTGCATAGCACGGAACTTACTGTCGGGTCAGATTCTCTTTAGCGGGGCGCCGGCGAATTCGCAATCAGCTGCCTGCGCACGCGTCGTCGCTTGTCACTCGCTGGGATGACTGAGAACGTCATTAATTGTTTGTTTCGCTTTTTTGGAGGTTTAGCCCGTTTGTGCCTGTTGGCTTGACAGCCCAGCCGCAGGTGTGCTCCGAGCTGCGGGAAGAAACTGTGGATTATATCCTATCAAAATAAACCTGTGGGGGTTAGAGCTATCTCAGCCGTGCGCAGAGCAGGGGTGATTTTCCCCTGGCGCCGGTGGGTTTAACGTTTCACCCCAGCACTGGGGGTGCTGCTGGTGCGACTGGGGGATGCTGGGGAGAGCACGTCTCACCCAGCCCAGCCAGCGCAGGGCTGCCCTTGCGGCAGCCCCTGGAAATGATCATTTTGCGCAGCCCCAAACAAATTAAAGCATCGCCCTCTCTCCCTATTATATTAATGGATTTTACGCTACTTTTTAAATTACGCTGTTTTCAAACACGAATACATTTGAATGTCAGACTCTAGTACCCAAATATAAATGTCAAGACCTCTGTACATCTCTGGCTTGTAGGAACTAATTTAATCATCTCAGTGAAGCGATTTCAGTTCAGACAATCACTTTGTTCGAGTGGAAGGGTTATGAAGAGAGCGCACAGTCGCAGGAGAGTGCTTACACGCTGTTTAGGGCCAGGCTTTTTTATAAAAAGAAAACCAAGAAGGACATTTTTTCATGAGTGGAAATTCCCAGCCCCTGCCCAGCTGATGGCAACTGGGGTAATCGTATCTCGGGCTCAGAAAAATGAGATGTGGCACCAAGGAATATTAAATTTTCATATATTGGGGAAAGAATGGGGAGAAAAGCCATGGGAAATTAATTTTTTTTCCTCCTGTGACTGGAGAAGAAAAAGGACAGTCTTGTGAAACACAGGACACCGTGTGCTGCTGGGCTCCCCGAGTGGGTGATGGCGCCGGCTGCGCACGCAGATAAAGCGAACGCGGGAGCAAAACCAGTTGCAGTTTCGCATATGGACTGTGGGCCTCCGGCTTCTAAAATTCAGCTTAGATGGTTTCGTTCCTCCTTTTTACATACCGCATTTATAAAAAGGCAAAGGCAGTGCTGGCAGTATTTTTCCCAAGGGATAACTGCTAAACAGGACTAGCAGAAGGAGCTTATTCTCTATGTGGGCCAGCTACCCACAGCAGTCACGTTACTCAACCATAACCCGTGTCTTCAATCTGTTTTAGGAGAAAAGAGAGTTCTTCCTAAATTTCTGGGGGAGTTCGGATCGGCTCCAGGCCACTGCTGTGCAAAAACTCTCATTGGGATCATCATCAAGGAGCACAATGATTGAATGGGAAAGGCCAAGCACCATCACACCTCCTGTCTGGGGTTTCTGGAGGATCAGAGAGGCTTACGATGAGCCAGCATCCTCGGAGAAAGATGAGGAAGAGCAAGGGGAAGGGTGGGTCAGAGCCTGGAGGCTGGGCATGGGGAACGGGATCATGGGGGTGACTGCAGGGATGGTTTGGGGACAGCAGATTTAATAAATGAAGGACAAGCATCGGTGCAACCGGTCCACGTGTGTGGGGAATGTTTGACAGTGTCCTGTCCCTGAGCGTGCCATCGCGTCCCAAACCGCAGCCCGGCACAGTTTGCACGGGAGCCGATCCAGGTCCCGATGGAGTCGCCAGGGAGAAATATGGATTCGGCGCTGATCGCATTTGCCTGTCTTGAATATAACGCTTTCAGCCCTAATTCTGCCTTCACAACTAGCAGGATTAAAAAGTCAGAACTAAAATAATTTTGCTACTGTTTCAAGCGCTCCCAAACAAAACAAACTAAAAGAATAATCAGAAGTGCAATCCATTTTGGAGAGCTTTGGTGAAAGAGGCTTAATTTGTTGGATTACTTGTTACAATTAGATGCAGTATAGATGATATCAAATTATATTAATAGCTCTAACATTTCGTAAGTGTTCGTATGAAAACTGCCCAACCTTGATAATGAAAACATGCACAAGCGAGCTTTGTAAAACAATCAAAAATCAATCCGACGTGTCAAGCTGAACGTATCAATGAGACAGTTTGCAGTCAGAGGGTTTTCTTATGAAGTGCTGTCAACAGCCAACGCTACACTTGTCTGATCCGGCCAGCACCGCTAAGTGGAAAGATTTCTCTTTTTCTTTTTTTTTTTTTTAAAACCCAATACAAGAGAAAGGAAAAACAGGAAAATGTAAGCCACGGTAATTCATCTCAAGTATCCTGAAGGACAATTAGTAACAAAGGCTAGCAGTGGTAAGCCTGCTCTTTGGTGTGGTTTGGAGATCCGGGGCTGTAATTATTGAGCCATCCTGCTGAATAGCACAATCAATGCTTGACGGCTGCATGGCAGCGCGCCGGTGCGAGGGCTTGAGCTCTTGTGTAAATGAAACGTCAGGCTGGGGGGAAAGGGGGCCATTGTGTTTACCCGCGCTTTGATTAGCTTTTAGCGAACGACGAATTTTCAATCGACGCAAGGCATTTTAATGGTGTTGTCGGGATCTTTCCTAATAGGAGGTGCGGATGATAGAAAGGGCAGGAGAAAGGCACTGGTGAGGAGGATGAATTTCCCCGGCGCTGTGCAGGTGTCCGGGGATGGTGTGAGTGCATCCAGCCCCGCTCCTCAGCCAACAGGCTCTTCCCAGCCAGAGCGCGGTCCTCGGTGATGGCAGAGCCGTGCTGGAAGCAGCCACCCGGGATCAGAGCCATGGGACCACGGCACCGTCCTGCCAGGCTTCATGACTGGCTGGGCAGGTGACATGTTTTTTGCACCCGACTACACATTTTTCTGCCCAAAGGGCCTCAAGCCTCCCCCTCTTGCTCCCTCGAGCACGGCTCTGCCTGATTTGTAACCTCAGGGTTTGTCCCTCTCCCTCTTCTGTCGTATTTTCGCCCTTTTCCCCCGTGTCTCTCAAAAATAAGCTTCTCCCCTGCAGCATCACGCTCAAACTTTTCAGCCTTCCCTTTAAACTCCTGCCTAACTTCTGACGGACACATCTCTATTCTCGTCATGTCTTACTTCCTTCTTTCACAGCAGAAATATTTATCAAACTGTTCTTCAAACCTGCCGGTAGCTTCACTTCTCCCTTCAGTTTTCCCGGCACTGCTCCTAATATTGCAAAATCATCCCTTCCTCCGTGCGCTGAATGAACATTCAAGCCAAGGATGTTCTGGGAGAGTTTGGCGAGTGCAAATCCAGAGATTAGGGACTCTACCCCATTTTTGTTGTTATTCAAAGGTATTTGCTAATCCCGTTTTCTCACCAGTTGCAAATACTCCGGACACGGACACTCTCACTAAATGGGGAGGGGACAGGTAAACCCAGCGCACACCAGAAGAGCAAACCTGTGCCGCCAACCCGCATACTAAAATGTACTTTTTACCTGTGTGCGGAATGGAACGCTCATCCCTTCAGGAAAGGAGGAATATCACAGTAAATAAATGCCTGTAGAATACACATTACTTTGTGTTTATTTCTATCGCAGGGGCAGCAAACCGCCCCAGTGAATGAAGCAGCCCCGGCTGCGCTGCGTCTGGAGAAGCCAAGCGACAACAGGAATATCCAAACGTTCTGGGAATGCGTTTGCTTTCTTCACCCAGAGCTCATTCAAACACCCTTTTGCAGCCAACCTGTTCAGCGTTAATCCCCTCCTAACAAGATTACGCACCTCCTACCCAGACCCCGCCGCCAGCCCACCTGGTAGGTGCGACGCCTGACTCCTGCCAGCCCAGCTCCCATGAAGAGTTTAGTCCCGGATTTCTTCCTCCAGCCCCCGTAACCGCTCAGCCATGGAGCAAACCCGAGCCGGGCGCCTGCGAGCTGCTCGGGGCAGGCACCGCGCCTTCCCCGTAAATCACCGCAACGCACCTCCTCGATGGAAGGCAAACTCTGCAGATGTAATTGATTAGTAACTATCAGCTAATTACAGGGTAATCACAGGATTATTTTTGCTTTGCAAACTGAATAGTTGTCATGAGATTGAATAATTGTGCGGGGCAATTTTACACGCAGGCACATACTAATGCTGAGTAAAACCAGATAATCTAAAGGCTGGATGCAGCAGGCAGGATCATTTTATTCCTATCACTGTAGAAGTCCGCGGTGCACGTCATTGCTTATAAGGCACGTTTGGATCCTGTGCTCTAAAGCAGAACCCAAAGAGAAGAAATTGCTCTACGAGCATCACCAGAATGAACCGCAAACCCCGAAACCTTTGGCAAGGCAGTGTCTTTGCAGCTCTGCCAGCCCAAAGGGGAAATGTGATGCCCCGCGGAGGAAGGAGGAGGGTCGGGGCTGCTTCTCTCCCAGAAGGAGAGGGAGGAGGAGAAGCGGAGGCACGGACACGGCGCAGGAGCAGGCGCTAGTTAACCCGGGAACTTGTTTGCCTGCAGCCCACGTAGCCGTCGCAGCCACAGAGTTGCACCTGCAATCAAGCGCGAGCGTTCCACTCTCCTCCCAAAGCCTGGTCACAGAACGTAGAGACGGTGGTTGGAATAATTTGTCCCTTCAGAGCTTATTAAAATTTTGGTGTTGGCAGGAGAGTCAATCAAATCCCAGCAATGCAACCCAAATATTTTCACAGATGGATTGGACGTTGTACCAGTAAGCAATTTGAAGAAATGATTTTCTCTGTTGGCAGTTTGATTTGAAAGGCACTCTAGCTTCTGAATATCTCTTTCTAGAGAACACGATGAAACATTTCAAACCATTTTCAATGCCACTGATGCAGATTAATCAAATATTGAAGAGATGGGGTTAAAGCTGGAAGACACCATGTTCTCTCTGGGCTCTCAGTATTGCAGCGTCAGACCTGCGGGATAAATGCTCCACAGAGGAGGCCTGTATCTCCTAAGTTTAATGGAAATACCAACGCTTCCCTTACCAGGGAATCCTAAAGCTTTCTGCATCTCAGAATTCCCGCAACAAGCACTGGAACTACTGAAATAGGACTGACTGGGGAAAAACAACACATTTCGGTGATTTAGAAAAAATAATATAAAGAACCAACATATGTCTGAATTAAAAAAAAATGCTTGTATTAATTTAAGTTTGGCATTAGAAGACACATTTCTGTATAAGCCAAGAGCTAGCAGAACGTACACGGGAATATTTTTAGTTTTCATCCAGGAAAAGTTAATACGAGAAACAAATGCCATAAGCACATCATGAATGTACGGGAGGATGGTTCAGATCCTCAGTGGATGGAACTGAGCCTCCATCATTGGTTGCAATGGAGATACGGGGATTTACCCCAGCTGAGGCTTCAGCTCCGTCCGTGGAAATACTGTTGATGCCAATGGGCACTAAGTGGGAAGGAAGGGAGCCGAGCAGGGAGGCTTTGTCCCTTTGCATTTCTTCAGGAAATAACAAAGAAAACATAAGTAGAATATATCTGTAAGGCCACGCTGCTATCAGAGGGCTGGGGTACAAGAAAAACAGCTCAAGCTTCACTCTTATATTATAACGCCCTCAGAAGCTGACATTGGAGGCTCAGCCCAGGGCCCCAAATGAACCAAAAAATGTTTCTCTGCAGGAAAAAAATCTCTCAGAATTAGTTACGTTGGTTTTACGTGGAGCCATGCATTCTCACAGCCTGATTTAAATACAAAAACAAGGAAAAAAACCCGATTCTTTGCTAGCAGGAATACTTTTGCTCCCAGAAGATAATCTATTGGTAATGTTGCATCTGAAATTAATTTTGAGTGAAACTGAAAGCTCATGCGCCCTCACTGATCTGACTTTGGAAGAGCAGAGACACTTCTCAATCATTTTCAAAATGCCCCCTGCTACCCTCCCCCCCGTATTTCAGTGTGCACCAGTTAAGCTTTCCTCAGCTTCCAGGTGTAGCTTTCTGTACCTGGAAAATATATGTATCGTGCAAACCCCTTTTTTAATATCTCTGGATTTGAAAATCTCAGTGGTTAAACTAAGAACTGCATTAGAAGTAGAAAGGAAAGGTTGAAAGCTGTAAGTGAGGGGGAAAAAAAAAGAGGAAAAATCAGGGTCACCTGGTTACAGTCAGACAAAAGCCACATTTCAAAAAATGTACCCTGTAATTTAGTCAAAATGGAAAGGACGGGAAAAAGGTCAATATTGTTTTAAATGAGACTAACAGCTTCCTTTATGTAATGGGTGAACTCCAGTGTGTTTCCGGATGATTGGCAATTTAGCTGCTCGGGGGGAAAAAAAAAGGTTAAACTTATCAGCACACAAAAGTGCCAGCAATTTATTTCTGTCACTTTCCTACAAATTAACCTATTTTAAGGCGTTCTGAACCTCATCAGCAAGCCCAGGTGTGGTCGGGAATGAGGGTCACCACCAGGTCCACGTGCACGGGGGGGATGTGACAGCAGCCCTGGGAGGCGGCAGCCACGCAAAGGAGCTCTCGGGGTGGAAGATGAGTCTGATGAGGAGAGGGCTTATATGTACAAAAAGGAAAATAAATACTCAGCGCTTCCCTAAATGAGCAAGGTTTGGTCAGCCCAAACACGAATGTGGACCCTGAGGTCTGGTGCTCCGCGTCTGGCTGCAAGCTGGGAAGGTGTACGGGATGGACGCTCCAGGGGTACGAGCTTGCGTAGTTCTGCTACATCAAAAAATATTTAAGGTCCTGGGTCTTGCACTGAACAACCCCCCAGCTTTCAAACGCGAAGCATATGGACAAGCAGAGAAAAGCGTGTCTCTGACCCTGTCCTCTCACACACCTTTGCTCATCTGGTTTGGAAACCTTGTCATACGCATGCAGACATCTGGGTTTCTTAGGCTGTAATCCCCAGAGACAGCACAGAGAAAACACCCTCTTCTGCAGCCGCAGCATCTGTCTGCTCTGCTGTCCGTCTGTCTGTGGCGTTGAACACGTGCTTATAGCTTTATGGACAAACATAAGCTTGGGGTCCCGTCAGCAGTGACAGTCAAGTGGAGGGGCGGCACACAGCTTCAGTACGGGCCCAGGCAGGGAGGTTTCCCCATCATCTTACTGTTTAAAGAGCAGCTATTGCTCAATCTCCATTGATCTTCCCATGAGATTGGCTTGGCTTTAAGCCACGTCCTTCAGTGGTGGGGTGTCTTGGTGGAAGGATGAAGCAGGACTGAGGAGGGGGACGAAGAGAGATGGTCAGCAGCAGGGGTTAGGAAAGGCTCCTGGCATCTCGGCTGCATGGAAATGGCCTGGGAAAGCTGAAGAAATTGTATGGATCATAGAATCATAGAATGGTTTAGGTTGGAAGGGACCTTAAAGATCATCCAGTTCCAACCCCCCTGCCATGGGCAGGGACACCTCCTACTAGACCAGGCTGCTCCAAGCCCCGTCCAACCTGGCCTTGAACACCTCCAGGGATGGGGCAGCCACAGCTGCTCTGGGCAACCTGGGCCAGGGTCTCACCACCCTCACAGGAAAGAATTTCTTCCTGAGATCTAATCTAAATCTCCCCTCTTCCAGTTTAAAACCATTCCCCCCCATCTTACTGCTCCGCTCCCTGACCAAGAGTCCCTCCCCAGCTTTCCTGGAGCCCCTTTAGGGACTGGAAGGGGCTCTAAGGTCTCCCTGGAGCCTTCTCTTCTCCAGGCTGAACACCCCCAACTCTCTCAGCCTGTCCTCACAGCGGAGGGGCTCCAGCCCTCAGATCATCTTCGTGGCCTCCTCTGGACTCGCTCCAACAGGTCCGTGTCCTTCTTATGTGGGATGGAGCTAGGGAGGGGGCTGAGCAAGGAGGCCATGCTCAAACCCACCTCCGAGAGCCCCTAAGAGGCACAGTTCCCCACAGGGGGGAAGGAAAAAGCCAGAGCAGAAAAGTAACATTTTTTTCCATCAGCTTATATGAGAGACATGGGCTTCTACGAGAGACAGCGGCTTCAGCGAGACCTTTAGCATTAACATTTTCAAACAACAGTTGGTCTTTCCTTTCCGTGCTAATTACAGCCTTTCTGAAAGACCAGGGCAGGGCCTCCTGTCACCCTGCGTGTACCGGGGCTGGGCAAGGCTCTCTCGCACAGCACTCTGCAATTTTGACAGAAAATAGCATAATTAATTTAAACATAATAGCTACAATTTTCAAGAGGACCAACATGAAAGGCTAGGGAATTGAGGCTCCCGTACCATTTGTGGCCAGAAACTTCCGCGGTCTAGACGCTGAGAAGTGCGGTAGTGCCGATATCCATGGCGAGGTGCTCAGCTTTCTGAAAATCGGGTAATTTTACCTGCTGCCGCCTCTTGAAGGGAACATTAACGGCTTTGATCCAAATCACTCAGTCTCACAGCTGATAACGCCTTTAACGAAAGCAGTGCTTTTCCCTTTAAAATACACCTCGTAGATAGCAGGATCTTTCAATATCTGGATATTTTTTAGTGTCGATTTTAAATACGAGGATGCTTGACTGGCTGCTCTATACCGTAGCAAAGCTCTTAACGATTCTTCCAGATACATCCACAGGTGAATCTGCCAGCGAGTTAATCAGCAAAAGATGCTTGACACAGTGATATTTTGATCTTTGGGATTTCCGCGAACACTTACGGGTGCTTTTTTCCGTCTCTGACCGTTTAAAACATCACCATTGACGGGTCTCATTCAAACTCAGATAACACTACAAGTAAATACTGCCCGATAGCAAAATACTGACCTTGAATTAACAGCAAAGAAAAGACCCCTGTAAAACTTACAGGAGTGTGATTTCAATTTAGACCATTAAAATATTTCCACTGCTTCTGCTTGATCTTTAATGCTTGTTTTCTCGAATACCTGAAATACCTGTTTTCGCCTCTGCCATCATCACCTCTTGTGACACAACACTTACTCTTGTGATTACTCCCATAGATGATCAAGAAAAAAGACTGGAAATGTGAGCTTTATGCAAGCGGAGGGGGAAGCCTTTAAAATTTATCCTTTAGATCTCATCAATACAGCTTAATTATCTTTGAATTAAAGTGGCAGTCATAATAAGAGTAAAATATGGCATCAGGAGGAATGGGCTGTAGATTTCCAGGAAAGTTGCCTGGTCTAGGTAGCTGGAAAAGACCAGCTTTGGAAGAAAATTAGGAAGGCTGAATTTTTACCTGGTCTTTTTTTCCCCTCTGGTAAGAGATAGTCAGGCGGCAGCTCATGTTAGCAAAACATTAACTTCCAGAGGCCTTTAATAATGGCCTTCAGTGATCCTAGAAATGCTAAGAGGGCCAATTTTGCAGTCTAGGGTATTTGAATCAGTAGCTTTTCATATTGCGGTGGAGGCATCAATAGCCATTGTATCTGCTGAAATTATTTTGATCAACTTATGTATTCACCAAGTGGTGTCACTACCACTGTTCTCACCATCGCAGTGCTGGAAGAGCTAAGATTCGCGGAACTTGACAGGATAATTAAGTATGAAAGCAGACTGGATTTAGCAGGACCCCAGTGAGTCAACAATCCTGATTGTTTCATCATCTCGGCTTTGTGCTGTTCATATCTTATCAGATTAGATAACAATCTGGTATAGCTATGAGTTGAATTACCATGTTGAACTGCACAGTTAGACCACATGAAAAACATCAATACACATTTAAATAATCCCATTTTCAAACTCAGATAAGAAATGGCCAACCTCTACAAATCAAAGGAATATCCTCAGGCTAAAATAAAGAGTGGTCTGATTACCTATTCAGTTATATCAAAGTGCAACAATCAAATGCTATTGCCAATATAACGCAAAGGCTCTTATAGCAGAGCAGTAACACAACTGTCTCGCGACAGCAAATTTCAGACCTAAAATTCAAGGGTGCAGATTTTCAAAGGTGAGGGAAGGATTTAGCCAGGTAGGTCCCACAGAAATGAATGCTTTCGATGTCTCAGAGCCTCCTCCTTCACATTCCTCCTTGCACAGTGCTCTTGTTTTTAGCCTCTGGGGCAGAAGCTTGGAGCATCTCCAGGCAGCAGGTCCCCTCTTTCCTGACCTCTCCATCACCCTCCCTGGGCACAGAGTATCCGTTACCAGCCCACGGACACAGGACCTCTTGTTCTTCCTGCCCTGTCTTCCCAAGATTACCTAGGCTCTCCCAGAAGTCCCATTTTCCACTGGAGACTCCCCACCCTCTCCCCACTGCCATGCACAGATGCAGGTGGTCAGATGTGGCCTCCTCAGAGGTGGCCGGGCCATGGTACCTGTAGGAGCTTTTCTTGCAGCATCTCTGGGGAAAGGGCGGTAGGTGACAGGCTTGAAGGATCTGGCCAACCTGTGAGGACACACAGATGCTTTCACATCCCAGGCAGTGTGCGAGAAGCCATGGAGACCTCCCCTTGGAGATCTCCTGCTCTTCCCTTTTCTTCCCTTCTTGTCTATAACAATATGAGAACTGACCAGACTTTCTACTTGCATGAAAGTAAATTTTCCCAAGTTGCCCTCTCTTTAAAAGGCTCTCATTAAAAGGGTTGCTCTCTCTCTTTTTTCCTTAATCTCTCCATCAAAAACTTAAAACACAAAGCTCCATCACTTTGATCTCATGATCTCATATTTCCTGTTCTCAGTAATGCTGGGGCACACGTAATCTCTTCTCTTTAACAGAGGATGCGGGACTTGAAGGGTCGTGCTGTTCCATCAGATTCACATGGCTGTGATATGTATTAATGGAAATAAAATTATTTCTGATTTGTCCTGGGTTGAGAAGAGAATCAAGCCTGGAGAATTTAAGTTTGAGATGAATGCGTGGCCCTCTTAATTACAGTCACAGTTTCTACCACCCCCACCAAATACCGCATGAAAGCGGGGCAAAATTCTGCACTAAGAACCCTGTCGTTGAGAATGAATAAAAGTTAATAAAAGTTAAATGGGAATCAATTTTCTTGAAGTACTACCAGTCACTCCCCTTCCTTCCTTCTCCTTTCCCCGCCCCTCACACATTATCCTCTGATCTTTTATGCAGCTATTTGCAAACTAACCATTAGTTGTCAGCCTCCAGCCATGCACCACCGAGCTGGCAGCGGAGGATGCTGTGGCCTCTCCGGAAGCCACCCGGCTCCTGTGCAGCCACCAGCACACTCGCAGGAGCGTGGAGAGCCCACGTGAGGACACGGGTGACCCACCGGAACAGGGAACCGCTGTCATCAATCAAGGACACCGGGAAGTATCCGAGTAACTATCCCAAACCTGAGCCCCTCTCTTCTGCTCTGCTTCCAGCCCAAAAGCAGCCAGCTGATGTGCAACACGGCCAAGCGGATGAGCTGATTTCCAGCTGTGGTGCCAAAACCGGCATTGCCGGGGTGGAGGGAACGGCACGTGCTGAAGCAGCGTCATGCTGGGGGAGGATTTTGCACTTTAGTTTTCGTCAGTGGAAAGCAGAAAGAGTTGGGGGAGGAGAGGGGCGTTACCTATTTTTTCACACATTTGGCCAATTATTTTTGAAGTTTCCTTTGCTGAAAATGCTTTTCGATCACGACATTCTGAGAGAAAACAGTGAAGGGGCATATATTTCCCATAAACATTTGAATTTCAGTAAGATAGCCCATTGCATTTTATGTATTCTTCTAAACTGGAGAACTCTCAGCGAAGTTTGCTCGGAAGCTCATCGGCTGCAGATTAGGTCCCACAGCAAAGAATATCTGCAAAATTCCAGAGTAAATGGAAGCTAGTTTGGCAACGTGCATCATCCTCAGGCTGAAATGACCAGTTTGCAAGATGCAAGTTGGGATGGTCATAAATACGGGGTGTGGATTCTCCGGTCACCCGTCTTGAAAAAGAGCTTGCTGTAGTCTAATAGGAAAGCGTCAGAGTGAAAATACCTTTGGTGTGCTGATGCTGGAAGAAGATGTGTGAATAAACCAGAACTTGATCTGTTAAGCTGTTATCTGTTCATGGCTTATATACCCTTCAGGACATGGTTCATCTGACCAGGAATGGTCAGAGAACAATTTCCCTCAAGGGGCACAGTGTAAGCTTTGAGAATAATTGATTTTTCTGAATGGCGGCCAAATTGCAGGGATGTGTGCGTCTGCACTTCACTTTGGGTCAAACGGAGCACGCTGTTCAATCCAGAACGAAACGTCTGATGCCTAAATCTTCCTTCAAAACAAAATTTAGCCAGCGATGAAAAGAAAACATGAGTTTGAAAATTTGGAAGTATATAAATTAGGAAATTTCTAAAAAAAATCCTATTTCAGTGTTTTCACCTTTGCCAGTTAAAATGATTCATTAATTCAAGCCATATTTAGTGAACAGTTTTGAATAAAGTTGAATCCGACTTTTAGTGACTAAACCATCCATCCAGTGCATTCTCTGGGATGGTTAGTTGCAATGGTGATTGGAGAAAAACCCAAATCTGAAAGTTGCTATCGAGGCCGGTGGTGTTTCAAACCCACCGGCTTTCCAAGGACAGAGGAGGAGGAATTCAGCTCCTGGTTCCAGGTAACTTGGAGGGTTTCTCCTGTGATGCTTCGCTGGGCTACACAGGGCAGATACTGGGAGCGCTGCTTGGCAGCGCAGGAGCTCCCAGCCCTTCATTCTCGTCTCCTTTATGGGTGTCGGCACCATAAACCAACATTTTCCCCTACAGCTTTCCCACTGCCCTTATGTGACACAGGTGCCACGTCAAGGGATCTGTCAGCTCCTCCGTTATTGTTCTTTTCCACCCAAGCTTTCATGGGTGCCCTCGTTCAAAGCGGCGGCCCCGGGAGATGACGCAGAAGAGAGCATCCTCGCAGGCTCACAGGCTGGATTTTGGGATGGTCTGAAGGGTCTTTTCCGACCTAAAGGATTCTATGATTCTAAGGTGGAGAATGTGGCTGTGCAGCTCCTTCGGTCTGTCACACCGCGTTATATTCCCCAGGTCTCCTGCGTACCGAGATTAGAGAGACGTGTCCAAAACACGGGGCAAGATACCAAGGAGATAATTATGGATGGGAAACAGAGATATTTTTTTTCGTTTAAAAATGTATTGATATGTACATTGATGAGCTAAACTGACAAGCTGTGCTTGAGAAAGAAGTAATTGCATCTTTAATAATATTAAACCTGACACCTGCCTTGGCTGATAACACGCAGTCCTGACACTACTTAGCTAACAATTAGGACACATGAAAAGGATGAAGGGGAAAACAGTATTAAACTGAATCTGCATTTTAAAGAACATAAAAATAAAAAGAAAGACTGTTAATTGTCTAACACTTTGTTAATTCAATCAGGCATGCAATTTAAAAATAGCTTTGCTTTTTCACTGAAAGAGGAATTAATTACTATTTCTTCCTGAATCCCATATAGGAGAAAAAATATTTAGGACAGCCACGGTGCTCTTAGAAAGGCTGTTTATTAATAAAACCAGAAAACCCCAATGCTAATTGGTATCATAAGCACAATTAGAAGAGATGTTGTCCTCCATTTGAAAAAGAACAGAGAGCTGCATAGCTGAAGGATATTATTGCAAAATGATAAACTGTTCAAAGGTAAGAGTGAAAAAGAGGGTCTCTTCTTTAATGGTAAAATGCCATGTTATCTTGTTTAAATGGCATAACTTTGCAAAAGACACCATAACATTTCAACCTTTTAAAATGTCAGTATTAAAAAATACATATCACAAATAGCTTCTTTATACACTTCTTTCTTTTCCCCTTTCCTTCTTTGTTTTTTTTCCCTTTCTTTCTTTCTTTTTTTTTTTTCCCTTCTTTTTCTTCTGAAGGGCTTATGTAGAACTTGCAACTTCAAAGCAAAAAGGAAACAGCAAAGATGGTTCAAGGTGATCTTGAGTCTCGCAAAACGTAAATAGATTTAGAAGCAAATTTGGCGTTGCAGGGTTTCTTTCCCTCTGTGTATGTGTTTGCCTGTGTTTTAAATAAAAACCACATCCACCCTGCCAGCTGGGTGTATATTGTCTCTAGCACTGAGGGTCTGAAATGGGAGGTCCTCACTCTGCCGAGCTCTTTCCCATCTTGATCACACAGAGAGCCGGAGTAACGACAGAGGGTGCGATGCCGATCCACGGGAAGGTGCCAGGAGGTTGGGGTTATTTATTTATTTCTTGGAAGGGCACCTTAATCATCACCACCGTGCTGCTTACCGCCCCCCCCCCCCTTTTTATTTTTTTTTTTAATCTTTGCAGTCACACTTAGTTTTCTTCAGGGAAATAAATCCGTGGCTCAGTGTAACAAGAAAAAATTATTTTTTCTCAGTTTGCTGCCTGAACACGGTGAAACATTTTATGATCACCTGTTTCTAGCAACACCAGTGACAGAAAAAGCAACGGGGGAAAGAAAAGACAGTAAAAATCCCCCGTGCAAGTGCCAGAAGCTGGCTGGCTGGTGGAACCTCCCTGTTGTCGCAAAGGATGGATGAGCGTGCAGAGGTTGTCAGGGATTAACCTGGAGCAGGTCGAGTCCACAGCTGGCAGCTGTTCTTGATTTCTAGATTCGATCCAGCTAACTAGCGACCAAGAGCTCCAATGGATCCCTTAAAATATTTTTTTGGGGGTGGAAACTCTTCTTCTGTTCACCCAGGAGCTCTACAGTTGATTTCAACGGGGTCACAACCATGCTTTGGCTGCGGGCACCTTGCTGGAATAGGATTAAAAAGTAAAAGGGAGGTGGGGACTCCTCCCCAGCTTTAATTTCTGAAGGTTGCTGTGCATGGCGGGAGCAAAGCAGGGAAGTTTGAGCTGCCATTCTCGGCTCTGCACGGGGCTGGCGGGATAAACTCCGCTTTCGGCCCTGCGCGCTGAGCAGCACCCTATGCCGCTGTCACTTATGGAAAACAGCGATGACAAATCTAAGAACCCCAAACCCAGGGTTTTTGGTATAGTCACATCTGGAAAATTCTGTGAATAATTCATCAACCCACGTAGCTAAATGTATGTGGGCGCATACACACTTATACATAGAGACATATATACACATATTATATACACACACACTCACACATGTATATGCATATATACGTACACAGTTCCCTAATTTAATGCTACATAAAACCCCACACGCTACCGTCACTCTGGGTATCTGAGAACACAAATGACTATAACTGAGCTTGATCTGTGTTTTTTTTGCCATTGCACCTACCTCAAGTAACCAATGACATTGAATAGGTACAACATAAGCGTATGCATGCATCTACACATATATAACATGTTCTATCTATACATATACAGGGATTATTTACAAAGTATTTCTCCAAATACAGTGACAGTTCATCATATTGAAGGTGCAGTAGTTGGGTTAAAATGACACTGTTGAGCCCCTAGGGTCTTTTTTAATAAATATATTTTTGGCTTCTGCCTTCTGGAAATCTGCACCAGGCTTTGAAACTCCTGAAAAATTGATTTGCTTTTTTATTGCTGCTTAGCCCACACTACAGGCTGGACATATTTTCTGCTTTTAATTGAATCTGCCCGTTACGCTGCACAAGTGCCAGGACATCAATTTAGTATCTAGATTTTTTTGTGAGCTTTCAAACACACAAAAAAACTTATTTAATATGATTGGATGTTTCTGTTTCTGCTCCTCAGAGTTTTGATTTGTATATTAGCATTACAGTAGCTGTCCAAGTTGTGTGATATTCCTTGGGAGAAAAAGATATAACACACTAGAGGAATACTTTTTTTTTTTTTTGCTGCTGCTTTCCTGCTGTAGCTTATCTTCTTAACAAAGACGCGACTACAGTGGGTTTCACGATCTAAGTAAAAGCACTTTAGCCAAGAGACGCACCAACGGGGGGAAGAACTGAGAGGAGATAAACATCCCCACATCCGGAGGCGCCGTGCTGCACGGAAGCGGTACGGCAAGGAGGGATGCGCAACGGCTCTGGAGAGCAGCGAGGGACTCTCCGGCACCAAAGGGGTGTTCTGCCCTTCGCCGCTGTGATAATCGTCTTGGGGACAAGCAGTCACCTTGCGAAAGTTAAAATCATGCTTGAAAAGGGGGGAAAAAACAACACAAAACCCAAAACATTAACCTAACAAAAACCCAGACAGCCCAAAGTGTCTGATCCCAGTGATCCAACGCAGCTGGGAGTGGTGGAGTCGCCTGTTTGCAACAAGCACGGAGGGTTGGAAAGCAGCAGCTCGCGCAACGCCGTGGGCAACCAGGGGCCGGGATAAACATGGGAGGTCAGGAGCAAGAGCTTCTGGGTTATCCGCACAAGCAGGATTCTCCTGGGTTTGGGCAGGGATTGCAGCCCTCGTGCCTTCAAGCCCCCGAGTAACGTGGTGATGGAGTGGGGCGGGACCGGGCGGCTGCACGCGTTCTGGGTCAGCTGTAGAAACTTTATGAACATGAGTGAATTAAACCTCTTGATTAACTTCTTGGAGAAGGAAGAAATAAGCGGTATGAGGGAAATGGAGCTTAAGGTACTGTCTACAGTAATTTCCCTTTGTATAATTGATGTAGCTACTTCCTTGAAAATCCCTTACGCAACAGGCATGCTGGGAGGGTGCAAAGCCAGATTTACATCGCTCATAGACTGACTGCGTCTAGCAAATTCCCAGGGCAAAGAAGATTGGTGTGCAGAGAGTCAGACCAGCACAAGCTTCTCTGGTGCTCAAAGAGGCTCTAGACATGTGCTCCTATGCCTAATTCTGGAGCACTGTCCACATCTCCCGAATCCTATCCTTTATTTTACTCACTGAATTATTATTTGGAGGTTTCATCCATCATCTGTTGGGCAGGAGCAGGACAATCCCTCAGAGAAGCCCCTTTGCAGGCTGCGCAGTGTGTGGCTCTGAGATTGCCATCCGGGTTTAGGACAAATAACCCAATATTAAGACACTTAAAATATTTTGATTTTGTTTTGCTCTCATGCACACCCGCTAAACAAGTATATAGTACTGGGGCAAAAAGAGATATGAATCGATGCAGCTGAGTGCACGTGTAATTAGGGTAGTGCAGTCAATTGGTATTAAGGAGTTTCCACTTGTGCGTTACTTTGATGTAAACCCTTTTCCCCACTGGATCAGATAAAATCTCAGCTTCAGCCGACTGTCTGCTCCCAAACCCTGAACAAAGCAGGGCCTCCGCAGTCCCAGAGAGAAAAAAAATCACACGTTAAATTACACATTCTGAATTTCGGAAATAAAAACAAATGCCAGAGTTATTCTGACTGGGTTGTATCATGTGCCGGCGATATTCCCGGGCAAGGAGGGGGCAGCCCTGGAGCAAGTACTATTCATTATTATTGATGAATATTCTCAGGAGAAACAGAGGATGTTGCTTAATGGCTTGATCTAATATGCCATCAGAGAAAAGGGAAAAAAATAGAGTGAACAATATCCTCGAACGCAAAAGCTAAGGAATCTTCTGAGCTGTGGCTGGTCCTTTAATTACCCACGCTGCGAAGGAGGAACACACAACGAAGAAGATGGCTTCAGTGAAAGTCCTTTGAGATGAAGTCCTTTAAACAAGGCACTCTGCCTGTTAAAGCTGTAATAACGTTACCTGGAGGTTAGCTTTCTTATTAGGACTTAGAGTCACAGGAACATTTAACATGCACTTGTGCGTCTAATTTGCCGTGCAGGTCGTACCCGATATATTTGTGCAAGGAGTTATTAGGTTTGTAGAGACAATCAGAAAAAAGATGGGAATAAGAAAGGGTCAGAAGAAGATCTGGCTCTGGCGTGGAGTAGATACTGTGCAGACAGAACCAAGGACGATCAGAGAAGCTTTGGGGAAAGCAACACCTGTGGCCAACAGGCCCACAGACGTGGATGTGCTGCTCCTTTGCAAAGTTAGAGATTTTTTTCCGCCAAGTTGTATGGATGACAGGGAGAGCACAGCCAGATGATGTGGCACTTCGGTGGCCGGTAAGGCAGGTTCAGAGATGCCCAGTGGTACCTGCTCATCTGCTGTCCACGCTCCAAAAGCATTCAAACAGTGCATCCTATTGCAAGAGAAAGGGCAACGCGGCTGGTGAGGGGTCTGGAGCACAAGTCTCCCGAGGAGCGGCTGAGGGAACTGGGGGTGTTCAGCCTGGAGGAGAGGAGGCTGAGGGGAGACCTTCTCGCTCTCTACAGCTCCTGAGAGGAGGGTGTAGAGAGGTGGGCCTCGTCTCTTCTCCCAAGTGACAGGTGATAGGACAAGAGGAAATGGCCTGAAGTTGCACCAAGGGAGGTTTAGGATGGATATTAGGGAAAATTTTTCACAAAAAGGGTTGTCAAGCATTGGAACAGGCTGCCCAGGGAAGTGGTGGAATCACCATCCCTGGAGGCATTTAAAAGCCGGGCAGACGTGGTGCTGAGGGACACGGTTTAGTGGTGGTTTTAGCAGTGTTAGGTTGATGGTTGCACTCGATGATCTTAAAGGTCTCTTCCAACCTAGACGATTATGATTCTGAACCCCGAGTTACCCACAGCCCTTGAGACACCTCTCTGCAGCGCCTCTGTAGGATGTTTCCTTGGTGCATCTCTGATGGCTGTGGGACTTGCAGGCTCTGGGGACCAGGAATTCCCCCGTCACAGCCTCCCGCATCCCTGTGCCCTGAGTGGGGACCCAGGAAGTGCCGCTGCTGGGGGACCTTGCGGTTGGCATTGGGGATGCTCTGCCACCTGTACGCAGGGCTCCCAAGCCCCACATACCCATGAAACCCCTCCCCAGCTGCCTGCAACGGCGGAGGACCACACCAGCCAGCTGGCAGGCGAGAGCAGCAAGCAAAGCAGGCAGAGGAACCATTAGGAAAATATCTCTGGCACGAAGCCTGGCAAGCGCGTGGTGCCAGCGCACGGGGAGGCGGCAGGGAGGAGGGGCGGCAGGATGGTGCCGGGACTGGTCCCGAGGTCCAGGTGACAGCAGGGTCCCCAGCCTCATCCTTGATTTGGATGCTACAAGCTCCGCTCATTCCCTTGGAGACCGATGTCCAGGCTACGGCGGTGCAGCTCCTTGGGCTTTAGGGAGGTTTCTGCAGCAAGGAACGGGCGTGAGAAGCGGCACGAGCTCAGGGTTTCGAGGTGGGTGCAGAAGTGGAGTTTGCAGGACACCGGTCAAGGGAAAGGGACGGGCAAGGAGCCATCTGCCCGCACTGGGAAATATAGGGAGATGCCGCAATAGCGGGTGCTAAAAGTTGATGGTCTACAGGGTGACAGCACCCAAATGACCCAGGCTGGACCATCTCCTGCCCGCTGCTGTAACGGATTCGCTCTGCTCGCGCCACCCCCGGCAAGCCCTTGCTCTGTCAGCAGCAGGGAAAAATCGGTGCCTGGTTCTCGCCTCGCGCACAGCTCATCTCCCCCCACTGGTTTTGTTAAATGCAGCACATTTCCAAAGAAGCAGATTTTAATTTCAATAAACTCTGTAAGAAATAGATCAGCGCTAAGGAGGGGAGCAGCCACAGGAAGTGAGTTTAACTGCTCGGCTGCAGAATATTAATAGGATAGAATGTTATTAGAATAATTTTTCACCGTTTATTAGAATAATTTTTCATCATGAATAATAAATTAATAGAATAATTTAGTACCACTAGCCCTCTGTTTGAAAGGGTATTTTATTTAAAAGTGGCTTGGAAAGTGGCGCTTGGGGAGGTGGGACGGGGAGCAGACCCAGGGTGGAGGAGGCACCTGGTGGGGGAAACCAGCCAGGGGAGTCCATGGCGCTGATGGCTCTGCGAGGGTCTTGCTTGGGGCAGGAGACGCCTGGACCAGAGGATTCGGCCTCTGAGACCCTGCAGCTCAGGCCTCCTCCTGCCCAGCTGTGCACCACCACGCATCCTCCGCAGCTCCACATCCCAGTGGAAAGTCCGTCTTTCCTTCCAACAGCCTGGGAAGCGGCCACATCCACTCCCAGGTACCTTTAGGTGGCTTTAACCTGTTGTTTCCCTACCTTACTGTGGGACATTAATGCCCATCATAGTAGTTTTGTGCCAGCCAAGAGGTCTCTCTCCCTCTTTTTTTTTTTATTATTTGCATCTGTGTGGAAGATAATCATTCCTCAGAAGGCTATTCACACCACAAAAGCACAATGACATTATTCTCTCCCTCTCTCTCTCTTTCTACTGTTTTACTCTACAACTGACAATTAATGTTAGAAAGAACATGAAATGGAGGAGAAATTACAGCAATTTATCAACTGAAATTATAGGTGTAGACACATGTCAGCAGTGGAAACAGTTTCTATCAAAATTAAAGTATTTAGAGATTTTCCTCAAATTTCAAATTATGCAAATCCCATTTTTGTGATACGCTGGTACTGTAGCTTTAATTGCAGGATTACCAGCAAGCTGCAAACTGCACTTGTAACCAGGATTCAGCTCTGCGGAGAGCGGCTCCCTTCTCTAGCACATCTTATTAATTCAACAAAGTTCCCGTCTCTTTAACAAATTAAGTACGTTTTGCAGAACAGGCAGTGGTTTTCTTGGTTTCAATCTGTCACCAAGGACCCTGCTGTTTGCAGAGGTTACTCGACAGCTGGATGAACAGACAGGTTTGAGTCCAAACATGGATTCAAATGCATATTTATACATAAAACATATTTATACAACAACATCGCAGGAACAGCTTGTGCTGCTGAAGTTTCTACAAGTCCCTTTACGGTAAGGACACCGTAACCGAAGACGGAGAAGAAATCTGGATTTCGACTTCTTTCTCCAGGTTTTTCTGGATCAGTTAAAAGCTGCTCTGTGACCTCAGGAGATCACGGATGCTCCCACCCAGGACGGAGCTTGCTTTTCCCCTCGAAATAACCGGTGTGGCTGGAAAGCCCCGTGCCAGCAAGCCTACCTCAGCGTGCTCCTGAAAAGCTGTTTGATCACTGCCAGCCTAATTAGAAGGCGCAATATTCAGGATGTTATTTCTCTTCCCTTGCCCCATTTTACGTTCCTCTGCTGTTGCAAACGGAGCCAAGGATGAAGCACGGGAGCAGGCAGTAGCTAGCAAAGGCTTTTGCATGGAAGAGAGTGCCAGGAAACTGCTGGGCCGAGGAGGAAAGATTTGACGTGCCACAGCGGAGCCCGAGACATCCCTTCGCTGCGCAGCCCGCTGGGATGCTGGGGCTCCGCTCACACCCTCCACAGAGCCGGGAAGAAGCCGAGCAGGGGGGAGGAGAGGAGAACACATTCCAGTTCCAGAGGAGAAGCAAAGAAAACCCTCTGGGTAGCTGTTCTGTAGTGCCAGGCGTTGCAGGAGAAGAAAACATCATTTTCTCAACTGGCCCCATGGAAGAAGCGTGGGGTTATACTCTGCTGCATCTGCCAAGTCGTGGGGTAGCTCCGGGGCACTGACACCTGGGATACCTGTACATCACGATATTTAATCCCAGCAGTTCCGTATCGTGTATCCGAGGGCAGTGCTGTAGCATCAAGCTGTGTTTTTTAGCCGGTTTGCAATGATGCTGTTTAATGCAAGAACATCTCCAATGCCGCTCAATACACCAGCGTTAAGAGTCACCATCCTACAGGCACTGAGGCTGAAAATCCTTCCTCAGACTCACCTGGAGGGTTACAAGGCCTGGCTGTAGAAGATTGCATGAAATTGGTAGAAATTGTGGCAGGACTGTGGGCTCCATGTACAACGGCACGGACTTTACTCTCAAAAGCAAACTGCACCAAGTTGGGCTGGACTTTTCATGCCCTTGGGTTGTTCGTCTGCTCACTGGACGGGTGACACGCAGCCACCCTGAAGAACATCGGAGACAAGCTAGCATTTAATTCCCCTTTCTTGAGTGTTCTGCCAACGACGAACTAAACGGATACCAAAGTGAAGTGAAAGGTGGCACAAGCATCCGACGTACATCCAGTATTTCATTCGGTGTTCTGATGACCACCCCCAGGCGCTGCGGTGGTGTGTGGGCGCTGCACCCAGCCGTGGCTGTGCTATCCCACCCACCCGGTCGGGCAGCACCCAGGTCTGCCGTTGGGTCTGCCTTTTGCCCGGGCAGTCGTACACCTACTCCTTTTGAAAACTCCTCCTTCCCTGGCTTATCTACCACATCTTGAATTGCACGGTAACTATTGCACGGTAACATCCAAGCTATGGCCAGTGGGTCTCCCTAACCAATAGGTTTCTTCTAATATTTTTTAACGTGGCCAGCCCAAGACGCAACCAGATGCCTGGGATCTATTTGGCTATGCCAGGCAATGCGAGGCTTCTGACAGTCGCTGCATCCAACTTCAATAACCATGATATGCTCCATCTGCTGACGCCCCAGCATAACAACAGTGGGGAGCTGTACTGCCAGAGGCACTATCCTTTAACAGCTGAATGGCTGAACAGCTGGTAAATCATCGAAGGACACTTTTCATGGACGAGCAGGGTTGTTGGCCCTGCTTCTCGTCGCACACACGTCGTGGAGCGGAGGCAGAGGAGCCACGTAGGCAACGACACGTTTAGAGGGGCAGCCTCAGCGAGAGCGGTCGTGTCTTCTGCACCCAAGGAGCCACGAGCCGGAGAAGCTGGTGAAGCGATTGATGTAAAAGCAACAGTCAGATTGGAAAAATAAGTTATCTCCAGGCCGCCACGCATTCAGATGGGGTAGAATATAACCTGTTTAGGGATCCAGTAATCCTCACTGCTGCTGTAAAACCAGCGATGGTGTCTGAGCTGAGCAGCCAGGAACAGGGAGAGAGGCCAGAGACAGCCCGGTCCCTCGGTGCAGAGGTGATGAACGCCATCCCGCTGGGCTCCCAGCTGGCTGCAGGATTGGGCTATTTGGATATACGTGTCGCCATGCAGGAAGGAATGGAGACTGCCGATCAGCTGCACAAGGATGGCAGCGGGCGCTGCTGGATGGCACGTGTGGGAGCGGGGAGATGGGTGATGGTCAGCACGGAGCTCCTGGCTGGGCTTTGGTTGTCGGTGTTACCCCACTTTTTTTGGAAAGAGGGAGAGAACAGACAGACCTGGGAGTGTCAAGTTGTGCACGTTCAGGAAAAGACTCTGATTTTCCAGTGGCTCAGGGTGGGAGCTTGAGGGAAGGCTATGGATGGGTTTCACCTGAAATTGGAATGGAAAAGGAAAAGGACAACGAAAAGTACAAGGAAAAGGAAAAGTGGAAGGGTCAAGAAAGGAAAAGAAAAGGAAAGAAAGGAAAAGCAAGGAAAAAGAAAGAAAAGAACAATCATTGGGAGAAGGGGGAAAACCAGAATTGATTCAAGCATTTTTTTTTCCAAAATAATTCAGTGATTCTCATTCAGCTGGTGCTTTTCTTAAAGACCAAAGAGCCTATATGATAAGCATATTTTACAAATTAGGTAGCGATTTATCCCGCTTTTGTTTTAATGATTGAAATGAATGATGTCGTGCCGCTTGCTGCTGCTGCTGCATTCAGCGCCTGCTGTTCTTGGGAGCTGAAGACACCGAGAAATTTGCATACTTAATGCCGGGAACTGGCACAGACTAAATAGCTTCTTTTCTTTCCTCTGTGTTTGTAGATTTACTGTAGTGCTGGGTTTAATCAAAGGCTTTTTAAAGCCGTCCGTGTGCCGTTTCACAATGCTGAACTTGCATGTGACAAAGGCAGCTATTTATTACTTATCAGCTTTATGGCAAGTACCACAGGCTACTCTAATTAAAGGTATAGGGGCTGCATACCCCTGCAGAAAAAGGCACTGGCCGGTTAACATTTCTAATCCCTAATCAAGGCATGGCATGGATTAATTATTTCTTTTTCTGTTTGTTTCTGGTTAAATATTCAGTAATAAGGTTAGGGTTAGGGAGGGAGCTAAGCCAAGAAGGTCCCTTTGGATGGGATGTGGACTTCCAAGCGTAGGCATGAGTTCTCCATGTGGATCTCATAGGCTTCGTTCATTGAGGCGGTCTACACTTTCATCATCACTGAAGCAGAACTGGCTGGGACCGTGTCACCTTCATGAAATATTGCCAAAACAGGATGGATCGTTGAGGCAAAAATGTTCCGTGGAGATAAATCCATATCAACCAGCTTTCTTGTGGGCTTCTCTGTTTATTTCTCACGTGCACATGAGGAAGAACAGAAGAGAGCGAGCTGTCATACTCCATCACTTGATTTGAGGTTGAGTGGATCGTCAAGCAGAAGATAGAGTGAAAAGCTCTTCTTGAGAAGGAGCTCGAACCTTGCATCTCTTATGACTGAGACCACCACCCCAGATGTCAGGTTATGGCCCAGAAGACTCTTCTATTTATTAAGATAACAAACAATCCCAAATCTAAGAAGCCTTCTTACAATAGCTAGGTTTTGATTTGAAAACTAGTGTTTTGATACAATCCTATATCGTCAAAATTCTTTGGGTTTGTTCCACCACAGACAAAAATAAATGCCGAACTTTGGAGGATGCTCATGGAATGGAGATATTGCATTGTGGACAGCTCTGCATTCAAATCAGTGCCCATGAAACCCCGCAAGAATAGCTACACTGACTGTAGTGAAAGCAGGATTACTCCTTATTTACTATCAGCAAATTTAGGGCTCCCTTTGAAGTCAATAATAAATTTCCACTAGCAAATTATTATTATTTTAAACAGCAAGAAAACACATCTTCCTCTCTAAATATTTTCCAACTTAAAGAGACAAAACACAGTGCGGGGGAGAGCAAACAGAATTAAGCTGTCATTGGGGTTGGTCCTTAAAGAGGCGAACTTCTTTAAAAAAAAATAAATAAATTGCCCCCTCCCCCCAACATCTGCTGGGAGCACTCGGAGATAACTGGCAGCTTGAACAATAACTCCGAGGACTGGAGTCCTGGAACAATGGGAGTGGGACGAGAGCAGCCCTCGCTGTGGCATCGTTTCCAGGCCTTCTGCACATGCAATTGGTTGACGGGAATAAAGATCAAGTTGGACCAATAACACTATAATTTGGAAACAAATATATTGATTACAAGACAGTCCCACTGGAATGAATGGGACTACTTGCAAAGTGCGGTTATTCTTCTGCGCGCATAGGGATTACCGAATATGGTCTTCTGCGGTTCTGAATTGATCAGCATGATATTATCATCTTGCAAAAGCGATATTATCACACCGCAGCGACGTGTAGCCGTGTGCTGGGGCCTGCACAGAGATGGGGTGAAGCCGCGGTGCCCAGCCTGAAGGACCACTCACGCACAGCAATTCCTCTTCTCTCCTTTCCTACGGCTGCTAATTCCTACAGATCCTTTTAAAAATCATCATCGCTAGACCCTGCAGGTTGTGTGCTTCTAAACTTCACTATTAGGGAGTTTGTCTTTCTTCTAAAGTGACTATTTAATAAAAGAAATAAAAACTGGCTATGAAATATTTAGGAGAAAGGACAGTATTAAAATAACAGGATTTGCCAATACCTCTACACCTATTAATAATGCTTTGGAGAACAATAATGGGATTAATCTTAAACTCGTAGCTTATTTTTCACCATCGGTGGGTTTTAGTTAGGTTCAGCATTTTATTCAGCTCTGGAAGTGACACCAAATCACTCTGGTTTTATTCCTGACTATTTATTTATATAAATTTAAATTAAAAGATGAGACGCACACCTATGACTTTACATTCCCTAATTCATCTTTCTTAAAGCAGCAGAATCCCAACATCATTGAAATGATCATCCTGAAAGGAAGTCAACCAGCCAGATTCCTTTAAAAATACAGAGGTTCTCAAGTTTGCATTATTTCAGAACTAGCAGCAAGTCCCAAGATCCTGGAGACCTCACGGTCTCTGTCTACATAATTGACGAAGATTGGCCACCTTTCCCTCTTGTTCTACCGCTACTCTGTGACTACAGTTACCAGCCCAGAATACCATTTATTTCCACCTCATATCCTTCTAACATGAGCATCACCGCTGCCTTTACACTGGTGCTTCCCTTTGTCAAAGCATCTTTTTCCTTCCTGCACGTGGAGTATCCCTGTTACTCCATTGTACCTGGTTTAATTTTATTTATATTTTTAATTTAAGGCTAAGCTGAGCCTTTCAAACAGACCAGTGACTTTAGGGCCCATCTTTAGCTACCTGCAGAGAACAGGTTTTCCAAAGGTGGGTGTTCAATTTTTTCTGAAAATTGTTTCTCTTTAATGAGTCCAACCTCAGGCTCCCACGACGGAAGACACCCAAACTGCTCATCATTTCTTAAAACTTTATCCCTGTAGCAAAGTTAAATTGCGAAGTTGCAGTTTCCTCTCTAAATAACTTTCTCTGCATTTTAATTCCTTGCAGTTTGACAGCCTTAAAGGAGACAGATCAGGCTGAACCAAAGATTTTACCACCTCTAAACTAAGCCTGTTTTAAATGACTGCAAGGTTCATTTCAAACTAAAAGTCATTTTTTTCCCCACCATGTAGGTAACAGCCCAGTACAGACCCTTTTGGGAAAATATATGCAACGGCACAATGCTGAACAAACTAACAAAAAAACCAAAAAAATTTGCAAAGAGGGGTTTGCATTCAGCCCACTACGCTCGAAACCACAGATAGAGACTCTAATGGCCTTCTTGGGTCTCATCAGGCTCGTGCAGCTGTTACTTCAGCTAGTGCTAGTGTTAGCCTAAAGGGAAAAGAGACACTTATTTTTGGTTTGTGGTGGCTGCTGCAGCTTCATCAGCCTGATTTATGTGCTGATTTGCATATGTTCACCCACAAACGCTGTGAATTGCGCTTTTCCACGAAACCGTACCATTAACGTTGGCTGCCAAAGCAGCGATCAGCGGTGCCATTCCACATGTTTGTCTTGCACATATCTTGGGTGGTAGGTGTGCTATCAGGCCATCCTCTAATGCTTCGGGGGCTCCTATCAACACTTGGTGATAATGCTCCATATGCAGTAAAGGATGGATGATATCGTAGCTGAGATTTTTTTTTTTTCCTAGCAAAACGAGTGCCACAACATTTCACTTCGCTTGCCAGAGAGGATACTACTAGCACATCACTCGCAGGCCAAAACTGGTGATATCTATGTACTATAGTAGCTGGCTCGACAGCACTCCATTTACGATAACTATAACGCCAATTCATAAAAAACAACCGGCAAATATTCCGCGAGCACAAAATTGTGTTATTTATAGACCAATTTCTCAACATCTGACATTTCCGCAAGAAACCTAGATGTTATCTTCACTCTAGTCACCATGCAAACCTCCGAACGTATCTGCAGTGTCATAGTATCTTGAAGACAAAAGAGACAATTAAAATCCCGGGGGAATCACAAAAGTGCCGAACGATACTGGAACAGTCAGGAGGACGTTTCCTATACCCGGTGAAGCACATGGCCTCTTGGTGAAGGTCATCAGACCTCAGCTTGAGCTGAACCCTCCCCAATTTCTCGCCTTTTGGGGGAGGGAAGCATTCATACCCTGGCCGCAGAGTCCCTCCAGCCTGCGAGAAGCAGTACTCGTTTTCCTCTAGGCATGGCAGTCAGGATAGAAACTTGGCTCTATAATCAATTTTATTCCATTTTATTACTCTCGGCTCTTCCAGAGTATTACAAACTCTCGGGGGACCTTTTAAGACATCTGCTGATGCTTCACTTATGAATCAAATTTCCCCTTCCTGGATATTTGCCTGGGTCCCATCCCCCTCCTGAGCTGCGGGAGCAAATTCCCGCTGAGCACAGCCTGGGAGCAATGCCCCAGGGCCACCTCCACCTTCGTGATGCCTCCCCGAAAAAGTTATAAGGGGGGAAGTTCTCCCAATGTGAGCTCAGGTTTTACTGGTCAAACTTTTTTGTTATGGCTTAACACCCCGTCTTTATCACCCCGTCTCCCCAGTTGGCAATAGCAACAGGTAAAACCAGCGTTTTGCTGCTATATCTGGATCCACAAAAGATTTTTTGGCGGCGTGCTGTGTCGGGTGGAGATAGCAGCTCTTCACCCTCCTGCCTGACAAGACTGTGTCAGATGGTGCCTGGGAGGGTGGGCACGTTTGAGACAGGGGACGGTTACTGGGGAAGAAGATATTTTCAACCAACATTTTTCTTGAATTGAAATTAAAAGCTGAAAAGATTTATTACGGTGGCGTACTCGTGCTGCTATATTTAAGGTGATGTCAGTGTTCTCAGCATAATTCTCTTATGCACTGAGGATTAAAACTCAGCCATAATAAAGTACTCTGAGCTGAGACTCGTCCTCAAATGTTTCCTACTTGAAGCATTAATTTTGTTTTATTAAATTAAAAATAAAATTAATTCAAGAGTTTTGTGGGTTTGGAGATGAGAACAAGGAGGAGCTCTGCCCATAGAGTTGACCCTGCTGATTGCTAGCAAAGTCAAGAGACCCGCGCCGAGATGATGCTGCCAAGGTAGAAACATGTTCCTGCTTTTCTTACTTTGAGCATGGAATACCGGGCTATGGACTGAAAAAGTACCTTGACCTATAAACTGGGGATAAAAGTGCAAACGAACACAAATTCCTGTTTGCACTGTGGCCCTGCCTGCGGTGCTCCCAGGACGTTTGCGTACAGGAGAAGGGAGTCAGAAACAGCTGAACTTTAAAAAGCCTTCGCTTCCTCCCTGGAGTGCGTGTTTACTCTTGAACATGCTACAAATAATTAATAGTTTATATCTGTTGAAATGATAAATAAAATGGCAACAGAACTACTTTGCTTGTGCAGCAGGAACAAATCTCTACAAGGGAATTTGCATGTCTTTTTCCAGTATATTGTAATTACCAAAAATATCTAATTTCTTGATTTCTCTTTGGTTGATGGCCAGCATTTTTACTCCGTAAGTTCAACTTTAAAATATGAACTTGAATTATAGTCCTGATCAACCTAAAGAGGTTTTGCATGATTGTTTTCACCTTTTTGCCAGGGGCAGGACTCCAGGTCATGATCCAGCTGGCTGTGCTGGATCAGTAGAGCATATACGGGACAGGGAACGCTCAACAAGCACGTGGGAGAGGGAGAAAACCAGACTGACTGTGGGATGCTACTCCAGGCAGCAAGAAATAGCCAAGTTTCCATTTCAAAGAGGGCAAACATGGGTCTAGGTGATGTCGGGAAGGTCTCAGCGATACAGACCTTAAGAACCAGGATCCCAGACTCAGTGGAGGTGTGGAAGGACTCAAAAAAAGCTGCACATCTCATCACAGGCCTCTTAAATATGTATGTGTGTATATATATATTAATTCAGGGCTATTTATCAGCTTCGCAGCGGAGCTACTAAGCTCATTTCTCCATCTGCCCATTCCTGGTGGCTATTCACAGGTCCTGTGTAGGGATCTCAAGAAGCTGCTCCTGAAAAGGGTAGGAAACAGGCGTGCTTTTCCAGTAAGCATTTCTTGCAATTAATACATCCGCAGATTAATTAGCGCTGATAACAACTGTTCATGGCAGGCCGTGGGAAGTTGCTGAGCACTTAACGACTGCCGTAAAGCCCCTCCCCAGCCTCCGCGTGACGAGCAGAGCACACCCAGCCACGGCGCGGTGCAGGAATGCCGAGGAAGAGAAGACAAAGGGTGGTGGGAAGAGCAGTAAATCCATCTGACGTTTCCTACGTTGGCCACGTTCATACCACAGCCTTCGGGGTCAGCTGGGAAGAAAAAGGGCTGGGCTGGCCCTAGGCGCAGGGAGCAAGCCCCAGCCTCAATGCAGCCCTCTGGTCCAAGGTGAGGATGAACGGAACGGTTGAAGCTGAGATTGTGGAAGGAGGGGAAAAACTTAGAAACCTAGTGAATGAGCCTAGCGCTGGTCATAGCACTGGACATGGCTAGAGTTGAGCTTGTCCCTTTGATTAGTTTTAATACGAAACTCTCCCACGAGCATGCTCCAGCTGGCAGCCCGGTCCAAGGAGGAGGGAGGACTACGAAGATGGGTAGTTGGCCCCGGAGCAATATGACACCAGCAGGAGACTGTCCCTTCTGATGCTATGACACTGAAATCTGGGATTCAGGGAGACCATGGAGCATAAATATATTATATATGCAATCTTTGTGTAATGCATAGCCTGGAAATGTCAAATTAAATTTACTTGAACAATTTCAATTTAATTCCTTTGGGGATATACTTGTTTATATGATCTTTAAGTTAAATGTTCACATGCCGTTTTTTTCCAAAGTGTCCATGTGCGCAGAGTACAGAGCTCCTTTAAAGAGCACCTATTCAATATTTTATTTCCAGAAAACTACTCAAACCCTGCTCTGGAGGCAATGACTAATTTCCTCTCAGGCTTCTTTATGGCATTCATCAGTTTAGCATCAATTTAGCAGGGTGACATTATTGCCACTTTACAGAGGAAAGTGCTGAGTCACAAACAGAAAGTTCACCAAAATGCACTCATTTGCAGTACCCCATTTTTGATGATGCAGAACCGGGTATCTCATGCCCTGGGCTGCTTTGTTATGCTGCCTGGATGCAGCTGGAGGGGCTCAGCACCCCTCTAAGACCAGATTCCAGCATATCAACCCCAGAATAAGCAGCTTGCACTTGTTAATGACTCCAGAAATGTTAGCACGTCCTGTAGGAACTCTGTGAGGGAGGTAGAAGTGGGTATATTACCCATGTCTTTAGAGATTACTGTCTTAAATCCAGGACTATGTTTGTAGTTGTTTTTATTGGGAATTTATGGTTTCGCCTGAAATTTCATGATGGTGAATTTCAAAAAAATTCAAGTAATAGAGATTAGAGATTTCGGAGGAGGAAAAAAAAAAAGAAAAGAAGCAGTTTTTCCCATGTTAAAAATGAACGGCAATCTGCTGTGTTAAATTTTTGACTATTACAGGGGAATGTGGAAGCATTTTATGGGGGAACATGCCTTTTGCCTTTTGAAGTTCTTAAGAATAGCTGTTCAAATTTGGCCATGCTAAATGCACTTGTGAAATTACTATTTGCACATGCTCAGTAGAGACTTTTTTTTTTTTATTTTTAGCAGCTAAAATCTCTAGAGAATCACCTGAGTAGCTTGGAGCTGTGCCATAGCCACAGGCTGATCATACTCCAGCCCAGGATGTCAGCGTGAAATGTGGGATGGGGAGGGCTTTTTCAGGAAGAGGAAGATTTCAGCCCTACGGATGAACATGTGAATGGCACAAAATAGACGTCATTATACTTTCAAAACCTACAGATACTGTAGATATTGAACCAGAGTCTTTACAACCGTCTTTTCAAATCAAGCAGAATTAATAGGAGGTGGAGCTACCAGACTGCTCGCCATAAATTTTAAGAGATGCTGCTCTCTGAACATGTCCCTTATTTGGATAAGGTTTGGCAACGTGCACTTGCAGCCCAGAAAGCCAACTGTACCCTGGGCTCCATCGCCAGCAGCGTGGTCAGCAGGCCCAGGGAGGTGACTCTCCCGCTCTAATCCGCTCTGGTGAGACCCCACCTGCAGTGCTGCATCCAGCTCTGGGGTCCTCAGCACAAGAAGGACACGGACCTGTTGGAGCGGGTCCAGAGGAGGCCACGAAGATGATCCGAGGGCTGGAGCCCCTCTGCTGTGAGGACAGGCTGAGAGAGTTGGGGTTGTTCAGCCTGGAGAAGAGAAGGCTCCGGGGAGACCTTAGAGCCCCTTCCAGTATCTGTAGGGGGCCTACAGGAAAGCTGGAGAGGGACTTTTTGCAAGGGCATGTACTGATAGGACGAGGGGTAATGGCTTCAAACTGGAAGAGGGGAGATTTAGAATAGATATCAGGGAGAAATTTTTCACTCTGAGCGTGGTGAGACACTGGCCCAGGTTGCCCAGAGCAGCTGTGGCTGCCCCATCCCTGGAGGTGTTCAAGGCCAGGTTGGACGGGGCTTGGAGCAACCAGGTCTAGTGGGAGGTGTCCCTGCCCATGGCAGGGGGTTGGAACTAGATGATCTCTAAGGTCCCTTCCAACTCAAATCATTCTATGATTCTATGATTTTCCACCTGCAAAGCAGGAACCATTCCATTGTTGCAGCGCACAACTTTTCCTCCCAGCTTCCCCACTCCTTGTCTTTTGGAAAGACAGCAACGCCTGCCCTTCAGCTGCCTTTCCAAATCATATGTCAGAGTTTGGAGCGAGGAGAAGACATTCTTGCTCAGGAACAGAGAAAACAGGACCTTTCCTTCGCATGGCACAGCCCTAAATGTGTCAACACATGGTCAGATCAGCAGAGGGGGATTTTACCTGGTTATGACCACAGGGAGATAAAAGCAGCAATGCTGCTGAACAGAATTAGCTATTTATTTGTATGGTATTTAATTGTGCTGAATATAGGTCAGTGTGTTCTCACAGTCTTCCCATTTTTGTCAGGGAAAAGAGAGCAGCTATGGCTCTTCTCCCCAGCTCCAAGGTATCACACTCTCTTATTCTATAGTTAGGTATTCTCAACTGCTTTTTATGAGCCCAGTCCATAAAGAGAACCCAAGAACCTAAAAGGAATTTATCTTTTAAACTCACGTGCACCATGACAATGAAGACAGAGACTAGATTGTACCCAAACATAAAAGGCAACGAAGCAAAAGCATTTCTCCAAGAAAGTTAACCAGAAACATTTGGCTGATACATTTTTCCCTGGGTCATTGGGATTTGCCCACATGCTGTCCAACATTTCACGGACTGCCCTTGCCATACGATGTACTTCATATGTCCTGCTTGGTCCTGTGTCTTTTATGTCCCACGGCTAGCTGCAGCAGATCTACCCTATAGTAATGTTTAAATAACTGGGAGTTCTTTGAGACTCACTAGTGTGATCTTGCACATTCACGTGCACTCCTGGCCACGTGCTCCAATCTCAGTGTGCACCAGTGTGTGGTGGGAAACGGGAGAGGTTATGTCCCAGCAAAAGTCCATTCGTTGCAGCTGCAGATACTGCCAGCTCTTCAGTCCTGGTGCAAGTGTCAGGGCACAAAGGTCCGAGGGTGGAAAACCCCTCATCTCACATTGCAGGACATGGTGGAGCTACATGGACTAAACACCCAGCACACGCAAATTAAAACACGTTAGACCTCCACGTGGGTACTCTCAATCAGGAGGATTTAACTACAATGAGCTGAGAGCCTCCATAAAAGGGTTTTGCCTGCTCTAGCTTTCCACTTTACCCGATAATCTTCTTGGTTATGCCAGACCCAACAAGCCCAAAGTTGGCTTTGCCCCACACTTCTGCCTTCCCCCATGGGCCTTAAGGCTTGGGCAGTACTGCAGAAGCAGCAACGTTTTCCTCAAAGAGCCTTTCCTGATTGTCTCCTTTGGGCTTTTTATAACCTGGTACTACATCAGCTCGTCACACCGAGCCGCCGTGTGGGATAATGTGTGCAGGTGAACACTGTTACATGCAAACACAAATACTGGAGACACGGACAGATGGAGAAATCACACCGTTTTGCAGGAAGGAAGGGCAGGATAAGAGCAGGAATATTAGAATGAGTCTTGCCGTTTACATATAACAAGCTACAGCTATATTTGGATACGCTGCTGCATTCACAACCTTCCCAATTGCCAGGCTTTCAAACACACACATTACCACCAGAAGTGCTCTTGCTTAAGTGCTCCCGTCTCCAGGATTTCCTTTGAAGTATCTGACTGAAGTAATGTAAAGTGCATTTCAATTGGCGGTGAATGCAGGTTAAATGGTAACAGCACAACAGATCCAGTGTTTGTTCCCTGGGCTTTTTCTTTTACCAGTCTCTCTTTTTAAGAGAGTCGGTTACTTACTGTAACGCCGCATTCAGGCACCTTCAGTCTATTAAGCCTCTTTCCCGACCCTCTATACAACTGCTCGAGGATGCTGTGAGCTGTATCAGTACTGCTTTAGTACACAAAAAAGTGAGTAAATGCACCGCTGAGCGCCCAGGCTGAGCAGCGAGCGGTGGGTAAACTCACTTTAGAAATCTGCACACTCGCATTTATCCCCAGGTACCCCACCACGCTGGCTGGAGACTGAGCCAATGGCTTTGGATCATGTGTCATCTCCCATACATGTTGGTGGAGCACCAACTATTTAACCTTTAAATAGAGTACTTTTCTAACCCACTGGCTTGGCTGACGAACGTATATTACGCTAGCAAAATAGCCAGGTCTGCACTAAGCAATGAAACATCCCCACCTGCCCATGCCAGGCACTCTCTCCGCTTTAGATCGCTGAGCCAGTGCTCTTTGAAAAGCAACCCCAAAAATGTGGAGTAGGGGAAGAGCTTGACCTAAGTCACCATCATCATCCAAGAGGCATCTTCCCCTGTCCGGTCCCAAAGAGGAGTTTGTCCATCAGAAAGAGGAATGACCCACTGCAAAACCTGAGACTGAAGGCTCCTGGTGGTTATTAATCAGGGTAATTTTGCATTGGAGAAAGGACTGATCTGGGATGTGCTGATACACTATCCAGGTGTGTCAGGGGGACAGGACATGGATTAGCTGAAGAGGGACACAGAGGTTACTTCCTCCTTCCACTTCTGTACCACAAAATCAGGCTCAGTGACTTCTAAAGGTAACAAGAGAAGGGATCGCACCCTAAAACCACTGTGTAGCACAGCCAGGCTACAGCTTTCCCACCACCAAACCCTCTCTGTGTCTGTGTGCATGTCTGCGAGAGACAGAGATTTGAATTTAACTGCTGCCGTTAACTTGCATGTGCTTCACACATCCAAGCTCAAGAGGATTTTCTTTTTTACCTTCTTAAAGCTGTGTGACATTTTTTTCAGCTTCATCTTTTTGCAGTGGAAAGGGGTGGTGGTGGAAAGGAACGTTCTGCTAGGGATTTGCTGAACTGAAAAACTCACATCTGACTGTCCTCCAGATCTGGATGTTGGTAGCTTCTTACAGCTTCTTCACGGCTTCTCTGAACCTCCACCCGTGATAGATGTTTAACATGCTGTAATGCATATTGCTCTGTAATGACTTTGGTGGAGCCATTACAATGAGTTACACCCGTGACAGATTGATACTTAAGTCAGTATATGTTTGCATAATATCTGTCTACGTTCTCACGTAGCCCCCCATTACCAGCGTGTCGGCGCACATATAGCATAATGACAGCACGGAGAGCCATACGACTGGTGGGTTCAGCCCTATTCCCTGTCACATATTGCCATGGTACCCAGAACTGAATCACCGAGTGTGTTTAAATAGGCGGGCATTAATTTATAGAGTACATCATTATGAAACGGAGGAAATAAGTGACGATCATTGGCACTGATTTGATCTAATGGAGCCTCACTCTAAATTGCTAATATTCTCCCTCCTCCACTTTTTTTCTTTTAAACGACAGAAACAAATAAAAATATAAGCCTTTGTTCAACCTGCCTTCAAAATACCATTGCCAGGAACATGGTTTGCTGATTACCTACAAATTTACTTTACCTCCTCCCTGCTGCTTCTCAGGCTGGGGAACAGGGTCTCTTCCTTTTGGTTTCAGTGGAGACCGGGTAACCTGAAAATTGAAGGAAGACACGATTACTGCTTTCTCCTAAGCTCTCCTTTCCCTTTCTTATCTGGAAGAAGGCGGCTTTTGGTTCACTCGAGTGGAAGTCGGCTGTCCATTTCCTGATGGCAGGGAAGAGCAGACTCCCATCTGGTTGATGCAGATGCCACTGTTTTGACTTTTATCCAGGTGGTCACCCAGCAAACCCTGTTGTGCCTAATTATTTAAGAGGGTTGTGAAACACTAGGTGATTTTATATACCATATGTGCTAGAAAACATAAGCATGGAGATGCTGTGACTTAATGATGTGGCAACTTTGGCTCTGAATCTTCTGTGTTTTACGGCTTAAATCTGACCTTTCGCTTTACTGTAATGCACTTTGTTGCGTTTAGCATGAAAGAAGAGCAAGCAGAATTGGAGATGGGGAGGTTATCGGCAGTGGTTACGGAGCCACCCTCCATCCTCTATCAAGATAAAGCACTTGACTCAATTTTAGAATATCCATCCTAGCAGGGAGAGAGTGGGAGGAGAGAGGAAGAGAGCCTGTCCTTTAAATGGGATTTCAGGATCCGGAGTTCAGAGGCTTCCTTTATGGTGTTAGAGCAAATCACAGACCTTCTTCTTCAGAGCAAAATAACAACACACCGGGTCTCCTGCTCTGGTTATTAATTTATTTATTTTGAACGTGTGTAGTTTGTTGCTTTGACTTTTCAAACAATGGGAAGGTACAAGCAGGGAAGGATAATAAATTGCATTCCCTCCTTTTTGCCATCACAGGAAACCTTGAGGGACTGTTCAGCAAGCTAGAGCTCTTATCTGCCTTTGGGCGATCTCATTATCAAACCTTCATTTTGCTCCCCAGCAGGAGAGATGGCCTGCAACGTATGATAACCTCTACTTATGAAACTCACACTCCAGAAATCTCTGATAATAGGCCAGCTCAAATGGAAAACCAAAGAGCAGGTAGTGGGTTTTCGGTCACCAATAAAGACTATACACACACACGCACAGGCGGGCACCGAGACACCTTTATGTTTATTTGTATTTCTACGCATCAGTCCAACTCTGACGGCGCCTCCCAGAACTTAAACCAACAAATCTAATACGACTAACAATTTCCAGCACGCTTAGAATAATATTTTTAAATAAGCCAGTTTGGTATAGGAGCCTGTGTCCCTTCTACAGAGAGGTCAGTGAATTCAGTGGGAATTATAACCTGCCTAACCTGCTCAGGTGTTTTTATAAATCCCATTAAACAATTATTTAAAGACTGTTGAAACGATGAGCTGTAGGAACATACGTAGTTCCTGGGGGTACAGAGAAAAAGAGGAGAGGAGGAATAAAGAGGTTCAGGTTCCTAAAACACTTAGGCATTTTGATTTTATTTATTTTCAATTACTCTCCCCTTGCTAGCTCTCCTGTGAGCAGACTTTCCCACAATGGTTTAACTCTTTGCCCGCACTAGTGTCATTTGTGATGCCACCCCCCAACTCCTCCATCAGCTATCAAACCCTCCATTTCTGAGCCCTTCGTCTCCCTGTAGGCAGCTGAGGAATAAACGGGTTTGCAGCACTCCCAGTCCAACCCCTTCTGGAAATGGGCTAGAGAAGATGAGAGATTGAGGGCCCTCCACCAAAAAAAGCCCTATGAGCCACTCAATCTTGTTTGCACCAAGACGCCTCCACCTCAAGACCCACCTGTGAGCTGTGATTCCTCCCATTTTCTCCCCATGAAGAAAATTTACTGCTGGCCATTCTGAGCAGCGAGTCACCGCCTCCCTCTGTGCAGCCAGATGTCCCCTGCGTGACCGCTCGCTGCTACGCGGTCATGAACATCTGCCTTCTGCAAAGCGCCCTGTCTCACCCAAGGGTTGGAAAATGGCACTGGAGAGCCAAGAGATGGAGAGGAGGAGCGGGCAGGGGATTTGGGGAGTTCAGCTGCAAATCCCAGAATGAGCATCCGTTCTGCCTGGCTTATGCCACGTACCCTGCAAACCACCGTGCCCTGCAAAATGATCCAGCCTACCGCTGGCCACGAGGGCACCACCACAACCTACACCCAAGACTGGGGCTTCTCCAACGTAGAGAGACCCAGGCCCCAGCTGTTTGCTAATGTCTGCACCACAGACACACTTTGAAATCCCCGTCCCCACAGCAGCACTAAAACTCCAGCCCCAGAAGGTCTTTAGTTTGGGAAGGCGAAGTGCTGGGTCACGTATCAAAGGTAAAGAGGTCCTTTTGAGCACAGAAAGCTCTCCATAAGGACTTCTTTGAACGCACAGCCCCACTAAGCCACACATTCCCACTTGCAGGGCTGCGTTGCAACCACTTCCCGCTCCACAAGCCCCCACCAAAAGTAGCTGTTCTCCCCCAGGCAGGGGATGAGGCCATGTGAAACACCTACTGCTCCACATCCCTGGGCCACCCACATCCCCATCACGCTGCCAGAACTTCTTTATCACAACCTGAAAAACATGGAAATCCAGGCTATGAACTTAACTCTTATCTCCTTTAGCTGGACCACTGGGAGACATTCTGGATCAGAAAGAAAATGGTTTGAAGGTGAAACACCTGGAAGCATCAAAAATCCTTCCCCTCTTTTTTTGTTGTTTCCATTTTTCTATGAGTAAGAAGGGTTAGCAATGGTCAGCTGGTCTCCCTCACCAGCGCGGGTGATGCAAAAATGGATTTGCACTTGTAAAATCTCCCCAGGCATACCACGCTGCTGAAAATATGATAACACTTTTAATTATATTTTTCATATATCATATGGATTATATTTTTAATACCTTAAAAAATAATCAGCCTGAAAAATCCCAGCTAGTGAGGAAATAAATGCAGAGGACAAAAATATTAAGATATTAAAAGATTTTTCTTATTAAAGGCTAAATAGGTCTTGTTTTTAAATTCCTGTTGAACAGGAACACGTATTAGAAAATAATCATAAAAAACCACAGGGATGCACCTGGTTACCTGAAAGGACCTCATTGGGATAGGCTGTCCTCGCTGAATAAAAGAGTAAAAGTGATAGAATTCCCCCCAGTTTTCTGCACTGGATCTTAGATATGGGGAAATGCCCATCCAGGGGTGTTCCCTCCAAAAAGCAGAGGCAGAGAGGGTCGCAGGAGCTCTCCTGGCAGCGGGGCTGGCACCGCAGGGAGAGGTCGGCCATCCGCACGGTGGGAAAGGGAACACGCTCAGTTCCCCCTTCCCTCCTATGCACGGGCTGTAGCGTTACGGTTGAGCTCACCACCACCGTGCACACCAGAAGGGTGAAGATGAACCAGGTCACGCATACCCTTACAGCATCAAAATGGCCTTTTTTTTTGTTGTTCTTGGATTAGTGGTTTTCAGTTCCTATGTCCATTAATCTAGTGCTTTTCAGAAACACCACAACTCCTCTTACCAACACACGGGATGAAGTTTGGGTGTCCTTTAACGGAAAGCGGAATGGCTCGCTCACTGCTAAAACGGCCAGGGCTGAAGTCAGATCTGCCTGGGCAGAGCCTGCAAGAGTCCGCACGAAAACAGCGATACTATCGATAAAGTCAACCCCACTTCAAACGGACACGCAGAGGCCTTTTCTTTAGAAATGGGCGAGAATACAGGTGGAATTCAAAGCAGTTCCCTTTTAACAGAGGCGTTTGAGCTCTTCTCAGGTGTTATTTTGCAAACACCAAAAAACTGAACCCTGAAAACAACCTCTCAAGGCAGCAGATCTCCTCTGCTCCCGACGTCCTCCACTTCGCATTTCACGCCAACGCGTCGGTTGGATTCCAGAGAGCTGGAAGGAGACGGAGCTCATGCTCATTCTCTTCTCCCATGCTAAGGGCAGGTAATTATCTCTGCATTCCTGGTGGAATGTTACAATAAATATGGCTGTCATTTTTCATTACTGCATAGTGAACAAAGGGAACAAAGAGAACAAAAGAAAGTGTGGTTTTGCTAACCTGGGCTTGCATGCGCCTGTATATACGCAAGACATAAGTAGAGAGGGAGAGTTTATTGCTATTATTTACTGTGCATATACCAATCTGGGTGAATGTCTCAAAACTTACCAGTTTTTAAAACTAATTAAAAATCATTCACTGGGAAAATCCTTACCTCCTACTCGCTGTCCCACCATCAGGGTTGTTGGCTTAAAATGGGAATTATTTGAAAGGCAAGAAGTGCAATCATGTCTCCCTAACTTCTACCCTACAAAGAACAAATATTCTAAATTTTTTTTCCCCCATTTGCCTTCCTCTCTCAGCAGTGGCTAGATTCCTGAATTTATCTTGACGACCACTGTCTTGCCATGACAGAAAATATGACAAAGGAATTTGTGTAAATAAAAGTGCTTAGAAAATGCCTGTGTGTGTTAGTTTCTTCCCTCTATAGTCATCTTTGACACTTCTGTTTTAATGCAGACAGGATAAATTAAAAATTGGTCAATACGCCTAATCACTGAGAACATCTAACCCGAGGCACAGCCGGCTCAGAGTCCAGCTCTATGCCCGTGTATTTTTTTGCAAGGTTCCTAGGTGTTTTTACTGACTAACTGAACAGACACTTTGATTTGCCAAACTGTTATTAGAGAAAAAAAATTAGAAGGTTCGCAACGTTCACACTGACTGCAAAATTATCTCCTGAGTTGCAGAAAGAACAGTTTGCACTCATCTGTCTGAAGTCTCGCAGCAAATGGAAAATTACGGTGTAAGCAAGATTCCCCCTGGCAACTGTCTACGTATGAAACATCAAACTCTGGAAAGGACTGGAAACCACATAGGTCACAACAGTTACTCTTGTACAAAGGATCCCAGAGCGGAGTCTTGCCTTTCCCTTTCTCTGGTAATAGATCTCAGAAACTTTGCTGAGATCTAGTAGTGACAATTCCTTTCTCTTATATCCAAAATCCTATACTCACTCTTCCGCGCTGTTTTCTACAGCTTGTACGTTGACCTTGCAAATCCCCTCCTTTTGCTTCTCAGCTCCTGGTGGGTATGGTTGTACTGGCACTTTGACTACCCCCTTCTCCACCCCAAGGCTCTGGTCCCTCATGGTCTCTGCTGCACCCATGCTGGTTTGCTGTCAAGATCCAACGTAGAGAGACCCAGCCCCAGCTGTGTGCTAATGCCTGCGCCACCCACACACTTTGAAACCCCTCTCCCCACAGCAGCACTAGAACTCCAGCCCCAGAAGGTCTTGCAGCCTCAGACTCCCTGTACAACTCATGCCTTTATCTGCTCTCCAGAAGTCCACAGCTGTCAAGCTGCTGCATGTTCCTCTGTTATTTCAGGTCCAATGTACTGAAAACCAGTAATATTTATATATATATGTGTGTGTGTGTGTATATCTATCTATCTATCCAACCATCCATCCATCTATCTCAGAGCTACAGAGGCTCCACATGGACCCATAGATGACTTGGGAGCAGTTGACCCACCCCAGAAGATGCTGGTTTCCAGCAGTGTGGACAATGGGCACAAGCTGGCCTGGGGTGAGCTGGGTCCTCTCCCATCACTGCACGCAAAGGCTGTGCAGACACACAAGCATCACGGGGCTGATGCTCAGCTGCAAGAAGGCTTCATGATGGACATTTCTACTGTGCGCAAAGGTGCAGACACATCCAAGCTGGGTGCTCACCAGCTTTAGCTGTGGTAGCACAAAGCTGGGTGATCTAACAGGATTAGTTCCCGTACGGCTGCAAGGAGGCGTAGCACAAAAGTTGCGTAAAGCAACTGCAGGCCCATCTCTGGCAGAAGCATGGGAGGCAAGTAACTGGGAACTGGAGGAAAGAATTTTCTGAAATAAAGGACATCAATGAAAAATGAGATATTTCTGATTTGTCGCTCGCTCTCCTCTTATCTGGTCTCAACCTGTGCGCTCTAACAGGCACCTCCTTGTCAGTAGCCACAATGACATCAATTGAGTGGGAGTGCAAAGCATCAACATCACTTGTGAGAACAATCCAGTTAGGGAAGGCTGCTCTGCCGGTAATATTAGAATCAAAACATTCAAATGCAAAGACAGAGAGGCTAACAATTCAATTTGAGCTGTGAATGCTGAACAGCACATTAAGCAAATCAGTTCAGATGGCTCCGAGTTGTTCTTGTTTAAAGTAGATCAGAAACAAAATTTCAAATCCTGTACCACGTCTAAATGCTAGAGCTGAGGAACTATAACGTTCACTATTGATATTTTTATTTTTCTGTGTTTAACACAGCCAGTTGGTCTTTGACCACTGCCCTGTTGGTCCATAGGGAACTGCTGTGGTCCTTTACAGAAGACACATCAAATATACCGTGTGGTTACACCTCATGTAATGGGCTGGAAGACATTTTAGGGATGTTAATGGTATTTTTATCCCAAATATTCTTCTGTCATAAGATCATCCACAATGTAATACACAATAAAGCTTCCAGCAAGAGTTTGCCGCTTCCCCTACAGCTTTAGGCCCAGATTTCCAAAGGACTGTGAGTTTCCAAAGTGGCAAACAGCCATTCCAATGATTTTTGAAGCATTTTAAGCAAGGTTGGTACCTAACCACGGCAGGTTATACTAACACCAACTGTCCCATCGGGACCTGGAGGTGTTCCCCCACCTCTGACACCGTGCCTTGAGTCCTTCAGCGGAGCAACACGTCTGTACAAACAAGACATGTGCCTAACAACACTCCTTCCATAATGAACCTGATCTTGGGAGAAAGTCCCAAAAAGACTCGGTCCTAAACCCTGGCACATACACTCCAGGGGTCTCCACGTACCGCAGCAGGGTGTATATATATATATCTCTCTCTATATATATATAAAATATTGCACATAATACAGGCAGGCTGGAGACTTGGATGAGAACAAACCATGCAGCAAGACCTAGACCAGCTCGTAATTTTATAGCTGAAAACATCTCTTTCCAAAAACTTGAGGAGATGGGAGGAAAGCCCCCAAACCGGGGGTGTGGAGAGAGCAGGACTGGAGGCAGCGCAGCCAGCCCCGCCGTGGGCAGTGCTGCAGTGTCCCCACGGTGCTGTGCACTCCCAGGTAGGGCTAATTAGTGCTTGTTGAGCACCACATTAGCACAGCGATACAGAGCTGGGGACCTGCGCTCGCTTTCCCGCATACCCCGGCTTGCTTGGAGCTACACTGTGCCACTCGCAAATGTTTTAAGATTCATTAACCTCCCTCTGCACTCCCCAACTACTGAGACAATATATCAGGACAGAAACCTGCAGCAGCAGCGAGACAGACAGGATGATAATTTCTCACCCATTCTCCTTTCCTCTGCTCTAACACACTCCAGATAATCGCACCCGAAGGTAGATCAGACAGGGACAAAATTAACTGGAACTAGAAGTCGGTCCTCACGCATTTCTTGCTTGTATCTACACAAGGCACCGCGACCCGTCCCCATCTGTCACCTTGTCCGGCCGTCAGCCGTGCTAGCTAACAGCCCAACTTCTCCGCAAGCCTGCTCTGCTGTGAAGCTCAAAGCTTATTGAGACATTAACGGTGATGCGTACCCTGTTCTCCACTGCCGGGCGTGCAAGAGGGGACGCAAGCGATTGCACACCCGGTTATCCGAGTCCCGTGTGCATCCCCATGCGGGCACGGAAATTCAAAGTGTGTTTTCCCCGTCTCTCTCTCTTTTTCCAAGACTCGGGAAGTCAGGGCCTACAATTTAACCATCTCTGGAGCACTGTTATTCAGTTGTTTATGTCTTAAAGGTATGGAAAATATTCCTGAGAAAATGAACACGGTAATGAATTCTGTATTTGTCTTTATTTTTTTCATAAATTATCTTTTGAAAACTAGTTTTCTTTGGACAAAATATAACCTCCTGAATTTTATGAAGATTACTGGGAATTATACTGGTCTACTATGCTTTTCTGGACCTGAATTAATAGTGACTAGTTTGACACATATTACTTAGTTTACCTAGGTAGGGTATTACTTTCTTATCTAACTACATTAATTGATTCTACATCACTTAATAGCTCAATAGCTTATCAGGTTACTTCACTCACTAGACAAGCTAAATGTCTGGAGGCAATTAGAGTGTCATTCTCCGTAATAACAAGTTTCTTTGAGAAGTTGCTGATGAGGTTCTTTATTACACAGATTATAAAACGTATCTTCATACTGTTATAAATATAGGTACAAATTGAAATTACTTACCAGGAGTCCCACTTCCCTAGCAACCAGGCAGATTTTAGGCTCATTTTAGGAATGGTTGTTTTCTCCCCTTCCTCCCCGCTCCCCAGTGCTCTCTCCTGCCTTCCTCGTGATCTGCGTCCAATTTTCTGTCACTCAGAGGTGATCTACGACCACGGAGAATCTGTCACCACGTCCCTTGCAGTTTGCCATTCTCAATGTTCAGTTCATTTCGAGGATGTTACCTCCAGGGCACCAGGGCTCAACATCACGGTTTAATTATGGCTGCTCTTCTCCTTGGCTGCCACTTACATGATAAGTGCAAAGCCGGAGAGGAGCTCTTCCCTTTCACATTGCCACATGCCGACAGCCATGCCGTATGGGAGGTTACACACAAATTCCCAGTCTTGCCCCAGAAGGAGATCCAAATGACCTGCGTCATCTTCTACCCCATCCCTCCCACTGCAGTTTTCAGCTTCAACTTAGTTATCTGGTTCGTTTCTCCCCCACCTATCTGAGAAGCTGTTAAACAGGTTTAGAATCATAGAATCATAGAATGGTTTAGGTTGGAAGGGACCTTAAAGATCATCCAGTTCCAACCCCCCTGCCATGGGCAGGGACACCTTTCACTAGACCAGGTTGCTCAAAGCCTCATCCAACCTGGCCTTGAACACCTCCAGGGATGGGGCAGCCACAGCTTCCCTGGGCATCCTGGGCCAGCGTCTCACCACCCTCAGAGTGAAAAATTTCTCCCTGGTATCTATTCTAAATCTCCTCTCTTCCAGTTTGAAGCCATTACCCCTCGTCCTATCACTACGTGCCCTTTGATCCCATGCAACACAGTGCCGTGGATGCAGAGCCCTCTCTGTGCATCTCCAAATGCACTCTGGTGCCCAACAGAAATCTTGCCCAACATTTTGCTTACTACCGCATGCATTCAAACAGTAATAAACACGTCTTTCCATGGATTAAATTAATAGCATTTAAAATTCAGTGGAAGATCATTAAATTCATTTGTTAGGCTGTCTACAAGGCTGAGTTGTATGTGGGAAAGAGCCCAAACCCAGTACAACTGATTCCCACTTTTGTGCAATCCCCAAACCTATCTGCACTCCACCAAGCCTAAATCAATATTTTCTTATCCCAAACCAATCTCCCACTTCTGGGCAGTGAGGAAAGTGAGCAGAGGGGGAAGTGGGGACGTAAGTGGTGGGCTTTGGGCTCTGGTGATCTTAGCACCATGCGAAAGGGACAGTCGAGAGTCCCAGCGATCGCCCCTCAGGCTGCCGCTGGCTCTGCTCCCCTCGCCTGCCTCCCTCCACCTCGTCAAAACCAGCGCTTTAACGCTAAAAATCTCTTTGCATTACCGGAGCGGTTCGGATGCCTTTCGGTGAATGCGTTAGGAAGGCTCCTCCGACTGCCACAGAAGTGACAATTTGCCACAGTGCCTGAGGTGGCAGAGGTGCAGGAACAGTGACCCTGGTTCTCCTCCTCACTTGCAGCTTTCTGGTTGCCTCTGGAAGAGTTTGAGGGGGTAAAACCAAATCCCTGCTAAAGACACTCCTTTGTGGCACTGCCATGACTCCGGGGCTGCTGGACCTGGGGTAGTTGCAGTCATAAGCTGGATGCAAAATATTGCTAATATGTAAACCCACCATTATTCTTTTATCCTCTTTGTTAAAGCAGAGTTTCTAGATAATTAAGACGCACAACTCCAATTTGCTGCAGGGGACAACGTATTATTTCTGTTCTCACCCCCCAGACGAAGATATGAACAGAAAACCACCCATCCTCCATCCCTGAAGATCCCAGAGCCATGCTTGAAGGTGACAGTCCGGCCGCAGGCTCGGGTCTCAGGAGCAGCCGTCCTTAAGCACATAGAGACCTTGCACTCTGGGAGGTGGGCGAAGGGGTTCTTTGCCCCATTAGGCTCTAATTACCGACCTGGCTGAAGTGTAGCGGCCGCAGAGTCCTGCTGTCAGGCAATCCCCAACCAATGTTTTCAACCCTTTGCTTGAGTGCACTGAACAATAATTTAAAAATATTCAAAACATTAGATTTCATTTTGATGAGAAGCACCAACAATGCAACTCCAGCCTCTCCAACCCAGACTTTAAAAACAGTCAGCCTGGGAACGGGGCAGAAGCATGATTTAAATGGCAAAGGATTTTTGCTTTATAAAACCCTTTATTGTGGGTTGTTGTTTTTTTTTTTTTTTTAACCCATTCTACATGTTGCTGTTATTTCTCAGCCATCTCCTGTGACCAGACAGGTGATTGAAGCTGCCATTAATTGCACTCTTTCTTCTCTTTCTGTAGCAAGGTTTGGGGTCACTGCTGGAAAAGCTGCAGGAGCTACGGGGAGATGGAAAGCCTGGTGGAATTAAGGCAGAAGGTGTTTAAGTATTGCTTGTGATCTTGGTTTAAAGGGGAGAAACCCTGGCTCCCTCCACAGATGGAAAAGTCTTGATCTCATCTGGGTTTCTGACAAATGTCCCAGGGAGCGATGGCTTTTCCATCCCACATAGAAAACCAGGAGCCCTTGGCTGCTGGGATGGGGCAGAAGAGGAAGGCAATGCCAGATCCCCATCCCAAGTGCTCAGCTCCTCCCCTGACATAAGCATCTCCATCTTGATGCACATCACAAATCCCTTGTCTCCCTTCAAAAAGCAGTTCCTCTAGGCTCATAATTTGGCCGAGGAAACTGTGTGTTTTGCTTTCAAGTCCCTGATTCTCATCCACTTTCTATCCAGACACCCTCCGGGCTCAGAGAATAAAGATGCGGCACAGAGCATCATTGCCAGATGTTGTCCTGAGCCAGCAGCTCCTTTGCCCGGCACCTCCCCGTGTCCAGGGCTCGGAGCCTGCAGGAAGGTGCCTGCAAGACACAAAAGCAGCCTCCAAACTGCAGAACCACATTCCTGTGCGACCGCAGCAATCCTACGGCTACGCAGCTCAGCCCGCTGCGTCCGCTCTCTGCGCCTCCTTATCTTTGGCATTTGAGATGTTCAGTAATTTTCAGAGGACAAACAAACAAAACCCTTGCGGTTCGCCTTTAAATAGTATGCAAGACCCACGGCTAGTTGATATTCACTAGCAAGAGATGTCTGCTACCTCAGAACAATTAGTCTAAAATATTTATCAGAAATAAGTGTTGGGCTTTTTTGTCCAAGTTTTTGAAGTTATGAGGCCTCAGATGGGATTAATGGAAATTTTAATTAAGATATGGAAATAAGCTGCTTTCTCCCTGTCTCTCTGAGACTGCAGGGAGTTAACGTTATCCTCAACAGCATGTCTCAACCTGCTGGGGGAACCATTTGCAAGATGACTTTGTTTTTAAGTTCACCTTAGCCAGGATGTTTAGCCGGGAATTTGATGTGAACCTCAAGTCCACGTCTGCAAACAGCTGCTCTGCCCCCGAGTATCACGACCGATCCCCCTGCTCCCTTGCACCGCGGGGCCAGTCAGAAGCACCAGCCCCTTTCCCACGGCAGGGAATAGCTTTCCTGAAGGAGGGAAAGGGATTTCCATCCTTTTACGTGTTTTCCAACAGGCATCCTGCCCATCTAGCTGACTAGCTCGGCTCCATTCATAAGGAGAAGACAGAAACAAGAATTGAAGGGGAGCAGCCGAGGAGAGGAGCCTGGGGAGGACCAGGGGGCTGCAGGAGCCGGGCTGTCGGGAAGAGCATCCCGGAGGAGCGGGGGTTCTGCTTCGGCACTTCTCCAGGCTCAGGCGGGACCCTGACAAGGCTGGTGCTAAAGCAGAAATGAAGGATTGATGATTTTAGGTCTGATCCGCAGCGCAGAGCCCCCCCTCATCTCATTCAGCAATTACGGTGCCAACGCCCAACGCCAGCAGAGTCTCCCCCTCTTGAAACACCCCCGGTACCCGAGGGAAAACACTGATTTTATGGATGTTCGCCCTCTTTACGCCGCAGCATTGCTAAGGGTGCGAATGGAACTTTTTTTGAAGGTAAAGGATTTTGATTCAAGCCTTGGAGCCATTTTGGCCTCTACTTCTTGAAGACTTCATTGGAAATCAGGAACCCAAGTACGCTGAAGAGCTGGATTTTCACACAGAAGCGGAAATTGTGACTTACATGGAGAGCACGTCTCAAAATATTGAGGAAAGGCATCCAAAGGAACTGCCTGGAAGCTTTTCTGCTTTCTCTTCCTCTTTTCTCCCTTTAGCCTGTCTAGATAAATCTCACTTTTCCCAGTCTAAAGATGAGGGAAAATGAAGCACATAGGCATCTATATTTTTCAAGGAGAACTGTATTTTTTGGATGCTTGACTTCAGAAAATGATGGCCTGGCTTCCAGATGCACCAAGCATCTGTATTTCTAGCTGAGGTCAACAAGAGAAGAAGTTTTAAGAGAAGGGCGCTTTAATTCTGTTTCCAGAGATAGTCAAGAGTATAAAGTATAAAAGTATTTGAAATTATTCATACTGTTTTGCAGCCTGTGGGATCATACTTCAATTCCTACTGATTCGAAAAAAGTTGTTTTATTTATGGGAAACAAATCTCATTCCCAAACCCGTTAAACCAATGGAAGCGCTTCTGAATGCACTGTCAGTAACTTATTTCGTGTGAGGATCACAAAATAACTTATGAGCATTAATTAATCAAGTACTGAGACCTAAACATGAGCTATCTAGGCATTTCTAAACCAAACGCATCTTACTGACAAGGGGGGACTAAAAGGCATGAAATGACTTGTCCAGGGTCACAGATAAGTCCATAGCAATGCTAAAACTGAAATTCAGGAGTTCTTTTTCTCTTTCTTCAAACTGAGTCTGTCCTCTAGCATTGGGAACAAAGGAAAAAGGAAAAAAGGAAAAGGAATAGATGTATTAAGGATGCCCAGATGTTCTTGACACAGAGGGCATAGGTCAAATCCGAGATCCTATTTCAAAATCTAGAGAAAATTACCTTTCCAATGACATGTGGCGTGACCTTCAACTCCTAATAGTCTAGGAGCAGTCCATTTCTGAGCATTTGGATCATGCATTTTACATTCAGGATCTCTAAATCATCTCTTATCGTTTACTTACTTCTCTCCGATAATGAACACTATTTTTCTGCTGTATCTCTCTTTTCATGTGGGCTGCACGCTACACACTTTTCAAAAGCACATGAAAAATCTCAAAGCACAAACCTGACATTTAAAGCAAGACTCGGGTAGAGTTGCTGATTACTGCTTGCCTGGATGTTTTGTACAAAACGGGCAGACAGGCTGCAGAAGGCTGGAAGGCATTAAGCAGAGATGATTTTGAGGGGATCTCAACCAAATTAAACTTTTTTTCAAGTAAAGCCCAGCAGGGGATAACAAAAATTAGGGCTGGATTTACTAAAAATTAAGTGCTCCGGTGATTAAAAAATGGTTGGCTGCAAAATCCCAAACTGCATTTGGTTGTGAAACAGCACCAAGCCAAGATAGTGTGGCTTTAATAAATTCTGTTGCTAATTACAAATATTTCATTGTATCTCCATTTGTACAGTAAGGATGGAACTGTTTAATGACAATTTATTAGTGCATATGCACAAACATAGTGTATTTTAATCTTCTTTTCCTTTCTTTTTTTTTTTTTTTTTTTTTTTTTGCCAGTTGGTTCTTCCAAACAGGAAAAAATGATAATCGTTATCTAAGCTCTTGACTTCCCTTGACTTAATTGCAATCTAAGCCCACTTCTAATCTGTACAGATCACAGTTGCATGATTTGGAGTTTAATTTGAACCCCTGGCGAATGCATACACAGAGGCTGGAGGGTTTGTGTGTGCGCACATTTGTGTGCTTAGTGTTTTGAACATACCTTTTTTTTTTTTCCCCAAAACAGCTAGCAGAAAAAGGTCTTTCTCTCTTTTTTCTATTAGCACACGCAGTCCGTGGCCAGTATTACAGCTTTCTAAAGGATCAGGATTTTTTCCACAACTCCATATTTCAGGATATATATAAACTTCAGAGCCTTTGAGGAAGAAAACCCTAATTTGCTGAGAGTGGGGAAGATCGGAGCAGTTCTTCTGCGCCTGGTCCACCGAGTGTGTCACGCCCCTGAGCTAGGGAGAAGATCCCTTTGTGCTTCACGTCTGACACTGCAAAGCTGTCTAAGAAATCTGGATGCCTAATTCTTATTAGAACACTAAACTGAGGTTTTTCTTACACATCTTCACCTCACACGTGCCTCAGGAGGGTTCCTCCAGCTATTTAGAAATACTGGGAAGGGGATCTCAATCTCAATCTCAATCTCCGCTTTAATGGGGCTCAGCTGGGGAGAACAAGCAACACAGATGAAGTAAGAAACAACGCACCTAGAATTTGAACCAACCCATTTTTGAAGCTCAAGAGAGATGCGCTACGTATTTTTCTATCTTTTTGATTATTATTTTTAAAGCATCTGCCCATACTGGATCAGGTTGAAAACCCGAAGCATGGCAATATGTCCATGTTTGGCGACCGTACCTAAATAAGAGCAGAACGACTGCGTTTGCCCCTGTGGGAGCTGCCTCGCCTGCAGAATCAAGGAATAAGCTCAAAACAGCTTCTCCTGCCATGGAGGAAAACACTCACTCTCTTCCCCTGCTCATTTACTAACATAAAAGCAAAGCCACACACACTGGAAAAAATATTCGCTGTGCTTGTAGCTAAGATTTAGGTTGATTACTGCTGAAATAAGACTTCCACAGCTTTAATTAGCTACAGGGTGGGGGCCTTGCCCATAACTCTAAAAATGTAATGATGTTTCCGCTTCCATTTCCACAATCAGGTTCTTCTCTTTACGAAGGGGCTTCTGGCGTATTAAAGACGGGCTGCGAGCTCTGCCAAGCCACGTCCGCCGTCCTTGGACCTTGCTGGGGGACTGTGGCTGGACTCCAGCCTCGGCGCCGGTCTGGCAGAGGCAGCCTGCAGAGCGGAGCCAGGCTTGGGGTTGAGCTCTGCACTGGAGTTCCACCTCTGTTGTCCTCACCTGGACCTTGCAAGCCCGCCGTGCCTGCTCCAGCGCTCCTCGTACCTGGCCTGAGCTGGACTCTTCCTCCAAGGACCGATCCCCAAACCCTCCCGCGCAGTATTTTCTTCTGCAGTATATTCAAGGTCATAATGAGCTCAGAATTATCCTCACCTGAAATGATGCATTGTCCAAGCTTTCTCCAAGCACTCTCTTTACATGCCTGGAAGTCCCAGTGCCTGATGATTAACAACGAGCCCAAATGGGGGCTAAGAGACAAGCAATGAAAAATTGTCCCCGCAAGACAGGGAGGCTGAATGAGAAGAAACGAATCCCTTTAAGGTGCCCTGAGAGTTACTTTTAGGCCCATGATAGCTCCATTAGCTGTAGCCAAGGTGCCACTTCGCATTTCATGCTACAGCGAAGTTTTAGTTTGACCAGCAGTGATTTGCACAACTTGTGGAAGTTTCTTTCTCGGCGCTGGCACATTAAATAAAAAGGCTGTACGGCGCTGCAGGCGAGATCCAATATTCTGTTGTCGTGTACGATTGCCTATTGACTGTGAAAACGCAAATAACACAGTCTGAGCCGCACAAGCTTTTGGATACCTGAATCCAAGCCTGTCTTGCTGCTTAAAAAGAGACCCTTTGGTAAGTGTTTGGCGGGGAAACCCGTTGTGCCTGACCCCAGAAAACGTGTCAGACTCTCCCGGTTCAGGAAAAGGGTGTCTGTCTTTTAACTCGATTAGCAAACACTGCCAGCTCTGACAGTCCCCAGCTCGGTCCCCAGGCTGTCAGCTGCTGGTCCAATTTTAGTTTTGTGTGCTGTCTAGATAGCAAATTTATTGATGAAATATGGTTGTAGGTGTAAGAAAAACTTGGAAGACCTGACACAGCTTCTTGAACCGATACTTGTGAAGACTAATGTATACCTTGAACTGGCAAATGCGTCTTTCTATCCCTGAAGGTTCGTGTATATGAAAACAAAAATCTGTAAAAGAGATGCTGATACTTTGAATGTTGGCTTGGTTTTTTTGTTTTTGTTTTTTAGTCCTGCTGCAGTCAGTGAAAAAAAATCAGGGAAAAACAACATATAAATTATTGTTACTATGACAGTGCTGAAGAGACCCAGCCCCAGAGCAGCACTCTGCTCCACAAGTGTTTTTCTCAGCTTAAAAAGCCAAAAACTACTTACAGAAGAGTTTGGCCCTAAACATTATTGGACACTAACAGATGCCATTCCTACCCTGCTGCACAGACAGCTGATGTTATGTCAAGAGACTGGAGGTTAGGGGGAAGAGCAGCAGGAGGGATCTGCAGGTTGGCAGCTGGGCAGGAAGGTGACACCATCCATGGAAATCTTTGGCTAAGCTTTGCTTTTCTCATTTAAATTAATACCAAACATATAGTACATTGTAGTAAGTTAGCTTCCAGTCTACGTGCCGTGTCTCCTGTGGACAGAGGTCTCTGAAAGCTGAGAATCGGCTCAGAAGAGATACTAGTGGACAGATTTAGCAGACGTTAGTCCCCAAAAGTCTGCATTTTGTAAGATCTCAGACCGTGCAACTCTGAAGCCCATGGGATCTGTGGGAGAACATCATCTCAGACAATCAGGACCGAAATAATTGTAATGGGGAAGATCATACCCTCCTAGATCACCGTATAGATCATTGCATGCGTGGGGATCAACCTTGGCGAAAGGGAGTGGAAACCAAAGCGGTCCGGGAAAGGGGGGTATGGCTCCATGGGATGCTGAGCAAGGGCTGGAAAAGAAACAAATTCCTCCAGTTCCGTAGAGGTTCCCTGAAAATAACAATATAAGTTCTCCTGAAGGACTGCGAGCGTTGGCTGGGAGGGAGTTACATCAGAAACAGAGGATATGGGGCAAATCATGCACAAAAGCACATGGCTCTCCTTTCCAGAGAAGGGAGAGGAAGCAGTGACTGAATCCAACAAATCACAGCCCATTTACACACGGAGAGGGGAGCAGGCGGGACTGCTGGCTACGGAGCCAGGGAGATTGGGAAGGCAGAAACCCCTCAGAAGTGTGAGAAAAAGATGTCCTCGATGTGTGGGAAGAGAGGGGGAGGTCAGACAGATAATGCTGCTGGCTTCTGTTTTGTGGCTCGGGTCTTCTCACGTTCCACCCGACTGTGTTTGACATGAGCATGCCCTCATTATTTTAATTTAACTATAAGTTGTATAAAGTATGATTTTAATGCCTAGTGCCTTATTTGGTAGAAGCAAAAGGTTATGAGCCCATAAGGGGGAAAAGAATCAATAAATTACAATAAAAGTGAAAGAAAAACATTTCTCTGGCAACCAGCAATGCAGCACCAGCAGGAGAAGCAGCCGCAGTAAGCGGGGAGAAAAGACAGGGGAAAAAAATAAACAAGATGTCTCATTTTTTAAAAAAAAAAAAAAAGCATTTAAAGCAAGGCACTTGTTTTTTTCAGGAAAGGAATAGTGAGTGAAAAGAGAACAGTTACATGGAATAATTCCTCTTGAAAAGCTTGGATAAACGGGAAGGAATATATCTTAAACAATAGCTGGGCTTTGCTGGGCACTAAAGACAAGTGAGAGGAGGAAAGAGAAAACACTGCAAAATTAAAGCACAAGGCAGCAAGCTGCCTTCCCGTGTGCCTGCTCCCTCAAAAGCAGCTTCCAAAGTCCAAATTTGCTAGTGGAAGGGGAAAAAGACATTTCAGCTGTCTCTCCCCTGCCCCAGATAGGACTGGGGAGGGAGAACAAATATGCTGGGTGGTACTGGTGGCTCTGAAGCAGAGCCCCACCATGGTGCCTGGGCATGGGGAGCCCCATGGCCTTTGTTTCGGTGCACAGCCCCCTCTGCCCACCCCCTGGCCATTTCCACAAGAACATTTTGGGGCCAGGTCAGGGCTCGGTCCTGCCTGCGCCCTCCCCGCACCTCAAACAGGGGCTGAATTTTCAGTGGAGGGTTTTTATGGGCACTTTAAAAGTCTCTGCTTTGGGGTCCTATGTGGGGGAAAAAGAAGCGCTGAGGGTCACAGCCTGCCGCAGGTCAGACGGACTGGCTGGAGTGGGAGATGAGGCAGGGTCTGACCCTCAGGCTTCAATCGCATACTTGGGCTGACACTTGCCAGCCACTGGCTCTCTGCAGGTGCTTCAGCCCATTCCTACTGCCCAGCTTCATAGCTGCCACCATTAATGTGGAGAACATGCAAGATTTGCAGTAATGCAAGGTATGGAGTCCCCGAGTTCATTTTACAGCTGGCTTTTCGGGCCTTTGCTTTCTGATTTTTATATCTATTTAGAAACCTGGAGAAGCCCAATGCTTCCTGAGAAGTGATGGTGCTCACTGGGACGGCTACATTAGCCATGTCCATCTTGTTTGTTAATGCTCACGGTGCCAGTGCTTTTAGTTTGGACTAATCAGCAATTCATTGCTAAACGACGCTTTGAGAAACTGGTACTCAGAAGTGAGACTTCGGAAATAAACTCTGGGCTTGGAAAGTTGTAAGAAAACTCTCTAAGGGGCCTACAGAAAAGCCGGAGAGGGACTTTTTACAAGGGCATGTAGTGATAGGACAAGGGGTGATGGCTTCAAACTGGAAGAGGGGAGATTTAGATGAGATCTCAGGAAGAAAATCTTTACTCTGAGGGTGGTGAGACCCTGGCCCAGGTTGCCCAGAGAAGCTGTGGCTGCCCCATCCCTGGAGGTGTTCAAGGCCAGGTTGGACGGGGCTTGGAGCAACCTGGTCTGGTGGAAGCTGTCCCTGCCCATGGCAGGGGGGTTGGAACTGGATGATCTTTAAGGTCCCTTCCAACCTAAACCATTCTGTGATTCTATGATTATTGACTGCTGGGTTGTTTTCTTGTTTAAGAGTCCTCTAAGAGTGAGTCTGATTTATTCCCTTTGCAGGTTTCTTCCTCCCTGTCAATACTGAAAATTCATGTGAAGCAAAACACTGAGCACATCAGATGATCTTCTCGCTTGCCTGAGAGTCACTTACGGTGTGTCCAATATTTTAAAATTTCAAAAGTAGTCAGAAGGTTTTTAGAAGAAATAAGATGGAAACAGCCTGGTTTATATGCATGAAAATGATATATTCTTGGCTAAAAACTCCTGACAGCAGCTAACAGCAAAAGGAATGGGTTAAAGAAAAAACCCACTGTTAATATGAGTTTAACAGTAACAACAAAACTAAACAGGTATTCTCCAAATAAGGATTTAAAGGCAGATTTCAGCCTGGGAAGCTCTGAAATAGCTGAAGGGAGACGCGTGGCTGCAGAAAGCCTCATGCCCTTGCAGTGAATCCTTGCAAGGCTGTTTGTTCCCATGAGAGATTCCCCGTGCCTTCCCGTTGCACACGTGGCTGCAGACGGTTTCATTCCCCCCTCATTTCCAAGACGAGGGCTTGTACAGGAAGAAAGAGATGCACTAACAACATCCTCAGTGACTATTTTGACTATTTAAATACAGGGAGTCAAAGCAATTACCCAGTAGAATATGGTCTCTCAACTGCCAGAAAGGACATTTTGGAGTACTTGACAGCTGACCAGAGGAATTGCGCCGTATAATACACCCAGCCAAGATCAGAGTCAGAGAGAAACGCAGAACGTACAGCCACTATTTCAGTTTGTAAATTAATCACACTGGATGTGAACTCCTTTGTTCACTGCCTCTCTATAACCTGTGCTGCCCAGACAAGCCCCACTGACATTCTACAATCCAGATAAGGAATTATTAATGCTACTCCTAATTTGACTGAAAAAAGAAGCGGGAGCCCCCACCGTGGGCCTTTGCTGTGCTAGGTGCTCTCCAAACACAGACCAGACCCATGATCCCCAGCAGACTAAAGTCGGAAAGAAAATCCTCCTCCTCCTCTAAACTTCTGTGGATTAAGCATTTCCAGGTGTATGTGTCCCTCTCTATTTCTGTGTGTGTCTCACTGCCAAGACCCTTTCTCCCCCTGATCCTTGCTTGCCTGTTATCAGCCTGCAGAGACACAGGGGCTCGGTCATGAGTAAAATAAGAAAAATGGAAAGCAATAGAAGCAAAACAACGGACATGACCATTGACTTCTCTGCAAGTCCACTTGGAAAGAAAAGCCGCAGGCGGAGAAAAAACAGAGAGAGAGGGAGGAAAGCTGAAGCCCAAGGACAGCCTCGTGGGCATGGATAACCGGCTCGCTGCCATTGTGGTTCATGGGAATACCCACCTCCTCTGCAACGGGGCAGATTTCAGAGGAGGCATTCCCACCTGCTTTGCTTTCTCCTCCTCTTCCAAAATACTGTAACCCGACAGGCGGTTTTGCAGAGCGGTCCTTCTAGAGATGTTCAGTCTGAACACTAAATAACATGAAATTCACCCGGTCTGGAGTCAAACACAGTGAGGTATTTCAATCTCGGCGCTCATTTAACTCCTTGCATGGGGATATAGCACCCTCTCTCCATCCCAAAATCCTGCCCACCCGAGGTCAGCAGACAGACAGGTACAACCAGACATCTCGCTGGCTGCCAGCCCTCCTCTTCCTCCTGTAGTGTCCAGGAAAGAGAAGAGCATCCGACTGCCAGGTGGTAGCCGTGGATCGCAAAGAGAATTTGCCATCGTCTTTATTCTGCTGTAATCATTCAACAGCAACCACCTCAAAACCATGACTTTTCAAGGAGAATTGGGGTATTTTCCAGCCTACTTGCTCTGCCTGAGTGCTGCAGCCTGGGAAGAGTCCTAGATTGAGGTTAGACCCTAAGGACCTGATTTCCAATATTTCTGCCCGTCGACCCCATTCAGAAAGAAACTGAAACTTGTGCCTAACTTCTTGTCTCACTGAAGTCACAAGCACAGGAGCCAGAATTAGGCAGGAAAGCAGCGCCCTCGTACCCGTCACCTTAGGCTTCAGTGTTAACGAGGCAATACGGATGCTACCGCTGTGTCAAAGGTGAAAAATGCACGTTATCTTCCTCATCATGCTATTGAGAGAATTCCAAAGAAACATGTGCATGTCTATATTTAACTCTTGTTCCTTTTTAAAAATAAATAAAAAATGAATTATTCAGCTCATACAGGCAATGAATATAGGCCACGGAATCCAACACACAGCAGCAAAAGTACTCCATTATTAAGTCTGTAATTGCCAAGAATTAATTTGCTAATTGCACGCAACTAATCTGCGTCCTTTTTGTTTTATATCAATTAACAGAGTAATTAAAAAAAGCAATCTTCTTGATAGTTCCTCACTGGCAGACTTAGCCCAGCAGAGCTAATGAAAGAGGGCCACCCTTTAACTAACCTCATTAGTATCTCTTCTTTTGTTAAACATCCTACAAAAAATAGTTAATTTTGCTGCATGAAAGTCCTTGATGTTAGACTGCTAATGAGGGGGCCACACAGCTCTGATTCCCTGTTTGTTTGGAGAGTGGCTGTGCTCTTTGCAAAGGAAATGCTTGTTCCCTGCCTTGCTGCCCTTTCAGGGACGGAGAGTCGGGTAGGCAGCCAGAGCCGCGTACTGGTTAGAGGTTTATAGATATGAGCAGTTCCCAACCCTTTAAAGTTCCCTCCAGGTCAAAGATGAAGTTTGTTTCATGGAAAAAAAAAAATAAAAAAATAAAAAAAGACCTGCCCACAAGAAGAGGGCGGCCGGGATGCGGGTGTTTCTCGGTTATGGGCTGAAGGGGTACTGCTCTGGCAGCAGAGCTGGGGAAAAAAAGACGGACGAGTTTCCAGCTAGGGCAGAGATGTCGCACTGGAGGTTGTACACACGGCGTAAATGATCTGTGCAGGGAGCAGCCCAGCGCGGCTCTGGATGCCTGCACAGGCTCATCCGAACGGCGGCCGGGAGCTGCGAGACGTGCAGAGACCTGATGGGATTTCCAATAGCTTGGAATTTCCACTCATTACCTGCACTTCCGAAACCCTCCGAGGAGCAACGCTCGTTGGCAGCTCCTAGCTTTAAACCTGCACACAAGGGGAGCACAAACACTCGTCACAGACACATTTCTAACATGTTTCTGGCTTGCAGCTCTCTGCCACCTTTGAAGGAGGGTGGCGTGCGCGGCCGGGATGTCTCAGGCTTTTCAAAGGGGCTGGGTAGGGGAAGAGGGATTCAGCAAACAGAGGGGAATCACCAACAAGGGGGACAGGAGGATGGGTGTGCGGCTGTGATTCAGGAAGGAAAACCTCCGCTCTGATTACAAAATGAAACATACTTCGAGGTCCTCTCAGCTGGTGGAACATCATGTAAACCTCTCTAAGAGGCATCTCTAAGTTCAGCTGGGCGCTGAGCTGCATTAACGCAGTCTTCTTCTGAACCTGTGTGCTTGGCACTGCCCTCGTTCAGCAGCATAAAAGCCCATAAGAACTTTTTTGGGTGGGTTTTTTTTTTTGCCGTTGCAAGAGATATTCTATAATATTCTATCGTCTAAAGGAGAGCTTGTGGGGAGAAGCGTGGCACCGCTAGCGCAGCAGGCACGCACTCAGTTCCCAGGGCTGTGGGCTCTTTCATTTTCTTTGTTTTGCTTTTGGGGTCTGCTGGGTTAGGAGACCCCCGTGCCGGTGTACGTGACGTGGACGTCTCCTTCCTGCAGCGTGTAGTGCTGCGATGGTGCACGTGGAGCTGGGCCATGCGGTGACTTCTTGGCTCCGGTTCGGCACCACGGCAGTCACCCGCATCCCTGTCAGCCTCGGCTGAAAGTGTCTGCAGCTCATGTCCTGCTTTTCCTGATCGCTCCTGGAGCTGGAAACCGTCCTTGCTGTAATGAGACCTTCCACCAGGAGGCAAGTCGGACTTCACAGCGGCACAGTAAAGAGTGGAAATGGCTCTGGCCAAGAGCTTTCTTTCGCCATGGAGGGGTCCTAGATGATGCTCAGGTGTTAATGACACCAGCGCTTTATCTCTGAGCGCATCAGCTGAGACGTATAAATTTTTCCCTGGGTTGGATTTCTAGATTTGCTCAGGAGATTTCCTGAAAAAAATTGTCAGAGTAGCAGGTGGCAGCGTTAGCAGCGTTTTCCTGCTCCAGGGGCTGGGCTTTGTCAAAGGAGACCAAAATGGGTCCATGTTACTCTGAAAGGACAATCCGAAACCCAGGCAGGTCCAAAATCCTCCTCCCAAGCGAGCTGGGAGCCCAAATCCTGGACAGAGACAGAGCGTGTCGTGTTTCTCTTCAGGAGCTTTTTGAAACCAACTCTCCCTTCAGACAGTTTCTCCCGGGTTGGGTGGATGCTGCCCATCACATTTAAGGGAGACCTGCGCCAGCGAGATGCTGGACCCGATCCTGGAGCTCCTTAGACATGAACCAGAGCTCATGTCACCGCTCTCCTGCCTGTTACCTGCATCTTCAAGAGGTTCTCTCACAGGTAGCCTGAAACCTTTCTTTCATTCCCAAGTGAAAAGAAGGGATAAAATAAAAAATAACCCACAACTGTTATTGCTATTGGTGCCTTTGAAGCAAGGGCTTCTTTGCACCGGTGAGAGCCGAGAGCTGGGCATCGAGCTCTCCTGCACCGTGCACCATGCCCTACGACATTCCCCTATGATAATGTACTTGTTTGACTTTATTTTGTCCCAAACTCTCACCCAGATACTAACTACAGCTAAGGATTGAGCTGACTCGCTCCCTGTGTCTCTAAAATAGTGAAAACCACCCGCTACTGGTTAAAGCCATCAAGATTTTCTTTTCAGCCCTTCATGCAGGGATGTGTCAGGATCCCGGGGACAGCAGTGCCTGGAGCCGTCTGCCTCGGCTTCCTGGTGTGGGGAACAAATGGGAAGTGAGGCAGGGGAGGGAAGCGAGGTGTTACCACCGAGGGGGGGAAAAAAAAGAAGTGGGGAAAAAAAGAAAGAAGCCAGATTTATGCTTCAGCCATTTCCCTCCGTAATCAGCTTATGTTGTAGAGTTAAATGAACCGATGGGGAACTCACGCAGGCGGACGGGGCTTGTCAGCTGAGCACTTGTAAATCACCCGCCGGTGCGAGAAGCGTGTGCAAGGGCCTGCGGGTGTGCAAGGGTGGGTGTGCAAGGGTGGGCATGTGAGGGTGGGTGTGCAAGGGTGGACATGCGAGGGCAGGTGTGCCAAGGTGGGTGTGCAAGGGTGGACATGCAAGGGTGGACATTCGAGGGCAGGTATGCCAGGGCAGGTGTGCCAGGGTGTGTGTGTGAGGGTGGCTGTGCAAGGGTGGGCATGTGAGGGTGGGTGTGCAAGGGTGGGTGTGCAAGGGTGGACATGCGAGGGCAGGTGTGCCAGGGTGGGTGTGTGAGGGTGGGTGTGCAAGGATATGTGTGTGAGGGTGGGCATGCAAGGGCCAGTGTGCAAGGGTGGGCGTGCGAGGGCGGTCGGTCGGTGGTGCACGCGTGGCGGAGCGGGGGCCGGTGGGGCTGGCGGGTCCCCCTCCCACCAGGCCGGGTGTGAAGGAGCAGCTGAGACGAATTGCAAAACCTCCCACTCCTCTGCCCATTTGTTTCTTATGAATGCGTAATGAATGCTAATGTATTCCTCACTTGGGGCATATGGTTAAGACATATAGAGCCTAACCTTGCTACAAAGAAGAAAGACCTTGACGTTACAAGATGGGGGAGGGCCCGGAGCAGCCCAGCGATTCGTGAGCCGAGCTTGGGTTAGCAGGACCCATCCTGCTCCAGCCCAAGGTCTTGTTCAAGCACAAGGGCTACGGGAACTGGACGGGGAGAGAGAAAGTATGCGCTTCCCTGCTAAAGGAAAGGCAAACATATGTCCAGGGATGTGTCTTAGAGGCTGAGAGTTGCCATGAGGTTAAAGAAAAAGGATTTCTCCTTTCTCTGGAGAAAAGGAGGGTATCTGAAGGAAAACGGATACACAAAGATTCAAAAGCGATGTTGGAAATGACCAAAACCACCCTCAGCTTCTGCTTTCTTTATGTCCGTTCAGCCCTTGGGCTTCTCAACCGAAAGCAGTGACTGGAGGTGGCGCGTAGCAGCTGGAGGGACGGATGGGTTTGTGCAGTGAACTGATCTCCTCCAGAAACGCGGCGGAGCCCCAGCTCCCCGGACGGGCGCTGAGCCCGGATCTGGCAATGGGTCCTGCCCCGAAAACGGGGTGATATCTGAGAGCTGACGGGGAGAGCAGGATGGAGCAGGAGTGGTGTGAACAGGCTGCAACAGCACCACGAACACCAGCTTTGGAAATGGAGAGAAGGACGGGAGGGTTTCCAACACCGAGGGATTAACAGGAGACGCAGCAGTGGGGCCCAAAGGGCCACTGTGACAGCAGAAAAGGCTCAGGATTGAAAAGGCACATGCCTCAAATGTGAGGATGATGATGGAGGAGACCAACACAGCCACACCAAAGCAAAGCAAGCGTCATGCTCTGGCCCAAGGACCTTCCTGTCCTCAACCCCCGTCCTTGCTGCCCCCATGACCCCCCGTGCTCCTTCAGTTGCATTCAGCCTTCCAAACGTGGAGGTTTAGGGCTGTTTTAGACCGTAGCGTAACCAAGTCATCATTGAGGGACTGGCAGATATGACACGGGAGCCGTGAGTAGCCTCCACCCACCAGTACTGCTGTTGGCGACATGTCAGGGCACCTCCAACGGCAAGAGACACCGATGTTCACGCAACTGAATCCCGCCCGGTGTGTCACGGGCTGGTTTAGTGGCATTATAGAAAGTCACTATAGGCCTGATGGTGACAGCACAGGTTGGGACCCTGCAACGGAGTTCAAGGTTCTGCTTTGGGCCGATGGGTGAGGAAGAGGTTTGTGAGCAGATTTCTGCTCTCCTGCCTAGAGACCTCAGGTGCTGGAGCCTCACGGGTTAGTGCTGCAAACCCTGGACTGTGTCCCAGCCTTTTATGACCCAATATATTTGGAAACTACTAAGAGACTTCTTTTTTAATCAGAAGAGCTAAAAACTTGATTCTCCAGACAACTGTGGATTTAGCCATGAAGTGCTGCCAGTACCCCAAAGAAGCAAAGACCTACAGACCAAGACTTAAATGAGCTAACTTAGATACCTCTAAAACCACATACCTTTTTACTGGGCTATCTGCCAAGCTCCTCCTGGCTGAGCTTTGGGTCTGCGTACAGATCTTACCACTCTGCTCTCAGTCCCAAGCCAGGCAGCACTAACTAGCTCCAATATTCCTCCATGGGTTGCTGTCATGTCTGTGAGATATCAACAAACATGCACCCTGATGGCCTGTCCCCGAAGGGTTAGAAAACATCAAGAAAATACTCAGGACTTTCAAAGTATTCAAAAAACGTCTGAAGAAACTTTCACCCACACCAACAATTCTTTCAATACTAAAGACTGTCATAGGACCCTTTTGGAAACCTGCAGCAGGCAGATTTCTGTGTGAGACCACCTCTCTTGAACAGCTGGGGGCTGAGCTGACATGTGAGCTGGATGCTCCACCATCGGCATTAGGACTTTGACTGCTGTGGGTGAAGGCTTGTCTTTCCCTTTGCTATTTTCCAGCTAACTTTATGCACATCCTCTCCCCTAAACTGAGCAATAAGGTGGACGCTCTGTAGCACTCTGGGGCATTGCTGTCCTTTGCTGTCCATCTCGTGCCTTATAACAGGAGCTGAGGTTGGTCAAAACGAAGTAGAAGAGCAGTGCCGTAGCTTGCGACTGCTAGTTTATCAATGCGCTTCCGAGGACAAAGCAGCCCAGGTACCTCACTGAGCAAGCGGTGAAAAACAGCAGAGAGCGAGCTGGAAAAATTTCAAAGTCCTTCTAAAAATTAAAATCTGAAAGCCAGCCAAGTCCCAGCAGCCGAGTGGAGGTGCGAGGCATTTAGTCTCCGGGGTGGGCAAAAGCAGCCGACTGCCGTATGCAGTGTGCATCAACACCTCTTGACACTTATGAATGTGGGGCTGGTGCTGATGCCCACTTGGATGAAAGAACAGAGTGAGACTGCCAGCTTCGAAGTGGGTGGAAGGGAGGGATGATCTGTAGCAAGATGTTGGGTTTTCTTTAACCCTCTCTCACACAAAGAGCAGCCCATGCAGCCGTTCGTCTGGGGTTGAGACGTGGAGATTTAAAGACCGCAATCGTTCGAGTGTGGGTTAACTGAAGGATGGATCTGGGCTAAGCCCATGGGAGGGGATCTGTACGGTTGTGTGTGGTCAAACCACATGTGGACACCAGTACTCTGTGCTGGGGGAAAAAAGGTCAAACAGATTTCTTACAGCACTGAGCTGATTTCTGGAAATGCTTGAGTTTGCTGGGAGCTGTGGTTGTTGAGCAACTCTGGAAACTCGGGCCCTTTGCATTTACCATGGTTCTTTGCACGCAACTCAGCAGTAACGCCTGACTCCTGAAAAGCAGGGCATCATGCTGCCATTAAGTTTCCAAGCCTTCATGACTTCTTTCTGTAAGCCCAGAGAAGATAGCGTGGTCACCTAAAATAGCTCTTTGCAATAAAAGATCACAGCAGGAACAAGATGGTTTCGGTGAATGCTGATAAATGAAGGCTCAGATTGGAGTGTGTTTTAAATCCCTACATCCTAAATACAAATTCATGTAGGTGGGGGCAGCTGGCGTGAGGGCTTGGGTCATGGCAGCCTCATCAACGGACAAAGAATCTCTTTAGTTTGAAGTGCCAGTCTCTTTCACTTTCAGACTTTGCAGTTGTAGGTTTTGGCTTTTGCCAAATCCTAAACAAAACAACACAGTGATCCCAACCTGCCCTGTTCTCCTTCCTGCCCCTCCTTCTGCTCCCCTTGCAAGAGGCTTCCGCAGCAGAGCCCCAGGGGCTGGAGCAGCAGGATCCCACTATAAAGCCTTCCCTGCTCCCTCAGAGCAGACCAGGAGCTCACCCAGGAATACTCCTCTCGCTACCACATTTGCATGACAGACGGCTCCTCTGCATTATCCACCTCTTCCCACAGAAGCCCCCTCCATCCCTCAGGCATCCCGTGGGGATATCTGCTGTCACAGGCTGCTTTCCACCCCCTCGCTGCCCACCCTTGCCCTCACTCCTACCTGCTTCCAGCAAAGCATCGCTCCAGTGCGTTGGCCCCGCATTAACTTCTAGTCGTGCTAGCTCATTCCATAATTTGTCTAAAATTTCAGACCTCCGAGATGCAAAGAGTGAGACAGTCCTTTGACACCTGCGGTGACCGCCCTGTGCAGACGCGCTCCAGTTCAGCTCCAAGCCCCCAGTCCACCCCGGCAAGGGGCTTTGGTGGACAGGAGGGAGAAAGGAGCATCTCTCTCCAGGAGAGACGCGGTCCTTACCCCAGCTGCAACATGCACCGTGCCTGATACGTTGTAATGACATGAAAATGAATAGAATAAACTGGCTGAGTGGCATTGTTATTAACCTTTGTTACCTCAATAAATCACACCAAAGAGCAGCAATTACTCCTGTTTCTGACAAATACTGGTTACGCAGCGGATGCCCCCCTTGCTCTCAGTCCCATGCCCTCTCCCTCACTCTCTCTCACAACTGGAACCAGGAAGGTGCAGTACCTATCACAGTATCGAAAGGAATAGGAATAATTTAACACCAGCTCATAAAGGCATGTAACAGATAACACGGGGCTTCCATGGCATCCATCTACTTCACTCTTAACCCGCCTACTTCCCTCTTAAACAAGGCAGCAGGCTTTCCGGGAGCTCAGCATCCAGGGTGGATCCCGGTCCTGGTCCCTAAACCCAAATGCCCAGAAGCACTCGTTCATCCATGCCTGCACAGATATGGATATGTGCATTTCTTTTGCATCAAGCTTTGGATCTCAGGAATTACTGAATGAAAAGGCTGGAAAGTAAAATTTACCCTGCTCCAAACTCTGGTCCAAGGTCTGAGTCAAGGTTTTGGCCCCAAATCAGGCCCAGCAATCGGGCTTTCTGCGTAGCACTAACTTGGCTTGGCTTTTTGTCATGCACTTGTGTCAACACCGATACGATTTTAGGAGTTTGACGTTGCTCCCAAGCCAGCTAATTTCTGAGGTCAGTGCCATACTTTCAGATCGATAAGTGCAGAATTTAGTCAGCACAAACAGCCTTGCAGCCGAGTGCTATCCTTGCATATTTAAGGCTATCTGGGAAGAGGACCTTTCAACAAAGGTATCCAGTGAGACTTAAAAATCAATCCTTGTTTGAAGAAATTGGCAAAGTATTGTAGCAACCATTGTTAAAATGCCCGGATTAATAATAAATTGGAGTTGACAAATACTTCTTGCTTTTTTGACTTTGTGGCTTTGTTTTCACAGAGGACCTGGCTGTGGACAGGAGAGTAGAAGACATGTTTCTTTAAAGAAAGACTCAGAATTACAATTCAATAAACTTTGAAGGACTTTTTGTAAACCTGGCAGAAACCATATATTTTATTTATTCATATTATTTTTCTGTAGAAATCCACAGAGTCACTCTGGAGATTTAAAAAATTCCCTGGGAATTTCCAAAGTCACACGCACAGTGAAAATAGTGGGATTATAATATTCAACATCCAATCCTGAAATCATTTGGAATGAGAACTGAACAAACACTCTGTGGCCAACAGAAATAGCTGAAGTTGGGGTTCCTCCTGCAGAGGTGAATTTGCTCGTGCAGCACGTAGTATTCGTTATTCCTGCCTTCCTTGTTACAGGCGCCTCTGCGAATGCACCGTCTGCGCCACCACCCCGCTCCACGGACCAGAAAATACAGGAGCAGCGCTGGGCTGATCCCCGTGCTAGGTGAAACCTTCCTTTTGAGATCGCTTTGCTGGGCTGTGTTTGTTTTCTCATGCTTAGATTTTCATTAATCTAGCGTGAAATACCAGTCTCTGATATCAGCACCCTCCGGTACGGGACCAGTGTCCCGTGGCTATAGGTGCTAGATGAACACAGAAGACATAAGAGTGGCCCAAAAGCATGGGAGACCCTTACGTCTCCGTCTGGAAGATACCGAGAGGAGAAGAGATATGATCGTGTAAATACCCTGAATAAATTTCATGGCAATGGCTTATTTCCTCTGATACGATTTCAGCAGTGTAACGGTGCATGGTTTTCACACAGGGAGCTACAACTGGTAGGACCAGCGGGAAATATTCAGCTCTTTCTGAAGCAACAGCTCGTCTCGGTAGCTTTGCTATTGCTGGATCTGCAATGAGACCCAACCTTTGTTTTAGGTCAGCTCGAATCTAATTTAGGGAGGAATCTTTGTTGTATGGATGTCTTTGTGACTTATGTGCTCGGAGTTGATTTTACTCCCCCAATCTTATTAAGGACTTATTATGGAGTGAAGACTGCTGCAGAGTCCATGAGGGTATGGGAGACGTGCCCTTTATTGCTAGCGAGGGGTACGCATGCGAGATAGGAAGAGCTAAAGGAAAGCAAACTGGACATAAATCATCCAGAATGCCAGCCAGCAGAGCCTAAAACCCACGGAAAAGCAAGATTATTTTCTTCCTCTTTTCCAAAGAGCAGAGGATCTGACCCAAACTCTGACGGCAAGTAGCGACCTCAGCAGGCATCAGGCGTGCAAGAAACGGGACAAGAGCTCTTCCCGATTAACCTCGGCGACCTAGTTTCTGCACTTTCATTATCCTAAAATCCTTCCTCTCCTGCCTCCCACGCCGCTTCTGGAGAAAGGAGGTGGGATTTTGTCATTTCGATCAGCGGGAGAGGAGCGGGGCTCGTTTGGGGACGAGGTGGCTGCAGCCCACGTTTCCTTCCCTTTCTTCTCCGCTGCGCCAGTTTGCAATGGGAGGACCAGGCGGCTGCAGGAGCAAAGTTGTAAAAACCAAAAAAAAACAAAAAAACCCACCCAGTCCCACATCACAATGGCTTTCCTCAGATGATAAACATAATAATAAAACCCCTCCTAGTAGCCAATATGATGCTAATGCTTCTTAGCTCTGTCAAAAGTGAAAACAGCTCCTTGCTGTCAATTACTGGAGGGACAGCTGGAGTCTCTCCTCTCACTGTCAGGATGCAGACATATTGCATGTCATCGAGAAGGTAACAAATTCACCAGGACAGCATCACCATCTGTCACCAACAGAGACACCGCCGAAACAAAGGGTCAGGCTTCGGCGCAGAGCTCGGGCCTGATCTTACCCCGTCTCGCTCGTCCTTCGCTGCGAAACGGAGGGGGCGCAGATGGAGGTGACCCCCAAAGCCCCGCGTCCATGCCGGGCATCCACGGGGGAGTTTCGGTTTATAAACCAGGGGGGGAAAGCTTTGAGTTTTGGAATGATTTTTTTCGCCAGCAAAGCTCGTGCTGAAGCCTCCAGACCCGGCTGATGGGTACAAGCCACGGCGTGAAACACCACCTGCTTCAGCACTGTCCCTCGCCCAATTTTCATCCCCAAGCACAACGTTTTCCTGCGCGACCTCCTTCTGCATGGATCGTCTTCCTACGCGCACGAGTAGATGCGTTTGGGCTACTCGCAGGAGTAAAACGACACCCACGGAGGGCTGGGGGATCGGGCTGAACGTCGATTTGTTTGGGGCCAGATGGTTGATTCCCCACATTATTGAAGTCTGACTGCCCTGGATCCGCTCTTGTGAGGAGATGCTCACCCACCCCAGGAAGGCGCTTACGCTGGTCCAAACTCTGCACATGATCTAAAACCCAGTAAAACGACAAATAATTCTGTGATATATTTTGAGGTCATTTTCAGTATTTAACCAGCTCTCCAAAAACTTCAAAACATGCTCTTCAAAAAAAACCCTCAATTAATAATGCCATTTTTTAAAAACATGTTTTTGAAGACGCTGTTCAGGAGAATAGTGTAAATAAAGTAAATAATTTAAGCTCTTTTTTTTCTCTAGCATATATTGTTGTGCTATTTAAAAATAACCCACATAACTTCATTCTTTCACTCAAGATGAGGCCTATTTCCAACTGATGATGTGCTAATTATTTTGAGAGCAAAGTTTATTTTCGACAGAAAAATCATTGTACTTAAAATCAGGGAGAGTGTTGAGACTTTGGATGAGTCTGAAAGAAAGATGTTTCTGCAAAACTAGCCCAATGTGACAATGCAACACGTTCACGTAGCTCCTGGGCTTATGTTACAGGATGAATTCGGGATACCCTGCGGCTGCTGGCAAATGCAGCGCTGTGGGGTCCAGCTGACATCTGGGAATACCCTTTGGGTTTCCAGAGTCGGATGGCAGCTTTCCCGTTTGCTATCAGTTGCAAGATCCAGGCCTTACAATTTGTATTCTTAAATATCTCAGGTGTTACTTAGAAGTTAGCTCAGGAGTCGGTCTGCTGAAGGAAATGAAGTTACCTGGAATTAAATACCACAATTCAGACTTTGGCAGTCATTTGGATGCTGCTTTGCTCTGGTCCTGCAGGACTTCCCTGGAAATCCTGCCTCCCCCCCCCGCTCTGTTGCACAGTAATAATCCAAAATAAGCACCACCGAAATTTGATCTTAATTCCAAAATGCAGCAAAAGAAAAGGGACTTGCTACTGCTCTTTCCTGACTCGCCCTGACTGCTGAGATTTACAACCAGCAGAGAGTTCTTCAGAGAAAAAGATGTTACCGCAGACATAAGGATACGTTTCTAACAAGGAGAAATAGCCCACCCTCTAGTCACAGGCCTATATGCCAAAATTAATTTCACGCTTTAGGCTACAATAAATGACAACTGGCTACCCTGAATCACAGGAAATAACTTTTAAAGAAGTTACAAACGCTGCTTCCCCCGTTTCCCAGCACCGTCTCATTTCTCAAACCCAGGATAAACGTCTCCAAGGTGGAGAGGCAGAGCACGGAGCTGGGAGGCTGCGTCCCCTGTCCTCCCCTTCCTTCTCCCCCGGCGTTTGCGGGCTGCTTTGGGATTCCTCGCTTGACTCTCCTCCAAGGTTATGTCAAGATTGCCGTGATGTGGAAGTCACGGGATACTGCCCGCAAAAGGCTGGAAATGAGATTTGGATTGCGGCTGGCGGTTCTCCCTCCATCCCTCCGGCCTCCCTCCCGCCCCGCTGCGCCCTCGTCCTCTCCCGCAGAAATCAGGAGATGCTCAGGGGAGCTGCAAAACTTCCACACTCGGTGCCATATAAACCACAGGAGGGAAAAGGAGGAGTTTTATAAACCGGTTTGGGAGAACGGTTCATGTTTGGGAAAGGAAGGCGGCGGTTGTCGTTCTCGTTAGGAAGGAGGGGATGAAACGCTCCCATGTTCACCATGAGCTGGTGGCAGGCGGTTTGGGCTGCGATTACTGCCTTCATCCAGACCTGCCCTAATCTGTTCTCTCAGGGAGGATGGAGGTGACCCACTCATTGCACAATTTCCACAAAACCCACTTCCCTGAACTCCCAACTTTTCCGGAGATGGCTCTTTGGAGGACTTTCAGATGGGCTGTACTCTGCAATCCTCATTGTTTTAATTTTAGTGGGAATAGCAGACAGCCCAAAAATCCAGTTGTGTTTCCTCTAACAAAGCCTTTCAGGGAGGTGTTTTCCAATACACCAAGGGAGAGCTGTGATCTGGATCTCCATGCGGGTGCTGAGGCCATTTGGGAGGCTATGACAGAGCATGGAGTTAAGCCATGAAGTCTTTTGAGCTATTTCTCTGCCCTCTGAGACATCCTTCATCCTCACCTTCACATGGGACAACATCCTCCACTGAGCAAATTACCCCCCCACAGAGAACCAAACCCGGGCAGTTTGCTGAAACTCGGAACCTGACCTCTCAATTTGAACATGATCCTGCCCAAAAACAACCTCGGAAAATTCATTTAGGAAATCACGTGAAAGAGTCGCTCCTTGAGGAGCGTCCTGCTAAGCTTTGAAGAAGTCATCTCGGCACAGAAACCGCCTCGTTTAGCCTGCAAGTTGCAGGTTTAATGGCGTTGAACGGATGAAGCCCGGGCCACACACTTGGGATGCAGATGAGGTTTTAATTCTCTTGTTTGCAAAGGTTTCTGCAAACCAAAGCAAATCCTGCCCTGGCTCCCGGCTTAGTTTGCCCTGTGATAGGCTTAGAGCCGTAAGAGCGCATTTTATCTTTATGGCTACATAAGAAAGAGGCCAAATGATCAAATGCTCCACGTACCCCTCTCTAACTCAGTCCATGCTGGGCAGCTGACTTCACAGCCGGAGCTTGCCGACTTTCACAAAGCCCCGCGTAGCTATTTTGGAACTAGAGCTGCTCTTTATGCATTAAAGTGAACCTAGATTTTGGAAGAAAATGCCCATCTCCTTTGAGCTGCTGCTCAGAACATTTTGCTCTCTCCATCGCTCTGCCTGCAGAGCCCCGTAGCCACCACCAGCACGAGAGAAATGAGAAACCCAACGCTGCTCCTTTATTAAACAGAGTGGAAAATTTCAAGAGAGAAAAACTTAGCTTGAAAGCAATATCCGCACTTAGATGTTGTTTGGCAAGTTACTGCAATATAGAGGCTTGTGGAAATACAGCTCGAGCTGCTGTCCTGAGCTTGCGTTTTGGCGGTGCCCCCACATCACGCGCTATATCAAGGCTCTCTAAGTGGTATAAAAATATATAAAAATTGCTTCTCCCTCCAGTGAAACGCAGCTGCCTCCGGGGTGGAGAGAGCAGTTGATAAAAATGCAGCTGTTTCATTAGTTTGGACAGGGAACGGAAAAAAATTGGAGAACTACAGGTGGGAAGAACCTGATCTGAGGAGCTGCTCTAAGGAAAGATTTTTTTGTTTGAACACAAATGCCTTTTCAGCATGGATTTTTGGCATTGGTCATATTTTTCTGGCTGAAATGATTGTGACATTTCCATTAAAACTTTCCATTTCAGCTCCTGATTTTTTTCAGACCATAAAAAAAAAATCAGCAAACAGTCCGATACATCTCATAAAAGTCACGCATATCTTTGAAGAAACACATGAAAAAATGTCTAAAACCAGTAAGAATTTTGGAAATTTGGGGTTTTCCCAGTAACTTGACCAGCTGTGGTAAGCAATAGGCAAACAGAAAGGTCACAGTTGTGTCTCTGAGGACCCACAAACAGGGAGGACGTTAGCTGAGAGGGGTTATGAAGGACTGCTCCCTGCAGCACAGCTAACCAAGGCACGTAGGCTTGTCCAGTACTGGTTCAGAGGCCTTTTATAAACTGCTGAACTTTTTCACCACTGATTCTATAAAATGGAGCAACAACAATTGTGCCAAAGATGCGTATTGGTGTCAGTGGTGTTAGAAAACAGGGTTCCCTAGTAAACAACAAATCTGTCTCCCCTGGTCTCGAGTTATCAAAGATATCGCATGACTAAATACAGAAGAGGCATCTACTTTGTGTAGGTTACAAGTTCTGGGACGTTGAGGCATGGCCCACTTAATCAGTGTTTCCTGCATCCCTTTATCAGTGGTTACTGCTAAAAACATACTTCCTAAGAACGCAGTTGTTCAGTCCTCTTTTGTGACCATAATGCACGAGGTGAGCAGGCGAGGGCAATGGTCCCAGAAATCATCATCATATCACAGAATCATAGAATCATTTAGGTTGGAAAAGACCTTTAAGATCACCTAGTCCAACCATTGACCCTACTCTACCAGGTCCTCCACTAAACCATGTCTCTAGGCAATATTTTTCCATACCTTGAATATCCACGATGATAGAAAGTGATGTACACAATTAAGTGCACCTGTAAGCAGTTAACTTTTTTATTTTCAGTCAATCAACAAATCAGTTTTCTAACACATTAGAGGTACTAGAGATGTGTATTTCTAGGATTTTTGTTTTGTTTTTCAAATCATTTCCCACATCAAGTCCAAGGGGCTTTGCTCTACTGACATCCAGGAGACACAGATTCACGCTCGAGACTTGGGGCAAGATTTAGCAAAGGCAAAATGAGTAGATTTTTTTGGCATTTCTCTTTGGTGCACTGTATGACTGCTTTCACCTCTTAATGAGCAATACTAACGGTCACTGCGAAGCGACTGCACTAGAACTGAAAAACACCCTCCCTGTTTGCTCCAGCTGGGAGGGTTCCCATGGGACGCAGGGAAGAAGCAGCGCGCGTTTGCTCACATACACTATGTAAAAGACCAAGTACACAGCTAATGATTTTTTTTGTCTTAGGATAGTATCTTTCCATAAAGGTAGGTACATATCTAAAATTTGTTGTTATATTTTGCTATTTCACTGGCAACTTCACACGCGACATGCAAGTGTGTCCTGTCACACAGTCTGTGTTCACGAAACCGCCAGGACCGGGAGCCTTCAGGGGATGCACAATCATGCTGCCTCATTTGTGCTTTTTTTTTTATTCTCATGGGCAAAATTCTGCCAGTTGTAAACTTTCTATTTCAGTTGTTTACATGCAGAAGCCAGCACGTGATTTTGCAGATCTTTAGAAGAAAAATAAGTTGTTTTTTTCTTGTCCCCTAGTACTGAGATTTTATTTTTTTTTTTAAAAAAAAGTCTCACAGACCTAGATGCAGTTTACAGTAAAAACCAATGAGAATGAAATACCTGATGTACTCAGGTGAGTTTGAGAAATCCTTATTACAATTTTTAAAGTTTTACTTGCAGCTGAAGTCCTTTCCTTTCCACCAGACAGGGACTAACCACATCTGCGTACTCAGAGATGAATTTTTACTGCGATTTAAAAAATATCTGGGTGCCTGAAGGTGCATATGGGCATACTGTGATTTTGGAAAGCTCTTGAATATCTTCTTTAACAGCAGATACAGGCCATGATTTTTGACCGATGCACTAGACAGATATATGAATTTTCAGGCGGAGAAGAATCTTTACAAATATGGGCTAATATTTGTAGGGATGAATACAGACAAATGTAGACAAATTTTCTTCTGAAGAAAGAAATTATCTGGAATCCTCAATAACGTTAACGTTTAGTTTGCTTTGGTTAAGTGTAAAAGACAAAATCAGTTCCCGGACCTTACTCAGGATTTCCTACCAAGTAGCTGCACCAAATTAGGAATTTAAACTGAGTCTGAAACAGCACTTTGCATTTACAGACGTATTGCCCCAGGATAAGAGATGTAATTCTCTGAAATGAAGAAAATTAAATCATTACCCTCTTCACCCAAGCCTTTTTGCTGTTGGAAAGTTAGTTTTGCATTTAATGAATATGGGCTCATGTCTTTCTAATGAGCATGAGATAGCTGATGTAATTGAAAACTTAAGCAGGGAAAAATCATTACAAGGCTTTTTTTAATTAATTTATTTTGTATATTTGTGTTATGAGTGATAGCTACCAGTAGAGTAATGGGGATGGAAAACCACAATTTACTCAGTAGGCAATTCAAAAGCGTGTGCTGGAAATCGGAGATTCCCCATATTTTACCTGCCTGAAGGAAAGCAGCTGGAAAAGAGTTTTCTGCTGTACTTCCCTATCGTCTCTGGGAGATCCTAGGCACTTCCTTATTCCTGCCTTCCTCCTCCTTCTTGCCACTATGAACTTGTTCTCACATTTTCTGTTCTCCCTTTTTCAGACGGGAAACCTCTCTGTCCCTTGTTCTCCAGGACTGACAACCAACCTGACACTTGGGAAAAGCATCCGCAAATGGAGGGATGGGCAGGGGCTAACAACTCCCGAGCTGGCATCCCTCCACGGTCACATAAATACCTGCTCCCCCAGACTGGGCTGTATTTCAGGCTGGGTTTTTACCTTCCTTAGGGCCAGGAACTAAGCAAGAACCTGAGGAAATCCAGGGGAAAGCTGCTGCCCAAGGACCGTGTTTCTAGGATTGCAGTGATGGCTGTAATCTGGACAAAGAAAGGACTCGGGCATCCTCTGCTCATTGTTCAAACCTTCAGCCCATGTCTTTGGAGCTCCAAAGACTAATGGGACTGATTGTCACTGTGTTCCCATGTATGAAATTGAGGATGGAAACATGCATTTTTAATAATGAAAGGACATCGAGGGGAAGGGCAAAGGAGATGGTGGGGAGAGAGAAAGGTGGTTCATAAGGTCAATGTGATTCATACAGATCCATAAATCTCTACCATTAGCTGGCAATGCATTTCTCCATCTTTTTTGATATCTTTCCCCAGGTTTTGATAATCCCCATCAGCCCCCTGTGCATTTACCTCTGGAGGCCAGCCTTCATCCACCAGCCCATATATCATTTCCAGACAAAGATTTTCCTCTCTAAGCTTTTTATTTTCCTTTGATTTTTCACTAATAGCTAGATATTTTGTGTGTCCTTGCTCTCTCATGAATAGCTTTTCTTGGCCGCCACCATCCACGGCAAAATACCTGTCATTAACCCCACTTTAAACCCCGGTATCATTCTCCTGATAGTTCCTTCCATAGTCCTCATACAAAAAAATTCCCTCCTCATTCTCATTTCAGAGACTGTCCTTGAGGTATTCGCTCTAATTTCAAGAACAAAATCAAAAGCGAGGGAAGGTAAAGCGATTCTGAGAAGCGCTCCCTGCAGGGAGTTTTCCTGGAAAGCCCCATTCGCCTCCTTATGGAGGCTGGCTATCGCAGGGCTGTGTTTGTGCAGTCAGCATCGGGCTCCACGCACCGCCTTGTCCTCACGGAAGAAGGTTTCCAAAGTAGCTGAGCGCGTGACTTCAGAGCATAAAGAGATATTTCTTTGCAAACTCTGAAGATTTTGCAAAAGATTGAAGATTTTACCAGCCTCCGGCTTTCCTTCCCTTCCTGCCAACAGTTGGGAGCGTGCGAGGGCTCCCTAATCACTTCCACACGGTCATCCATCTCCTACCTGCAGTCACGGGCAGTTTAAACTAACCTGGCTGATTTTGCCCGAAGTGGATTAGGGAGTGCAGGTACCATCACTCCTACCCACAGGGCTGGTAATGGACAGCTGGGGAAACTTAATGTCTTCAAGTAGCATCACTTGATCTGGGAGAGGATAAATGGCTGAAGCAGTAGCCAAGGGTTATGTCCCGATCCCAGTGCATAATTTATCCACAAATTGGCTTTCTGGAAAGAGGCAGGAGTAGAAAAACACCACTGTTTCCAGGCAGATCGAGCTGAGATACAAGAAGGTTGCAACTCTACTCCGGAGCTAGATCTGGACAGCGATTTTTCTGCTCTTTGTTTCCACAAACGCCCAATTTAAAATCAAATGTCACTCCCGACTAGCTGTTGGGATTCGAACAGACGCATCTGGAAACACGCGTTGCCCTGAAAGCCACCCAAGCTGGCTCCGAAGTTGAAGACGAGGGTGGAATGTTCTTATGCCAGAGCCAAGGCTGTCGCTGTGCGAGCACAAAAGGCAGTTGGTAGGACATCAGCTTGTGGGAGTTTCCTCAGTTACCATAAGGAAAAGTTAAATGTCACAGTCTCCACTGGATCAAATCTACAAGAACGGAGATGATTTATTTGAGCTCAGATCTGGGTTTAGCCGCTGCTCTGAATGTGAGGCTGGAATACGGAGCGCGCAAGAAAAGGGAGTTTGTGTTTCTAAGCTAAAAACGGAGAATTCAAGGCAGCAAGTTTTAAATGAGTTTGGGAGATCATGGCCTCCCTGATCTATGATTTAATTTATCTTCACCAGTATTTTAACATACGTAGTTTGCTCATATTAGCTAAATTTGCCTAAGAAATTGTACATCGGAGGAGAAAAGAGGCACACGGTCTCTGAAGCGGCAATTCTGGTTTTACCGTCATTTCAACTCTCTGGTGACACCAGTGTGATGCGGGCAATACGTGATCACAGGGGTGTGAGGTGACGGCCAGCACTCGGACGCACCGAGGGGACATTTCCAGGCACACTGACCCGCATCTCCCCAGGCCTCCACCACCCATCGGGCAGCATCGCCAAAACCTCACACCTCGCACCCGCTTCTCTGCTGGCCAGAAGCAAATCAAAAGAAAAGCCTGGTTGAAACGTTCTTGGCAATTTAACAAGATGCTAATGCCACTGCCAGCACCGAGACCTTCGACAATATTTTTTCTCAGCCTAAAACCCACCCTTTCAAAAGTCAGCACCACTTTAAAGAGGCAGAGGGAAGAAAACTGTGCTCATTAATCATTATGCCACGACAACACTACGGGGTGATTTCTGCTCTACACCTTTTCTCACAATAGTATGCAATTTAATTGCTTTTAAAAAAAGCTTTAATGATACAGACCAAAAGCTGATCTTAGCAGCATCTTTTCTACTTCAGTGGAATTAAGGACACAGTTGGCAGTTGACAGAAATGAGCAACTGAACCACTTCAAAAAGGCAAATATATCTCAAACCTCAGTCAGGCTAAATATGACACTTTCTGCAGAGGTCCAGTAAAACACCTTCTACCTCTTCTGAATCCAAAACGCTTTTTAACTTTCTGTCTGGCCAACATATATCATTTCAGGGTGTTTTGACCCAGGACCTGCTTGTCTATAAGAACCTCTCTCTGAGGGGCAGGTTTTACAGACGAAAAGAGGATGGAGACATAGATGCATGGTTAGTAAACTGAAAAGACAAACGGATGGGGACACTGATGGAGTGCCAGAGAGTCTTTACAAAAATTAAGAGTTATAGACTGCCAGGTGTTCAAATAAATGTGGTGCGTATCAGCAGATCCAGATTTTCAGCAGCCCTCAGCAGGCTGGGTGCCGGTTACACAGTTGGCACTTCACTAGGATTGTGTTAGATGCCAGGAACTCCTCTGGAAAAATCAGATTATTATGAATGCATCAGATCTGGGGCTGGACTTTTCTGCAGGTCTGACCTAGATCACAAGTGCTTGCAACTGCAATCCTGTACGGATACTGCAGAGAGTTAATAAGACAAGGCAGTGTTCCAACATTGTATGCAGGCTTCTTGTATGAGAAAACATGTCCAAAAGTCAATGAATGACTTCTGTATTTCTGCCACCAACTGCAAAGGACTTGTTTCAAGAGCGACTCAGGTCGCTTCTGTCACTACTTGCAATGTGTGTGCACGAACAGAGGAATGCGTGGGCTTTACCTGCAAAAGGGACAAGCCCGTGACATGTGCGCTTCTGGAGGTGTCTGATGAACACACCACACACAGATTACTAAACGCATCCATGCTTTTATATCACTGGACTTTGTTGCCAAATTGTCCGGTCTCAGCATGCCTTTTTCTCCCTGTATGGGATTTACCACTTATTTGACAACTTCTCATCTTCTGCGATGGCAGGGCTGGACAGTCTTGCTTTAGCGTGCCTTCTCAGGGACGGCTTTACTGAAATGTCACAAGGATTTCTACCTTTTCTGGATTTGAAGGAATAGAGCCTTTCCCATCTCATTACCAGCAGAAGGAGAATTTCTGAGCACCGGGGTGGGAACAGGCTGAAGCAATGGCATCACAGGAGCGACAAAGCTGCCCAGCGTTGCAAGTGGAAGCCAACCCTTTGAGAAAAGCATTCAAAATTCAGGCTGGAGGCACGAAGAGGATGAAAAACGTCACTTGTTGTGGAGGAGGGGAGAGATGGGAGGAAGGCAATTTAGGGATAAAGAGAGAGGCCTCGTTCCATGCAGTTTTGCCTCTGGAAAAGCATCTGTGACCATCTTCTCCCAGCCAGAAACGTGCACTGTGACTCTATCCAACCCACACAACATGCTCAGAGTCACAAGGGTTGTATCTGTTACCGTTCACAGTCTGAGCAGAGCTAGGGCCAGTGTAGAAGAGATTACCGTTCTAAGACGACAGGCCTTGCTTTCTCTAAGAGCTACGCAGGAAAGCATTGTTTGATACAGGAACGTACACAGGAAACCTACTGGAAAATCTTGACCTCCATGGAAAACGTTACTCTGCTCATGCATCAGAGTGCTACGTTACTTTGGGTAGCGCCTTAAAAATTCCTCTGGGATCACTTTTCTTAAAGTGATGAGCTTCAGTGCTGATGGGGCTGCCTAGGAAGATATTTTCAATGTAATCTATAGATACCAGTGATTCATTAGATTCAAAAAAACATAAATAATGCTTTGGGCATTGCAGGTCACGGACAGGTTTCCCTTTTGAACTAGGATTGCCAGTGAGGGGGTTGACACCGCTCTCTGCTGCTGTCTTCCAACCCTTGCAGTCTGTGACTGAGGAGAACACAAACACCGTCTAATTTGTCCTGTGCAAAAGCCCCAGACTTGGTGAAACCAGGGAATTTCGTTATTGCTCAGGGCTTTATGTGGGAGTAGAGAGCTCTGAGGGGCAATGGCCCAGCCACGCGCCAAAAGAACAAGAAGCAAAAGCTGCTTTTTAGGTGAGGTGATATTTTTAGCTAGAGAGAGAAAACAAAGAAGCGAGGTAAGGTCATAGAGCAGGTCGATGGCAGGAACAGAAATAGAGAACAGATCTCTCTCCTTCCCAGCTGGTGCCCTACTCACAACAAGGTCTCTCCAGCTGGAGCAAAGCCTATCCAAGAAAATTTGGCCCCACATACGCTAACTTTCTTCCTATGGATTTTATTTCATAAAGGGTATTCAAGGCTCACCCTTGTGTCACGGTATTAATGTACATTTATTATGTATACATTATCTTTTGTTTCAAGCACTTCAATATGTCTGAAAATCAGAGATAAAAAGAGATAACCATTAGACACAGTAACTCCCAAAGAGGCAGCTGCAGTGTGAAGAACATTGAATTCCCATATGATATTATTATATTGCCTTCTTTGCTGCACAATGTTACAGTAAGTAAGGGGATTATCTGCTCGTCTCCCAATATATAGATGAAGAATAAAAAAAATTAAAAGAAAAAAAAAAAAGAATTGCTTTTGTTTCAGTAGTTCTAGTCTATCTGTCCACAGGAAGACAAAATCCTGCCTATTCAAAATACTCTCCTCCTGCAGCATCACTTTCTTTTCTCAAGAAAGCATCTCTATCTGACCAAAGGGACAAAAGAGAGGGGGTAGAGCAAGCTAGGAGATGCCCCAGATGTTCATCATCATATCTTACACAAGTGTCGCCTTTGTAGGGTACCAAGCCTTTAGGGGGACATTGCCCTTTGGATGCTGGTACATTTTCCAGGGTTTTTTCCTACCTTGAAGGTTTGAGCCCTCCCTTACTGCTTCAAGGAAAGTCAAAAAGGGGAGCATCCCAGAAACTGGAGAGAAGGTTTAGGTCCTGAAGTAGGAATAAAGTTAAATTCTGATGAAAATATGTGTCTGTGACCATGAGAAAGGTACAGGCAAGATATTTCCAAGTTTTTCAGATGTTCCCTTGGACACTGGCTATTGAGATAAAAGCAAGGGGGGAGGCTGTGCCAGCTCTCTTCCTTCAGGAAAGGACTGGCAAAGCAACAAGAAGAGCCTCCGCGTTTCTGAAAACCCACTCATCCAGCTGCAAGGAGGTGGAGCACAGCTGGAGAGGACAGGCCAGCACAGGAGCAGTTCAAGTGCTTGAGCATCTGGATAGCTTGGGGCTGCATGAACGCCGTCTACAAAATGTCACCTTGCGCCGAAGGCAAACCATAGCGGCTGGGTATCGCGAGGTAAGGAGCAGAGATTGTTTCCCCAAAGGTGCCCAGCTCCTTCCAGGATCAGGTCCTTTCACCTGATGTGCCACTCAGCCTGGTGTCTGACCTCATAATTAAAATGTCCTTCCTTGTCTGTTAAGTGTGGAAACCCTCTCCCTCTTTACCCCAAACATTAATTTAGAAAGCAAAATGCCAGAGTGACTGCCTCTCTCGTGTAATTTTTCCCCCTTCAGATTCCCTTGCTTCCTTTATTTAGTGCCAGCAGAAAACAATATGGTTTCTTTCATTGTCTTCTATTAAGACTTCCAAGCAAGGGGGGAGATTATTAGTGCTCCAGCGTGTGACGACATAATAGGCTCCTGTCCCAGAAAACAAAAGTCTTTGCAAGACGATAAAGAGACAAGTCCTACTTATGATGTCACTGAAAAGACAGTGGTAGAAATAAAGAAAGGAAGGGGGGGGAAGATAAGAATAAACATCTGTATATTGAGAATAACAATAACATTTGTTCTGCCTTTTATTTCTGAAAGCTGCCTTAAATTGTGCCTTGTACGGAACAGAAAAGACTTCTCGTGCGTGTGTGTGTGCACAGATGGATTTATAATAATAAAAAAATCCATTGAAATGCAAAGTTTAGGATTTCCCCCCTCCCCCTCAAAAATAAAAAGATCAAATAATTCCTGACAAAGAAAACCATTCCGGTTCTATTTTTTCCTGATCTTCTCCAGTGCCGTCCCTTTTTTAACCATGCGGAGCAAAATGCAGGATTCTTTTCAAAAGAGAAATGTGTATATTTCTGGAAATATGCTTTAGGCGGTATAATTAATAAGGCATGGGAACAGCAGGAATTAGAAATATAGGAACTGATTTGCCTTTAGTGCCAGTACAACTTGGATGATGGTGGAGTCATTCCTCACTCACGGGTTTTTTCCAGGAGGGCAAGGGCGGGAGGATGCTGGGTTCGGATCAAGTCACGGACACAGTGCGAGGATCCCTGTCCTAGTGCCGAGCAGCTGCACCCGAACCGTGCAGCGAGATGCCGTGCAGGAGCACGAGCCAAGTCCCAGCAGCAGCACGGTTGCATTCACACTGCGAGATGCTCGAGCTGCAATGCCGCTTCGGCACGACGGCAGCGCTCCCGAATCCAGAGGCAGCTCAGACACAGCCACAGCGGGGGCTCAGCACCACGCTGTGTTCTACACTCGGTCATAGCAATGCATCACGCTTCCCGTGGCCTCCACAGGGACGGTCTGGGTTTATACCAGCATATCTGGGTTTCTACCAGCAGTGTTTGTCCCACTGTTTAGAAAGGAAGGGGGAAAATATTTTCATAGTTTTAATATTAGAGTTATATTTTAGTTTGCATACGGCCACCCGTTGGCAAGGCGAGATCGTGACGTGCTCTCTGTTTGGTAGATTGGGGAACCAAGGCACGGCCAGCCTCTGGCAGCGCTGACAGAGGTTGCTCGCTGGCTCTGCGGAGATCCTAAAGCAGGAGGACAGACCGGAGCACGACAAATCACGACCCCGTGCAAGGAACAACCACATCGCTTCCCGCAACCGCTGTTGTGGGGAGTGCCAATAGCTGTTTCTCACGGATTGCCTTAAACCCCGACATAACCAGCCTCAAGGCATCAACTGCTCTAATGGCTATTTCTTGCTTTTGAAGGCGGCATTATAACAAAGGTGGGCACTACTTGATAAACGGAACCAAACTATGCATTTACATCTGATTTACCTTCTCATAGCCTGGTTATTCCTAAGGCTTGCATAGTGTTATTAGACCTATGTGCATGTGTATTAATAATAACAATTGTACTTGCAATTAATTTTAAAGCCCACCATCAATCTTTCTTCGAATTCAATCTGATGCACAGCCAGAGGGAAGGGACGTGTGCACTGAATTTCATTTTAACCCCTTCCTTTTTTGTTTGCCAACACTGGATTTACGATGAATAATAAACCACCGCGGCTATTGCATTTCCAGGCCAGACCTGAAGAGTTAAATTTGCCTTTGCAGGGAGATTGGACATCATCAAAACCTAAAATATCAATAAGTAAACAGAGGAGAACAATGCGCGCCTCCCTCACGTGACTGATGTTACTAGTGGAATTAGGAATTAACGACAAGATTAAAGCCACCATTTTAATTCGTCAGACAAAGCTGGTTATCTGTACAGCCATCGTAAGCAGGTGGCCAGCTTGCTAGCTACCACGGACACAATGGCCAGTCTGATGCAAAGTGGACCGGGAGGTAATAATTCAGCCGATAACCCCTGACACACTTATTCAGTTGCTAATTCGCTCTGCGTGCAGGAGCTGTAACCAGCGTTTAAAGATGTGCTATGATATTTAAAGCCTAATTTATTCTCTTTATTAAAAATGATATCAAACAGTATTTCACTCTCCCTTTTGGTGAAGATTAACTGTTTATGATCCTTGTGTATTACGTGGGGCCGTAACCATCATTCATGTCAACTGTTTGGCTGGGGCATGTGAGGCCCTTTAGATTAATCATTTGGCAGTTATTTGTTAACGCGGAGGAGGTATCATGGAAGGAAAGAGCCCCAGTTCTGAATCAACTTTATGCCAAGTATTAAAAGCATTTATTTGAACTTGATTCTTTACAATGACCGGTATACTTTGATGCTTTTTATCGCAGGTAGAGACATATTTTCAAATCTGAGTACAGAAGATTTATTCTTAGATTTATTTTAACACGCGCTTTTCCAGAACTGGATTTCTTTCTAAAACCATCTGTTAGACCACTATCTAAGCAGCTACACTTCCCAGGTGTCCAAATGTTCAGCAACTTGTAAGATGCATCATTGGTGTGAGTGGGCTATGAATACCGAGGTCAAGCTGCACCATCTGAAATGCCCCCCCACAAGACCTGGATGAGCCATTGGGCATCAGTGTTTCCAGTTTCCCTGGGGAACGGATTTATTTTTTCTCCTCTGGACTGTCTGGCACATTTCCTTGTGCATCGTTTCCCTTGCACAGGAAGCAAACCTCACTGCTCTTCTATTGGAACAGGCTGCCCAGGGCAGTGGTGGAATCGCCATCCCTGGAGGTATTTAAAAGCCGGGCAGACGTGGTGCTGAGGGACATGGGTTAGTGGTGGGTTTGGCAGTGTTAGGTTGATGGTTGGACTCGATGACCTTAAAGGTCCCTTCCAACCTAGATGATTATATGATTCTATGATTCTATTTTAGTCTATAAAGACCAGTGCTGATCCTCCAGGTATGCCACAGGTCCTCTGAACTAACCCGGTTGAAATCACAAAAGTCATATAAAGACGCATGGAGTACCATTGTAACAGCTAGGGAATTTCTAGGGAAATAAGGCTATTTTCTTTTTGTTGCTTGTTGTTAATGAAACATCATTATTAAAGCAGGTGCCTCCCGTTAAGGAGGTGAAGTTTGAAATAACAAAATGGAATGAACATAGAAATAGTAATTAACTGCCCTTCTAAAATCCAATGAAGAGAAGTGAATGGAAGTTATAAAGCAAGGTAGCACTACCTGCAAGGGTAAACCAGAACACAACCTCCTCCAAACCTTCTCTCAAACAGAAATGGAGCATTAATGGAACAATACTGCAGTGCGGAGCTGTGAGTGGGAAGAGACATTCAGACTCCAATTTAGACACAATCACAGCAGCCGTAACTGCCTGGGACTCTATTTGGCTTGATGTTGGTCTACAGGATTTCAGAGATCGCTTCTAGCTGCATTTATGATTTGAGGGCACGACGATAGTTAAACTGCATCGCACGTCCCACGCCTCCTTTTCATTCATTTGTATCTCCAGATTTTCTAAATTTTAACCCGCAGAGAGTGCTTTGATTTTTTTTTTGTCTGCCATAAAAACCCACCGGCTCTGGAGGGATTCTGCTGGCTTGTCATAAAAGGCGCAGATGTTAAGAGCTTCCCGTGAGCGGCAGAGCCGGCTCCGCGGGAGCGCGCAGCTCCATCCCGCGCTGCCACAAACCTGGAACAACTCTGCTCACTTCAGCACGCTGCCCCGGTGCTGCAGGGAGCAGGATCTGGGCCACTGGCTGGAAACCGTAGGACAGCAGGCATTTTTTTTTGCTGGAAAGCTGAGCTAGATTTGAATGGCTCTTACACCCCTGCACCTCCATGGATTTATAGCAGCTGAGCGGCTGCGGAGCAACTCTGTTTTCCCTTGGCCTAAAGGGGATCCTAATTCAGAGCTAGGGAAAGCAGGCAAGCAAACGAACTAGCAAACAAGAGCCCCCGCCATCCTTCATCACTCTCATCATGCCACAGAGCTTCATTTTCTTCTCAGTCAGAGCAATGGTAGTCAAAAATATTTCAAGAAAAAAACTGCGGCTACGTAATGCAAACCCCGTGCTAGCGATGGCAAATTCGGATATGTAGTGTACCCCTTCAGTCCCACTTTTTAAGCCCCCTTTCTCATTTTGTCATCTCAGTTGTATGCGTATAGCTACCTGGGCACCCAAAGTCACCTGCACACCCATTTTGGGTGCACCTTTGCACAGGCGAGTCCCCCAGAAGAATAGTGCCCCTGCTGCCGGCGCTGCAGAGGTGACTACACAGCAGCCGATGCTCATCTCACGCAAGCAGAAACTTGATGCCGGGAACATCAGGAGATTCAGTTTGAGATCAGGAGAATAAAATAGGTCCCTCCTGCTCTGCACCTCTAAAGAAGGGAGGGGTCGAGCCGGAGCTCCTGGGACAAAGGGGCTGTGGTCAAAGCGCTGGAGTTGGGAATTTGGCCCTAGGTCTCTCCTGGACTCTGTGCTTCCCCTCCCCATCTGTGAAATGGGGACAACTGCACTTTCCTGAGAGTACGACAGCTTATCTTGGAAAGCAACTGAGATAAATAGATTAAAACTGTGCTGGTGGAGAGCCACAGAGAAGAGGGTCATGCGACAGCCTAGTCAGACAGTTCCTATTATTAATATGTAAAGCTGTCATACTTCATAAGATCACATCCAATGTAATCAAGAGGATTTAGTTCACTAATATAGCAGCAGTCACACTAGATAAGATTGCTTATAGGGATAAGAGTGTACATTTGTCGCTCCATTTTAATTAAAAAAAAAACCTTAATAAAAGGTTGTAATGATAAACTGATAAGCAATTGCGTTCTCCCCTTCTCCCAGCAGGTTCCTACACAAAACTCATATTGCAATTAGAAACCTCCCATAAGACACCATAGGACATATATCAGTGTTGGCTCAGCAGCAGAGAGTTACTGGTCACCCCACTTTGTATGTTCAATTGCTGCTAACTAGATTTTTTTCCCCCTCACCTTGATTCACAAATTATTTTGCCAGACAGGGAACAACCCAGAGTGAATTTATTTAACACATCCTGGCGTTATGACTAAGCGGGAAGAAAATCCTCTCTCTGAAGAAAACTAATTGAAAATGTAAGTAATTCCAGCAGGACCGCCCTGCTGCACGCTCTCCCTCGAAAAGTAGCGGCTCGCCCAGCGGTAGCGCTGCTAAACATTCCCCCTCGTTAGCTGAGGTGTTAAAGCCTATCTCTTCCCCTTTTCGGCAGATGAATTATAAAATGGTGTGATCCGGAGCTCCAGCCTGGTTGGATGAGAGGTGCGTGTCGATTTATACAACGGAGCATATACGTTCCTGCAGCAGCATGAAGAGGCACGCTGCTATTGAAATTTCAGATCATTCTGCAGCTGCAAACTGTAATAGCAGCAATAATAAACCCGAAGCTGCGCTATCCATTAAAAAGAACCCCAGACGCTCCAGCGTGTTTGTTTTGCCTCTGATTTTAAACTTTCAGCACCAGCTGAACTTCCTGTTCACGACTCATTAAAAATGTCCTGCATCTTTTCATACGCGTAAGGCTGCTGCGTGTCCCCAAAGATAAGTGCACAAGGCGGGAGGAGTGACAAAAGCCGGGCTCTCCCCTGGGTTAGGCGACCGCCTTGGTGTGAGCTTGGCTGGTTCTCTCCACCTTGCGGGAGGGCGGTGGTGGTACCTGACACGCCTCCGCCGGCAGACGCTTCTCTAGGGATGAAAACCTGGAAACTTTAGAGAGAGGAGTTGTCTTGGGTCTAACCGGGCGCAGAAGCCGGCTGACGGCGTGCGCGTGTCCTGCGGAAAGGCAGCTGAGCATCTCTACGCGGAGGCAGGGCCAGCCCGAGCTGCGGCACAGGGGCCGGCTCGGAGCCCGGCTGCAGGATGCTCCGAGCTCCTGCGCCCGCAGAGATGTCGACGCTCAAAAGTCCTGAGACTCGATCTGCTGTCTCAAAGGCAGAAATACCTTGTTTCAGGTCACAAGTGCTGGCGTGTTAGACGCGAGCTGAAACTTTTGCCTAAAAGAGTCTCCCCATGCCGTGCATCAAGAGGGCTGTGCCTCTTCTCTTCAAGAGAAGCCCAAGCAACCCCCGCTGCTCCTCCCCAGCAGAAAGGCGGCTCCTGCCTTTGCCATGGCAGGCTTCTGCAGCTTTAATGGAAAGATTTCTCTGCCTCATGAGGTCTCACAAGCATTTAACTTCATTACTCAGACTGTGGAGGAAGAGCAAGGTCTGCACGGCGAGTCTGCACGCTTTGGAAAGGTCCACGGGAAAGGAAAGCTTTTGCTCTAGGTTACTCCAGAAACCTGGTGCTAGAAGCAGGCGTTGGAAACCAGCTCTCCCAAGTCCTCGCTGAATGCCTAAACTCCATTAGCAAGGGCAGTGAGACAGAGCCACGCTGCCGCTATTGCCATTTAAAAATCCATTTGCCCATTTGAGCAGTGGCAAACCGGGAAGCAGCCCGGGGCGAGCGGCAGCCGCATCCCCATGGAGCTGCACTGCAATGGTCCAGCCCCTGGCTCCGGCACCCGCGCCGGTCCCGATGCTCGTTTACAACACCGGGCACTTAACTGAGTATGGTCCACCAAAAAGCTCCATTGGGTTTTGTGAACCTGAGAAGAGCACTATAGCCCTATAAGAGGATAGGAACGTTTATTTATCAATAATATTTTCTTGCTTAGCTTTTTTTTTTTTTTTGAAGTGTGCCAAATTAACACAATAATGGCAATGTTGATTTTTTTTTATCTCTACTTTTCAGTGAATATGAATGCTCAACTCTGGCAGGGCTTAACTTTGTGTATGAAGAGGGGAAAAAAAATCCTGGTAAATATGTTGTTACTGATTTAAAAATCTATTTGTTCAGTAATTTCTGCTGGAGCCATCATTATCTTGCCAAAGCAGCTGTTGGAATATTAACTAGACACAGCAGTAACAAGTGGAATATAATTAGCACTCCTTGTTCCAGTGAATTTTCAGTTTTAACTAGGAACAATTTGCAATGAATCTCTGTGCTGTTGTAATTAACTTAACTAATGCACCACACATACCGATGACTGTACTGAGTACTGTAGGAAATCACCGAGGGTGCTGCGGGTGGGGCAAAGCTATTGCCTAATTCTGGCCAGCTATTACATACCGAGGATATCCCTCCTTGCTTTGTGCGTTGTCTGCAATTAAAGACTGGCAGCGTATAGTCGTGAAACCATAAAAACGAAATTACAAGGGGATACTAATGCCTCACGCTTGTATTTTCGGGTGTATTTTTGCAGCATGCGCTTTTAATATACAAATCATTTCCCAAGCATTGAGACTAAAATGGTGTGGGAAGAAACACATGCATAAAAGTGAGCTTTCCCAAGAAAAGCCGCTCCAGAAGCTCCGTCCTGCACAGCCACGTGTACCATTAACTTTTACTGCCCCAAGTAGCTCTTTGCAGCTACTGGCATAAGCCAGAGCAGCCAGAGAGGCTGCTGTTAATTAAATGGATCACTGTCCTTGCTCTGGTACTCACCACCACACCAGTCACAGCATGCTCTGGGGCTTACCTCCCCTCGTTACCAACCCGTTTCTTCCAGCCCCGTCTCCCTCTCACGTGTTTTTACTCTGGAGATTGGCATGAAACTATGGTCCTGTGGTATTTCTGTAACGGGCAAAGTCCTCACGGGGCTTTGTCAGCCCCAGGACCTCACTGGACCAGACCCTTGCCTACATGACTTGGGGTTTAACCCCCATGCACTGCATCCAAGCACCTTCTCCAGACCAGGCAAGCCAGAGGTTACATCACCATCATCTTTCATGATGATGGGCTTGTCATGCCTGCCTTGCCAAAGCAAAACACTCAGGGAAATAGACAGAAGCTGTTTCTGAGCTATTCTGTCTTGTCACCTTTGGAAGCTTCATGGTGAGACAACAATGTCTAAGGTTTTCCAAGGAACTGAGACATTGTTAAGTGTGTGGTGGGTTTTGGGAAGGTAGAGCTGAAGCCTTGTTGTTTCCTCTCTTACCCTTGCCTCCCAGCAAACCTGGTCTTGCTGGTGGGGGAAACCTGTCTAGTTAACTTTATCCATGGTAGAGACTTCAGCACAAGGTGTCTCCACTGAGCGGACCTAAACTACATACAAGGAGAAGAACAGAGACAACATTAACTCCACCTGTAAACACTTTTTTTTGCACTCTCCGTGGTTAAGTTTGCAATCAACTGTAATATGATAGAGTGACCATCCTCCTGCACGTGTGTATATGTGACTCCCAGCAGGGACATCTTCGACTAGATGAGGTTGCTCAGAGCCCTGTCCAACCTGACCTTGAATGTTTCCAGGGATGATCATAATTTCCAAGTGCTGACCTGTGGGAACCCAGGCTCTGCAGGCAAGATGTTGTCTCCTGCCTGCAAAAGCATCTCCCTGAGGAAGGCAGAGCCACATCTCCACAGAGGCATGGGCTGGCCAAGGCTGTGGACAACTTACACACACTGTGGTTGTGTGAGGGCAGCCAACATCATGAGACTGTAGGTACTGCTAGGGTTAGAAGAACGCTGTATAATCAACCACAATAACCACCACTCCCTGTGCCTTACACCAGTTCTCCTCTCTTTGCCCCAAACTACGTGCTGTACCGGGCACCAATGGCTGGGCATGATGTGGTGGTGGGACTGAGTGTTCCTGCATGGACATCCATGAGATAGAGCTCCATGTGATATACCCATAAGGCTCACAGGTAGCTGTCTCTGCTTCCTCATCCTTGTACTCATAAAAAATATTTAAAAGTTATCTTTTGAATTGTTTTACAGAATAAAAGCCTGAAAACTGCTGTTGTCCTCAACCGCATCAGTGGGAGAATCAGCACTGTTGGCTCTGGCACTGCTGACCAGGGCTGAATCAGCCCACATCTGCTTCCGTGGGAGATGGCATGTAAAGTAAAGGTGTTAAAATGTCTCCTCTATGGCCTTTTCTAAAGGAAACGACTTTTTCCAAAAGTTAGTGTTGAATGGAAAATTTCCACAATATTTTAGTTTCTAAACCACCTCAAATCTCCATTTTCCTCTGAAGCCGTGTTTGCCTGAAGAGCAAAGGGGGGTGGGGGTGAACAAAACCTGAAATACTTTTGCATAAAGTTTTTAAAAGCTTTTTTTCTCCCTAAAATTTAATGTACAAATAAGTCATGTTCAGTTAATTCTAGCCCACATGTTTCTCCCTGGATAACATCATCATACTCATATTATTATTATTATTATTATTATGATGCCACATTTGTCCTACCTCTACATGTGCTATCAGCGATCGGGACCTTCCTTGCTTTTAGTCTGGATAACTGACTCATAACGAGCCTCCTGAAATCCTGTTGAAGGGTCTCACCGCGGGCTACGGACCAGGCTGTGTGCGTGTAGGACTTCCGAATCAGGACAACACACTGATCAGATCTAGAGAGTCACATTTCTTTAAACGCTTGGTGTGCTAGGAAGAGGAAAGTCATTTTATAAACCTCGACAGCACAAAGATAAAACAGAAATAGAAAAATAAAAGAAATAAAATAGGAAATCTGCTATTTTTACAAGCAACCGGAGCGCTACAAAGAGTAAGCCAAGCTGATGCTTAGTCACCAAGATGGAGAACAAAGATTAAAAAGAAGCGAGAAATGTGGCGGGGACTGTAAAGAGCCACTTTCATTTCTATAAATACTCTCTCTTGCCTGTGCTTCTGCAACAGAAGGGAGCTGGGAGATGGTCCATCTTTTGGACACCTTCCTCGCAGCCTTGCCGACAGAAGATAGGTGCTGACGTTCTCTATCGAAGCCTCCTGCATCCCACGGCAGACGAGCCGGGGAAGCAGTAGCTCCATTGGCGTTGTCACAGCCTCTTTAAATCGGGTGTGAGCTCCCAAAACCCAAAGAAAAATCCTGCAACCTAAAACTACGCCAAGCAAAAAGCCCTTTGTCAGCGCAGGAGACACCATCACAGAAGGCGGCAAAGGGAAAATTTATCAAGTCATGCTGTTGCAAAACGCAATCCTTGACATCTAAGTCCTGAAACACAAGTGAGGTGGGCTCCTCTCGCGCTCTTTAAAAAGCATCACTTCATGCTTTCTTGTCTTTTTCCATTAAGATCCCACACGCGTGGCTATTCATCCCCTCAGCACACAGGAGCCAGATTGTTTGCCGAAGTGATAGATGAAAAATTCATTCTGTTTTGCGGATGTTTAAACATTCAAAGCAGGAGTGTAACTGCCTGCTGCGTAGCCAGCTTAGCGGTTGCTCTCCAGCTCCGAATCTCTAAGGTTCAGGCTGCAAATTCCAAACCCTACTGGCGGTCAAATAAAATCATCAGAAATTTGACTCAGATTATTATTTTCTTTGCTTTGTTTTTAATAAGGATTTTTCGGTTTATAGATCCATCCACACTGTAGCATTTTACGGTTTATTCTCCTGAGCTTGACCAGGGCTGTTGTGCATAAAGTAATGAAAACCTTGGAGTCCAAAGGGAAACATCTCTCTGCGTTTGCGTGTGTGCGCACAAATACATACATTATTTTGAAAAATGAATTGACAGACACCCCTACAAGATCATGTTTGCAGGCTGAATTTCCTACTCCAGTTTTTTCTACAAGACCAAATCAGGACTTTTATGCTACGGAGGCAAAAGATTTGAATATCTAACTCTTCCCCACCCGGTATGCGCTTGCACACACACAAAGCCAAGGCAGAAAATCACATTGCTTTCTCAGCAGATACATATTCCACCCCTGCAAAAATGGTGTAATCTGTTTTCCCTGTAACTGGAATTCGTGATGTCAGGGATGCTGATGGCAGTGTCAAGAAATCAGCTGAGCCTCTGGCAATGGCATTTGCACATTTGACTTTTTATTCTTCGGGCTTTATGCTTTAAAAGCCACGGTTTAATCTGCACCCACCATCTTGCACGCGAACTGTAAAACACCCACGTACTCTGACACAAAAACAGCAAATGCTCTTCTCTATTGTCAGCCATTGCTGTCCGAGGCCAAAAGAAAGAGGTCACCCATAATAATAAGGTCAACCATCACCATGGTATCTGAGCACCGTTTGATTTAAAGAATGCTGTAAGAGTCTATGGAAAATGTAGAGGCAGCAAAGGAAAAGTACTCAGAGTAACTTCAGAAATAATTGCAATGCAATTAAGATGTGCCACCAAAATGAATATTTCAGATCAGAGTTTGTCTGCGGGGAGGTTGCTAGCATTATAAAAGTTAGAGGCGTTTGGGCTTGATTAGGCTCTCGCGTGCAACTCGGCAGCCAAAGGCAGAAGAATCAATGGATTTGTATCAGTAAAAATCCTCTCTGAGAGGAAAACCTTTCTTAAAGTGTACCCATCAGCAGCTCTGAAGCCTCCGACATCAATGTGGGGCCAGCACCGCTCCGGATCAAGCTCTGACGCTGAAATATCGCTGGACCGAGGGAAGGGGAGGCGGGAAGATGGAGCTGCCATGCTTTTGGAACAGGCTTTTCGCAACCGCGTCTGCAACAGGCAACACCTTCAGCTTAGTTCCTTCAAGTTGCACCATGTAAATGCACGTGGGAAACCGCACCGGAGAAAGATCGGTGTGATTCCTTTTGTTGCCCACGGCGCGTTTAGAAGGATCTTTGTTGTCAGGCCAACTGAGCAGGCGCAGAAGGGCCGGGATCCCGCGCTGCACCCGCCGCAGGGGCCAGCGCCAGAGGGAAAGGCAAGGACCTTTCCAGCAGGCAATGCCCAGGTTGAGCTGCCTAAGCCCATGGGGCAGCAGTTGGCGTATGAAAAAGGATGGTATTTCTGCTAAAAAAATGAAGGAAAAAGGGAAGGTCCTCGATCCATCCCCCTGCGCCCGCTGCCTGTCTAAAGCCCGTTCCAACCCTGAGCATCTTCTCCCCATCCAGCAGGGAGCAGGGATGGGCTCCGCTTTCAGCAAACGAGCAGCCCCAGCGAAGCCAGCTGGGCTTAAGGGTGGGTTTAAAACGAAAATTAAGCACGTTTTGCTTAAAAGCTTAATGCTGAAATGTTCAGGTGAAGGGGATCAATTCCGGTAGCCCAGTGGGTCCCATCCCAAAGAGCACTGAAGGATTACGAGCACAAGTTAAAAACCCCAAAACCTCTTTGGAGAAGCACGGGGGGAGCCGCTTTTCCCAGAACCGCACCGCAACTCTGCGGCAGGATCCTTGTGAGCAAAGACGAGGCTGTTTATCTACTAGAGGCGAGGATTTATTTTTCTAGAGGGCAAGTGCACCTCTAGGGAAGACTATTTTGGTCATTAACGCAGGTTTAGCAGGCACCATTATATGTCGCGCTTTGCTGGTATGAAGCTGTAAATATGTTTAAAATTCTCAGGGTTGAAAACCAGGGACGATGCTCGCCCAGCCAGGCAGTGGTCCAAGCTGAAGGCAAATACGAGCACGGGGCAGCTTTGTTGCCTTTTTATGATCCCCACTGTACAGTAGCCTTTGATGTTTATTATGAAATATTATGATTTAAGTGACTATGGTAGTTCATGAAAAATGACCCCTGTAAACGCTGCCTGGGAAACTAGATTCAGTAAATTAGCACATTCCTTAACATGATCCGCCGAGCTGTACATTGTATGTTAACTCAAATGTGCCTAAATGGACACTTCAGTAGCCTATACATAAAATCTTTAAATGATTATCCTATTAAGGACTATTATTGGAGTGGTTTAGTCTTGTGCTGTATCATTTATGCAAATGAGAGAAAACCTGAAGTTACTGTTACTTTTAGACAAAGTGCAAATAAGCCTTTCATTGCATATTAATGAATTGCTAATACCGTGGCTCTTCCGGACCCATCTTTATGCAGATTACAGTAATGCTGTTTGCACAGTTGTATAATTTGAACTTTTTCATTTCGAAGCGCCTAGACTAAGATTTAAAAACAAAGCCAAACCCGATACCCTGCAAGTTAAAACAAACAAACCCCCAAATACTCTTCCTACAGAAATATAAATTGAAGCTGCAGGCTTGGCGAACACACTCAGCTGACTGTATTTTGTGTGAAATACATCAAAATTATTTTTTTATGAGTTCGGTGAAAAACTTAGCAGATGCAAACCGCAGTTCATGAAAGCATTTAGGAACAGACTGAAACCCGTCCATATTTGAGATGATTCTTAAATTTAAGCCCGTTTAAATCCCACTGATTGCCGTGACATGCTGACATATGTTTCAGTGCCCCTCCGAAGGAAATATTTTCTCGATTCAGGACTTTAGACAACCCATCTTATCTTCGGACCCAATCCTGCAACCCCTTACTCTCAACTCATAAAGCAACCCCCGCGACGCGAGACCCCTCGTGGCTGGGCAAAGCCCTCGGCTCTCAGAGTCAAAACTGCCACCAAAACTGGAAGCACTCACTGGCTCCAACGGGAAGAGTACCAGGTCCACAGAGAGAAATAGAGATGATAAACGCGATCAATAACGACTGTAACTTGTTAAGTTGCATCTTTATTGAAAACAAGGAACTGCTTCCAGCTGTAAGAAAGGTGGGAAGAAATATATATGCACTATTCCAGAGAAGTAACAACGCACTTTTGTGTAGCTTCAGCAAATTTGATTCCAGAAGAGAATCAACAAAAGCGCTTGATGGATCTTAATTTTTTTACATTTGCTTGTTCTGTTTTACTGCTACCTGATGTAATAGCTACGCAGTCACTAATAAAAGTTATCCTCATAAAGCCATCTAGTCCGTATTTACAACACTGCGTTTGAATAAATATCAGAAGAACAGAGTCATGCAGGGGGCAAGCAGCTCTTCTGGAAACACCTTTTAGTGCAAAACAAAGGGAGGAAGGACTGGCCAAAACACAGCGCTCCCCAGCAGCGGGTCCCCTGAGAGCGGGGGGCGTTTGCAGAGGGACGGGGTCTCTGTCAGAGTCGCTGCCGAATCCACATTTGTGAGAGCAGCAACAGCCGACGGCACCGGGCTGCGGTTTGGGCTCGCTTTCTGGTTCTGCCGCTAACCCGACACGCAGGTTGGTGGCACACCGGTTGCTTTTCCTCCCTCTGTTGAAGGAGATAGCAATATTTGACAGTAATCCCTTGTGAAATTCTGTTGTTTCGACAGAGGGGAAGTGCTGCGTTCTGACAGGAGTACCATATATGCTTTGGGTTGGTGGGTGGTTTTTAAAGGGAATTTACGTTCCTGGTTACAAGTCTGAATTTTCAAGACCTCCCATCTTCCAGGGACTCACATGGAAACAAGCATTCCTTTCCTTTGCAACCACCAAACTACATACAGGTACTATATACTATAGTATATATATACACACTATATCTATAGTATATGTACATATACATACATACTATACATACATACTATATATACAGTATATACTATGTATATATAGTATATATACTATATACAGGTAGATTCTGTGTACAAAACAATCCAAGGACCTTAACAGCAAAAGTACGTGGCTTTCTGTTACCACCATTCATGTTCACGTCATCCTGAGGCTGACAAAATATGAGCAGCGGGCACAATTCAGCCCGGCGAGGGAGGCGAGGTGCCTGGTGCTCCATCACCAGCTTCTGTGTCCACCTGCTTCACCTCAAACCCTCAGACGTTCGTATTTACCCTAGATCATTGCAACCGCTTCACAGCCATTACCAGCTAGTCAGTAAATAACACGTATGCTATCTAAACGCGTAACATACAAATGCTCAAATACATAATTAATGGGGGGTTTACCCTTGAGAGCTGTTGTTGGTCTCCTGGGTAAGTAATAGGTCTTTTATTGTTTAGACGTAAAGATCTCTTGAGCCTCTTTTAAGGACGTGCTTTGAGCAGCTAAGAGAGGAAAAATTGTGCACGAGAAATCTATAGGTGACTCCACTGGCAAGAAACCAAAACCGCCACCTTGTTCTGCTTTGCCCTGGCAGGTCTTCATTGAAGAAGACTGAACAATAAAGCAGTCTGCTTCTCCTCTTGCAGAAGACAAGGATTTGAGTTAAGGATGAAGGTGCGGTTCTGACCTTTCCTCGAGGAGGACCCCATCCGGCTGCTGCCCTCCCACCAGCTAGCTGGGAGGTTGCAGAAGGGCTTACGAATGCCCCGCAGCAGGGAGAGGACTCTCGGCGTCCAGAGACCAGTGAGCATGAAAGGAAGCTGAATTTGAACCAACAGCTTAAAGGCAAAAGGGCATTTATGTTTCTTTGCTAATTCTAAAGAGCATCCAAGCCTCTTGCCATCCCAATTTGGAAGGATTACAGCATAGAATTCCTCTGTGGCATCTGGGAAAACTATTTCTAAACAGCTCTGTGAAGCCGCGGTGACCTTCTCCATCCAGGCTGGGCAACCACGTTCAACAGGAGAACACAAAGTGAATTCAAGCAACGGTATCCTCACAAATGGTTCCGTAACACAATCCTAAAAACCCCACACAGGTGCTCCTGGTGTTCCATAAAAACCATTACTGACACCCTATGCTAGCACACGTTCAACATTTCCATGTTTTTGTATGTGTAAAACGTCAACGTTCCTTATTTTCAATAGCACAAGAGGCGGGGCAGAGCCCGGACCAGCGCAGAGGCAATCCCCCCCCGTGGCTGTGCGCACATTCCTGCTTCGTGGTGCCTCCTGGTGAAACTCTCCTTTACGCGGTTCTGGCATTTATTGACGCTAAAGCCACTTTGGGAGCCTCTTTCAGCCCAAAGGAATAGATTATACCCAAGGCTGCCTTCGCGCGCCCTCGCTAGCTCCCAGCAGGGACAAGGGGGTGTGCGCCTGCGCTAGCCCCGGGGTGTCGGGGTGGCCCAGGGCATTTCCACGCTCAACTCGTACTCGTTTCGATCTCTGTTGAAGGCTGCAGCCGTAATTTGGGAACGGTGTCAGCAAACGCGGGCGCGCGGGGCAGATTCCAGCTCTCGCCATAGGCTTGTACAATAATTACCGTTAGTATTAATGGATTTATTGAGAGAACATCAATGGGGAATAGACCCCAATGTATTTAATTTAGAAACATAATACCAGCAGCAATACCACATACAAATACCTGACACGAACGGACTTCGGGCCTTTCCTACTTTGTAACAATTTTGAGGAGGTCAATAACTGTTTTCAAATACAGATAGCGCTTGCTTTTGTGTTTCCTTTTACAAATGACCAAATTAAATTTGCACCGTTACTTCATTTGGGCTTCCCTCCCTTTACGTGTAAAACACAACGTTATTATAGACTTACTTTATGGGTAAAGTAAGTAAGAACAATACAAGCGTCATAATGAAAAAGATGCGCGGCGTTTTACGCTGCATAATAAATGTGTGTCCATATCAATGTAAAACACACAAATGGCAATAATTTAACACTGAATATTTTTCTGCCTTTAATTAAAATAAACTAATAAAGATTTCAGAGATGCATTTGCTTTAATAGAATGCAGAGTTATAATTGGTGACCTATTTTAAGCAATTTAATTTCCCATGACCTGTTTTCCAAATTAACATAGTAATAGAAGAATGTTTATTGTGTTTGGGAATATAAGTTTCTCCTTCAAAGATGTCATATGCCTTTGTGATTTGATTTAAAGGTGTATTCTTTTATTAAAATGTTCATATAAAGAGCTTGTAAATTATGTAAGTGTTTCTTTTTATGGCATTTAATGAGCCTAGAATTTTAAATCAAAGCACAATCAAAGAAAATAAACAAGGACATCTTGAAGATTCAGAAGATCACTTTAAAAAAAGCCTATCAGCTGGGTTGTACCAAATTCATTTGTATCCCCTTTTTCTTAAAGTGTTCACGAGCGTACTTTCCCCAACTATCTTATTACATTCGTGTGTTTGTATGTACACGTAAACACACCCATACACAAAATTATGTATTTTACACGCACAAGTTCAGTCTGCAGCTGTTTAGAGATGGCTCTTTTTGGAATCTCATTAAACTCTTGTGGCATTGTGTGCCAAGGACTGATTAGGTGTTATTTAAAAAAAAAAAAAAGGCAAAAAAAATAGCAAGCTATTCCCTTGTGTGATTTTGAGGCACCTGAATTATTCACAAGTGGCGCGGGGGGCCCATTTCTGCCGCTTCTGCGCCAGCACCAGCACTGAACGCAGCTCAGTCCGCTACGACAACAGAGCCCAAATCCAACAGCTGGGGCTGAGTTTTAAATATTAAATCCTCACCTTTAAAGAATGGTGCCTGGACGACTTGTGGATAATAGTCTCACGAATTTGGTGATTAAAAAAAAAAAAAACAAACTTTTTTTTTTTGGTTAATTGATTTTAGTGAGCGTTTTAATTTTCTCCTGATCCTTATTCAGTTCGAGGGCAAACCGCCCGATAAAACTCTAGACTGAAATCCTCCAGACTGCCACGGCAGAGGACGGGGAGCTCACGTGGGGTGAAAGTGCGGCAGGGACCCAGGTAAGTCTCTGTGTCGGGCAGCTGAAACCCCCACCCAGGTAAGGAGCCCAACAGGAGCATCATGCAAAGATGTGTCCTGCACGTGGTACGCTGGAGGTAATCCTGCTTTTCATTATGGGATTATGGAGCAATGATTTACAAGGCTTCGGAAGACCTCCAATTTATTCGGGACAGGGGGGGACAATACGAGATTAAGGCCAAAGTATTTTATAAAAACAGGAAAAAACATTTATTGCTTTCTCAAACGCAATGTAGGTGGGAGTCCCTAAGTCACAGGGAGTAGTGGAATTGTTTCAAGAGGTTACACAGGGTTAATGAAATATGTCACCTCTGTATAAAACCAGTTCTCATGTTTTTTATTTTAATTATTTTATCACGTTGAAATGTTGTAGATCAACTTTCTTTGCTGGGAAAATGAGCCACTCCTCAATTCCTCCTATAGTTCAATAGGCTTGCTCATTATACACATATACGAATGCATCTATATATGTTGGCATACACTTTACTACTTATGTACATTCCCATAACTGCGCACCATTCTGTATATGCGTGCAAAGCATAGGACAGCCCCAACAGTCCCAGCCACGGCTCGTATAAAGTCTCATTCACTCTCCACAGCACTCCATCATCTGAAAAGGTGGGAGAGAGGAAAAATCCCTCCTCAGAACACTCTTTAATGCACCACGAATGCACGTGGCCTGACCAAAAAAACCTCTCCCGTGCTGTGCTCTCCAGACCATCTCCAAATCACTTGGCGAAATGTTCGGGACCACAAAGGCGCATGTTTAACAAGAGGAAACTCTCGTCACGGCGTTCATGCCTCCGTAAATATGCAGAGGAGCTGAGTGAATTTAACAGGGGGTCAGCTGCTTGACTAGATCTCTCGGTGACGAGCAGGACATCAACACCTAGACAGATGACAGCCTCCTCCTCCAGCTCGTCTCAGTTTCGTTAGGGCTCAGACAGCCGCGTGGCGTTATTTTAGCAGTGCATCCCCACAGCAGAGGAGATGCTCTCTAACAGCTTGTTATAGCCCCATCTGTTAAGAATTTACAGCTAATGTATCTTATAACATGGGTTTTTATAGGTAAGAAAGAAGCATTTGGCCTGGTTAGGAGATCTCTGCGTGGCTCTGTTCGTGATCTCGTTGCCTGAAACATTTGGTTTAGTATTTTGGGGAATTGGCATTAGAAATATCAATGATTCATCCATCATTGATAAACACGCTGAGGTGTTCAATAAACGTCCTTCAGCAGCAATAACTATATGTATGTATGTATATATAGATGAGGATGTCTCCTACATGTGTTTCAAGCACGACTCCCTCAGAACAGCCCAAGCGATGGGGTATTCTGTGCTAAAACCCAAGTTTTGTACTCTGACAATTAAGAACACGTGATCTATTGAAGTGCAGGGTCTGGGGGCTGCTGGAGTTGGGGTGTCCAGCTGGACCCCTTGGCCAGCTCCTGCTGTCCCAGCTCCTGGAAGAATCGGGAAGAAAAGGACAAGTCCCCCGCTATAAGAAATTTACAGCCTGTTTCTGTTATATTATTTGCTCTTTATAGCCTTATTAAAGCACCAAACGGCTGAAGGTTCTGCTGGGAGGACTCAGAGGGAATGAATGAAATGGCTTTCGGTGGAGAAAACAAGACCAAATCAGTCTTTTTCTCCAAAGACTAAGCCTAACCAAGGTCTGGTTTACATCTGCCCCTTGAGTTGAAGTCCTCCAACCATCTGGATCCCTAAAGCACCCGCTGTCTTGGGGCTGGATGCAGCCCTTAACCTCGGACCGTGCAAACATCCCGGCCGACGAGCACGCTCGGGAAGGAGCCGTGATGGTTTGCCCCATGTCCCTCACCGAGGAGATGCAGCGTGTCCTCCCCGCGCCAGCTGCCCCAACAACTCTTGTCAGAGAGCAGGAGAAATAGGGGGAAAAACCACTAAAAGAGACAATAAAGAGAACGCTTCAGAAACCTATCCATCGGGGATCTTTTAAAAGCATTGATTTCTGGGCTTCAAGAGAGGAAGAGGAAGAGAATAATGTTTCAAGAGAAAAATAACAGTCCCCAAACCACAGACTTCAAGCTGCCTAAATTTCCTACTGCCTTCGGGAGCGGCAGTCCGGGCTCGCTGTGGTTTAATGCCTGAACTGCTGGATCCGACCCCAGCCTGTGCTTCACCAGGACGCCGTCCCGATACAAACCCACCCGCCTTTCTGCCATCTCATTTTCGGAGGTCAAAAGGCCCGATGCTGCTCTCGCATCACTTCCATCCCCGGGGCAATTCGACTGGCTCCAGTCAAGCACCTGCTGATAGAAACAACCCCGCGTGGAAGCAAAAACTGTGCCCTCTGTTTCCTTTTTATTTTATTTTTAAAGGCTCTGCACTGAAAGTGGGAGGAGGGGAGCATCTGAAGATCTCCCTGTGTCTTCTTTATTCAAGGGGTAACAGGGAAAAGCATTTTGCTGCTCCGAGGGTGCACAGTCAGTGATCTTAACAGCGCATTATAGAACGCTGCCGAATAAATGACAGACAGCCGGGATTTACAAGGCGAACCCAGCACATCAAAGTACCCCGGTGACGACACGAACCACGCAAACGCAGCTTGAGCGCGCTTGCCGTCGCTCCGGCATCTCGAAAGGCATCCTCGTGCCAGCCTGCCTCTCTTTAATCCACGCAATGAGTTGTTCTCGCCCTCCGACTCTCCCCCACCGAAAGGCTGATGCTTTTCTGGTCTGTCTTCTTCCCTTTAGGTACCAGCTCACCCAGTACCCTACACCACCATCCACCTCTCAGATTGCCTGTCCTTCCTTCAGTCTAGCCCTGTTCCCACTCCTCTGCTCCTCCGTCCATCCAGCAGGAAAAATACTGCTGAAATAAATAATTTTGGGTTCTATTTAGGATGAAAAAAAATAATTACTGCTGTTGTTACCAGCCTGGAATACCCACACAGCTCTGCCTTGACCTTACGTGCCTTTGGTTAAAGGGATGTTCCATTATTAATCCAGCTTAGAGTTGGATTAACTTTTAAAGATACAAAAACGCCCACAAGCCAAGTAAGGTGATATATTTTTGGCTGGTTGGAACTGGCAGGCTGCCGGGCGGGGTTAGCAAGCATCTAGAGCTTAGGAGAGGTGCTTTTAGATATAAATCCCAATGAAAAAAAAAAAAAAAACCAAAAAAAAAAAAAAAAAAAAACAACTACCAAACAACCCTAAAATAAATTACGCAAGCAAGTAACAGCCAGCAGGTCACGCAGGACAGTTAATGTCCTCCAGATAGATTCGTACTCTATGAGAAATTCCCACTACAGATAGAATCTGCCCAGCCTGGAAAACAGATTCACGTTCCGACCTGGCGAGGTTGATTTTGAAAGGGAAGAGATGATGCAAAGACAGAGATGGGGGGAAAAGGTACTTCCAAAGAGGAAAACAAAACCACGCTGAATAGAAACACATTTAAGGGCTGATCCAAAGCCTACTAAAATTGATGTCAATGGGAGGTTTTTGTTTTCCTCCTTTCAACAGACATTGGATCGCATCCCTAGAGAACAGTTTCCAAATGTGGCCGCTCTAACGAAGCATCTAGAATCTGCATTTGGAGGCTGAAAAATCACAGTGGTTGCAGCCCCCCCAGGTAGGGAGTCTGCCTCGTTTGCTGTTTTACTGAACCTAGCATGGGGTGGGCACTCCTGGAAACCAGACCTGACCAGCAGGAGCAGAACCGGCAAGACAGCGGAATGGTGGTCTTGATTAGTGAAATGTGGATTTTCACATGCGTCTGCCCAGAGCGCGCTGGAATACCATCCTCAGACACCCCCTCACATTTGAAATAAGGTATTCAGATTTGTAAACACATTTGGAATATTAACTTATGCATTGAGAGAAAGGTAGCTTTTAACGTATCCTTTAAAACAAACTCTTAAATACTGTTTGTTAACGTATGCTTCTCATGAAACTGTGCACGTCTATACCCACAGATTCCTGCCGGCTGCAAAATACATATCCAGTGTGTTTGCTTTCATCGCTGCCTGAAGAAGGGATTTATGAGCAGGATACTTGCTTTTGACGAGCGTACTAGCGAGGAGCTGAGCAGAAAGGGAGAGAGAAGACGTTACAACACATCTCTTCAGATGCCCAATAAAACAGAAACTGTTGAGCTGTTACTGTTTTGCTCATTGCAATAAAGTTCCTTGTTCGGCCCTAAAAGGAGATATTCTTACTAGTTTACCTCTGTTACCGTATGTCAAAAATGCATAAGCAAAAAGAGTCAGATAATGAGAAAAATTACCTTTGAATAAGTATGAGATAAAAAGAAATAGTTAAGATCTGCCATGAATTATTCAAGCAGCTCCAAATATAAATTGGCACAAATAGCAAGACGAGATCTTGTCTTTCTGTGTGGTGCACGGGTCCTGCAACAACCCAAACAGCACATCGCACTGGGGAAGCTGCGTACAGAGAACTCCATCACCTCGAGGGAATCCAACGGGAGACAACGGGACACAGGGCAGAAGATGCTCTTCTTCGCCTTACAGTTCGCATGTATATGTTTTAAAGCCATTTTGTGCAACTAGGATCTTTCAGCACGCCATGCCTCTGTTGAAAGCCTACTACTACATCCAGAGGGTTTCACAGAAAATTCGGCAGCCTCAGTGTCACGGTTATATATATACACTGGGACGCTAGGGAATTCTGGGTACCACAGCTCAAAATTAGGGCTGTAGAGCTGCAAGGGAACCTGTGCTCTGACACAATTAAAAGGGATTCTTCACTAAACAATTTTGTTCCTGCAATACCGACCGTTATTTAGAGGCACTTGGAAAAAAAAAAAATACCGACTGGTGGCTAAACCTGTGTAAATCTGCTTATGCCGATAGGGCTGGACCGCACAGGTCAAATAGCAGAATTTGGCATGAAGACGGCGGCACTCGGACTCGTCTACCTTTTCTAGGACACGGCGCGCAAAGGACGGTGGTAATCTGCGCTTTTACTTGCCTGCAACCGCAGGGAACAGAGCTCCTCTCCTCTAACTTTGGTCACTGGGTAACTTCACCGACGCCTGATCAAACGGGACGGATCGAACGCAGAAACGCAGCCTCATCCCACCTGCCTGAGCCTGGCCGAGCCACACAGCCGCTGCCCGGCACGGCACCTCTCCGCATCCAGGGGGATTCGGCATCGTTCCCCCTGCTCCTCTTCCTTCCTCACCCTTTCCTTCAGCCTCTCCTTTCCTTTAAAAATTTGGGTCTTTTTTTTTTATACCGGCACAGCTTTGCCCAATGAAGCCTGCTTTTTTGCAGTTCCCCAGGGTAGGAATAAAGTGAGGATTGATGCTAGAGGGAGAAAGACAGCTATCCTTGCCCAGGAATTAAGCTCTCTCCTTTTGGAGTTATGGGGGGGAGGGGGGGGAATATGGAGACAAATATTTATATTATATCTTTTCATCATATTCCAGATAAAAATTCAGAATATTACAAATACGCAATGTGCAGAAATGCACTGTTTTCCTTAAATGCATGGGGGAAGTCGGAAGTCTTTATTTCTATTTTTTAACTATCTCTTTCTTTAAAAAAATAAACCAAACCGTTGTGCTGCTTTGAAAACCACATACGTTTGCATGTGCCCACCACTTGAGAGTGTCCCTCTGCCTTGCCCGAGGAGCATGTGCCGAGCTCGAGTCCCCACGGTGAGTGGCAGAATCTGCCATATGGAGGTCACCTTGTCCAGGTCCATAAATAGCTCTTTTTCCTAAGCAGGGAAGGAGCTGCTGAGAGCAATGAAAGAGGAGGCTAGCTTGCATCCGTGGCACTGATTGGTGCCAGGGTTACAACACGCAGAGACTTGTCATGCCAGCAGCAGCGATACCGTCAATCTGCAGGCACAGAAGTCACCTAGTTCCAGCACGAAAACATGTGCCAGCCAGTTTTTCATTTCGGTTTTCACACAGGGGTTTGGACGCCTTTCAGGACTTGAGAAACAGATACTTCAGGAAAGGTGTCCTTGGGGAGACGACAGCCACCCCCAGGCAAAAGGATTTTGCCGCTTAAGGACGCGCGTTGGGGTCCGCCGGGTTGGTCCCACGCGGTGGGTCGGGGCAGGGGACGGATTTTGATGAGATGAAGAAGCAGCATCAAGGCAGCACAGTCCAAACCCCCCACTGCTGCCGAGAGCTGTGTAACGGCACAGGCACGACGTGGTCCAGGCACAACAACCTAACGGCCATCCGTCAGTCCCCCAGGTTGTAGCAAGGACTTCTCTTCCAACCGGAGACGGAAAGATCAGGCTCTGCACCCTGTGCAACGAACCTTTTTGCTTTATTCAGCTTTCGAGATACCAAAAACTATGAAAACGCTACAACTGAACCATCTGACAGCCAGCAAGGTGCTCAGCTAGCAGCAAAGTAATTGACACCTTCATTTGAAAATAGACCGGGGTACGTCACCTACTGTGTCACATCAGGCTGACTTTCACAGAGCAGAACGCACGCTGTCGTGTTTCCAGTACAACATCCTCCAGTCGAACAATGTGAAATTAATGCAAATATTGCAAAAATAACATTCCCAGGTAAATAACAGGCAATTTAAAGCAGGACGGAATGAGAGGAGGAGAAAAAACTCTTTGATTCTAATTCAAAATTGTTTTGGAGTGCAAACACCTCCCCACAGCGCCTAAAGTCTGAGTTAGCACCAGCCCTCTTTTGGCCCCAAAATGTTTAGCAAGTAAGTTGTATCAGGATACAAGGTTAAGGAGGAGGCATAAGATCTTGATGCAGTCAGTTTGCAACTTTTTGGATGGTTACACCCGGTAGCAGCGGGGTGGTAATCCAGCCGTTAACATCCCCTTGTGCAGGCGATGCCAGCGCTCTCCTCCCGGTCCTGCTAAAAACGATCCCCTCCCATTTGTCAATATAGGAAGGGAAGAGCACTTATCCCTCCACGACATCTTTTTGCATCCCACAGGCTGCAAATCCCCAGTTTGATCTCGTTCGGTGTGGAACATCTGACATGCCTGTGATGGGGAGGCTTTAACCGCTCTTATTCCTTCTTATGATACCCATGACTATAGGATTGGATAAAAGGGATGAACAGATGGATGGATCACATATATACGCTGTAAAGCCTTTATCCTTCGCTAGGTGTTGGTTTAAGCGATGCACAGTATTTTTAAATAGCCTCTTCTCTTTTTCTTTCCCCCTTCACAAGTTTTCCTCTATGTTCCTCCCCTCAGCAGTCTCTTTCCCCCTTTTCTCATACAAACACTTTGAGCTAGAGTCTTGATATAAGAAAAACAACAACAAAAAAAAAAAAGCACCCACCACGAAGCAGCCCTAAGCCAGTGTTTCCTTTGTCCTTGCTCTTTAAAAGCTGTAGTTGCTGCTCAGATGAGGTAACGGGCCTCAACACAAGAAGTATGTTTTTCAGAACTTAATGTCCTCTGCCACAGATGTTGTCTCTGCCAGAGGCTTATTAACACCTCAGAAGAGCAAAGCCCTGCCCACAAAGGGAAGGGAATCTAAAGAAGATACACAAACAAAGGAGGTGAATGTTAAAAGCAGCTAATGAGGGGAAAAAAAAAAAACCCTCCACCTTCCCATCACGGCACTTCAGAACAAGTAGCATTGCCAAGCACTAAGGACCTGGGGATTAAAGAGACAATTTAGGAAGACTTGATGTGGGGAATGGAAATCTCCTGGAAGACATTAAAAGAACACAGGAGATCAGCGCACATATTTGGGGAAAAGAAAAAAAAAAACCCAAACCCTAGAATATATATATATGTGTGTGTCTATGGACAACTTTACAAGGACTAACAGAAAAGCTACTTGGAAATAATCAGACGCATTTATTTCCTATAAGGGAAATTTAAATTTGAAAGGAAATTGAAACAGGGGGACAACGCACAAAGCGGTTTCGTTATCAAAAAAGAGATGTACGTTCAAAAGGACTTACTGAAAAAGCAAACCTGTTCATTTACAAACCTTTTTATTTCAAACCAGTCCTCTTAGAAACACCAAGAAGTACCCAAATAAAATATCCCCTTCACTGGCTTGTCTTTCTTGCTTTGGAAGTGCTATATGTTGCTTTGGAAATTATTTCCCCCCCCCCCAGTGCTATACTTGATCCTCTTCAGCAGCAGGGTTTGGTTTCCAGCACACTGAGGCTGCCCCGGGCGTACGCAGGTTCCTCTGCCAAGGTCGACCTCACACATGGGTGTGCAACGGGCATCCCATGGGCTCCCCACCACCTCCTGCACTGGGACACGGTTTCTCTTCCCTTTCTCTCCAGGGCAGCCAAAACGTGACGCGGGTGCCCCTTTACTCCTTTGGAGAGAGATTTGGGGAAGCTGAGACAGACCGTAAAGACCAGGGTTTTCTCACTAGAGCGAGATCCTTGCTCAGGGGCACGTGTCACCAGCAGGAACGTGGCAGAGCTCTGGGAAGGGATCGTAGATCAAGACTTGTGGTATGAAAAATGGATGGGTAAAAAGTAATTACGGGGCCATAGAGATCACCAGAAATAAACAATAAGTCAGGATGTTCAAAAGGGCACTATGACTGAGATCAGCCTCAGCAAGGACAATAAAATCAGCCCCTGAGATTGTTGCTATTTAAAGAAATGTTTCATATGGAAATGAACAGCCCATAGAGGGATGAGCTGGGTGCGCAACATGCATAATGCTAAAACTGCCTGGCATTTATCCCCAGCGCAGCTCACTTAGGCTTCAGGGATCACAAAATATATCACGGGGGTTAAGAAAACTCAAGGGGTTAAAAGGATTCAAAGAGCACTTAAGCCAGGTTAGACACTCCCCCTAACACTGCAAGAACTGGGTGGTAATTAAAGTCTTTCCAGTTAGTTAAGTTGCATTCACCCATTCAAGGGGAGACAAACTTTTAGCATGGTCTTGCGCTTCCTGCCTTTTGCATACAAAAAGTCAGTTCATAAACAGAAATTATTCTCAATTGCTCCAGGCTGAACTGAGGCTGCAGTGAACATTGAAGAACCCGGCCCTTGAAAAGAGCTGCACCATTGAGACGTCCTGGTCCGACATCGGGGCTGTAAAGCCCCACATTGATAAGGACCCTCGGAGGAAACAGTGCTGTTATCCCTGCGGTAGCTTAGTTCTTCATCAATCACATGGGGGAATCATCATTTTTGGTACTTTGATCCTCTCCAGTACAGCCGTGTTAACAGGTCACGTCCACGAAGAGGTGATGGGATGCGTGGAGTCGTGGCTTCAACCCTGGGTCAAGTGTCATGTCTCAGGCACTGGATGCACAGTGAGGAAGATGATAATTTTTCAAACTGTCCACCCCTCTTACACGAACCATCCCCATTTTTTTCCGCCATCCTCGCTTGTGCAGGGCTGAGCCAGACCGAAAGATCAGATCAGGATCGTTCAAAGGGCAGGAGGATGCAGTTTGCTTCAGATGGTGCAGGCTTGGACCGCAGTCAAAGAACTGAATCTTCTGCAGAGATTAACAAGCTCCACAGGTGCAGGGGAAGAACAGGCACTTCGAACACAGGAGGAGAAAAGAAACACACAGTATGGAAAAGTGCCCACTGCCCGACTCGCTAGTGAAACTGTTAAACAACTGCCAGTGGGTTTCCTGGAAGGAGGTCAGGAGAAGCAAAGGTGTGGAAAGAGAGAAAGCAGCAGCCGCCAATGTCCCACAAGGAAGGGAATGCCGGCCAGCGCCAGGAGATACAATCTGATCCTTTGTGTATTTTGCAAGTTGCCTTGTTGGAATCAAAGACCGTAGAAAACCAGTTTGCGGAATAATGCTGGTGACGGAGCAGCACCACCCCACGCCAGGGCTGTTTCACAGAGTGGGGCTAATGCACCTTTTGTCTGCCTCACAGCGCGGCAAAAACCCAACCTTTCCCATCAGAAAGGCTGAGTTATTTCACGTTGCAAACCCTTCGCGGGCAGCCGCACAACAGAACGGTCTCTGCAAAGCGTTACCGAGTGGCAGCGAGCCTCAGACGGCACTTCCCGAAGCCTTTCTACCCCACGGAGAATGAAGACTGCGGCAGGGAAATACCAGCTTTGCAGGAAAGGGGTGTAAATAGCTTCAAGTGGGTATGGCAGCAAAAGCAATGTGATAATAAGAAGGAAGAGCTGCTGAGATTATCGGTTCCTGGCATTATATTCCCAAAACACTCCTGAAGCCTCGCAGCTTCCATATGGCTCATCAGACACATACAATAACATGATCGCTCAGAACATTCAGTCCTATAGAAAGGAAACAAGAAACACAGACACGTCCTTGCGCTCCTGCACACGCACACACAAAGGCGGCGCCGGGACCTGAAACAAAAGGGAAGGGAGCAAATTCTGTGTTCGAGTCAGCCTCCTCCAGGCTTCCTGTTCCCAAGTTCACTGCGGACATCAAAGCTGTGGAGAGAGTTCATGTGTTGCTTCCACATGGGACACCGATCCCAGTGAGCCACCAGACCCTCCAAGGAGGCACGTCTACGCAGATGACCCATTTGCAGACACAATGGAGACGTCGTGCAGACCCAAGCTCGGTATTTGCTGACCAGTAGGTACCACCTAACACTTCCGCAGAGCTGCAGCTCCATGTCAGCCTGCTGGAAATCCTGCTTACAAGCAAACTGGAGAGCCATTCTGCGGGAGAAAGCAAAGCTGTGCTCAGGTGACCGAAGGGACTGGTGGCTCTTGTCACATCCACCTCAGCGATGGAGGAACGGGGCCTTGTCAAAGTCCTCATCCCTCTGTGCTATCAACAGAGCAAGGTTTTAAAAGAGCAGAAGCAAGGAAAACATGGTTGTTCCCTGCAGTTCCTAGAAGGTCTAGTGGGAGATGTCCTTGCCCATGGCAGGGGGGTTGGAACTAGATGATCTTTAAGGTCCCTTCCAACCTAAACCATTCTATGATTCTATGCTTCTAAGATGTCCTCGCATGACAACCCTGGCTCATCCCAGTGCTGCCGGAGCCGTGGTCTCCTCTGCCTGCAGCATTTCATTTTCAGACTGAGGAAGGATTAGGCCTATAGTGAGCTCCAGAAAAACTTCTCTGTCATGGCTTGTAACCATGAAAACTCCTTCCCCAGCCTACTGAGGCTTAAATAGATGCAGTTTCAGTTTCTGTGATTCTTTTCCAAGACTGATAAGCCAGCATCCGTATTACTTGTTTCTCAGTCATCTGGTCTCCAGTTTTGAGGAACTATTTCAGTTCTATGAACGTGGCCTGCCATCTTTTTCCTTCTATGAGGCTTTAGAAAGAAAAAAGGATGAATCACCCTTTTCTTTATTACTTTTCCAAGTGGGGAGCTCCTTCACACAATTACTTACTTCTAGCATCCATTGCACCATTCCTTCTTTGGCACCTGCAGTTTCTTTGATGCTTTCTCTTTCCTCACTGAGGGGCTTGTTTATTTTATTATTTTTTTTTTTTATATAAGCAAAGCCTAATTCTTGGTTTTCTTGTTAAAATCCCTCAACCAAGCTCCTTGAGGAGTAAAGTAGGCATACAGCAAGTTAATGAGAAATCCTCCCTCTGCCCCCGAGGACTGAGGAGGAGATAATTTAGGTAATATTCGGAACCAGCTCTGACCCTTTTAAGACTCTCCGGCATCGCTGTGGGAGGAGGAGGATCCGACTGTCCTACATTTTCCTTGTGGATGCTACCACCGCTAATAGCGTGTGGCTTCTCTCCCAGGGCTCTCCCGACAGGACTAAGCAGAGCCGGGCGGAGGAGAAGCTGCAGTGCTGAGCACGCAGCCCCGTGCCGATACCCGGGCAGCGCTGGGACTGCCGGCCTGACTACAGGATCCTGCTAATAACTGCTAATTCCCATCACTTCCCTACATCGGACGCCCAGAAAGCTGATAACTAGTTATGGCACCTTCCGCTGGATGCGATCATCTCGTAATATCCTAATTAGCAGATCAGCTCTCCTCCTCATCACGAGCAGCGACTGAACGTCTTCTCCCTCTGGCCAGGACGGGCTCTCCCCCCGCTCCGCTCTGCCGCGCTTTACCCTGGGAAGCGTTTTGTGATACTTTGGATCCCTTGTAAACCGTATTCTTCGATTTGGGCAGTCTTTCAACTCCGTGAAAGTTACACGTTGTTTTCATTTCTTCTCAAGTACCTCAGGTCAAAGAAAGACCTGTGTCAGTGGCTTTAAAAGCCTAATAAAGTCTTTCATCCATAGACCTGCTTGCTGGCGCAAAGTCAGGGAAAACAAACTAAGTCATCGAGTGTTGTTCAAACTGTCAGATCCTTTTCAGCGTGCTCTTCCTGCCAGCCTGTTCGTGTGCGTTTGGGGGCTGGGATGGGGAGGGAGCGGGGGGAGGAAAAAAAAAAAAAAAAATCCTGATGGCAGAAAGCCCATGGAACAACTGGCACCTTTCCAAAGCAGCCTCCCCCCGGCCCCCAGCCCGCCTTCGTGGGCACAGGCGTCTGCCAATCTGTTCTGCGCACACACACACACACACACTGCACAACACAAGCAACAAAATGACTTTCCGACAACTTTGCTCACAAGTGCCACTCTACTCCGAGTTTGGCACCTTGCGCTTTCTCCTCACCCCCGCCTTTCCAGGCTTTGCCTCCCAACAAGCTGGACAGGTTCCAGTGTTTAAAAGCCCATTTAACCACTCCCTTTTGTTTAGAAATGCTAAGCCTTGATCTGATTTTATCGACCCTGCCGTGCCAAGAGGAGGAGGATGCTGAGGGTTTCTGAGGATCCTGCAATGAACTGAAAAGCTCCAGGAGCCCTTCAAGCTTCAAGAAGGGCTTTGCCCACTTTGCAGCAGCCCTCTGCTATTGAGAAGCCCCAGAAGGAGAGCATGTACCATTCACGGGACCACACAGGATGGCTTCCACTCTTGTTTTTGTGCACGTTTCTCCCTTTAAAGACTCCATTATTGGCATGTTTAGGAGCTGAAATTCAGTGCCATGCTTGGCTGGCACTGGCTTTTGATGGTTAAATAGTTCTTTACACCCGTTGCCTTGTTCGGTGCTGCTATGCCCAGGAAAAGCAGAGCGGCAGGGGAGGGAGGCGAAGAGGCAAGAACAGGACCTCTGCTCTGATTGACAATTGTAATCTTCCTGGGTATTGTTAGGAGACATCTTTCTGCACTTGATAAACCCAGCATGATTACGTGAAACATATCCTTTTAAAATATATTTCTCTTTTCCATAAAGCGGGTAAAGCCAACTGCATTTAGAGCTAATTTCAATTCCTTTGTACAGTGCAGCATTTGGATGCCCTCTTAAGGATGCTAGGTTTGAAAGTTTGCCTTACCAACATCCTTTTCTCATAAATCCAGAGAAGCTCTTAACATTAGCGACAGAAAGGATTGGGTAGATTACAAGTCAGACAGAACCATAGAGCTCTGGAGTAACAGGAGACCATTCCCGAAAATACACCTCCCTTTCCCACATGATTATTTCTTTAAGGCAGATCGGAGAGGAAGAGTACACACGCTCAGCCAGTTACTGGGTATGGAAAGATGCAACCAAACCTTGACCACCAACATCACCAGCCACGGGAAAAGAGATTTTTGGGCCACATCTTCATATCCATCATCCCACCAGTTCTGTACTGCTGCCGAACAGGGGGAAGAATTTAAACATCCATATAGCCACTATAAATCTGAATGACTAAGAATAGTTTCCCATCTATGGCAGTTTACACCAATCAAGGCTCTACCTTCATGTATCCAGCAATCTGGAATAAAGACTCTGCCTCCTGCTAGGCACTTACTGACACATTTTTAACTTTCCTACACTGGCTTTGCCCTCCTCTGCTTTTCATTTCCCACCAAAGAGAAAACATAAAGGAAGTAACGATGAGCAGGCTGCTGTGGTCAACAGAAGGAGTAGCATGATCGAGAGAGATCCTGTCTAAAAGTTCAGACAGAAACAGAGACTTACTGCCATTGAGAACAGCAAAGCCTGGAACAATGTCACTGAAAAACAAATTACACACAGACACGATCCAAGCAAGTTTCTTCGGTCCAAGCCAGTCAGATATTTTTGATATCCTGCAGCTTCAAGGAGGACAACAGGCAGTTGAGTGCTAGTGCTGAAGATCACGTTAGCCCTACCGGATTATTCAGGTCATGCTAAACAGCAAATTCAGTGGATTAAAAGAGTCCTCATTCCTGCTGTGCAGTTTTAACAGTCTGCAAGTTACACAGAGGGGCTGAGGATGCTGTGTACGTTGCATGTCTTGTGTAGCAGTTTATAGTCAGACAAGCTCAGCAAGGGGCATCTGCCTTCCTAAAAATTACCATTGACCCATTCCTGTTTAGGAACATTGAGAAACCAATGGACTTACCCAGCAGCTCTGTGAAAATCTCTTTGCCAAGCCATGCAGAACTCACTTTTGTGTCTGCAGTGTATCGGCATTGTATTACCATGACAAAACCAAATTACCACCATTGAGGATAGCCTTTGCTAATGCAACAGCCCTTCTATAGCAATATACTCATGTGCACAAATGATAGCACAATGGAGTGGATGTGTAACCGCTATAGGATCTCTGTGGTAGTGACGAACAGTTTTTCAGCTTCTTTCTTGTCTTACCCGAGCCATTCTCCCTGCAGGCGTTAGTGTGAAGTTCGGCGGCGCAAAGCTTGCCTAACACCAGTGCAATGAATGCTGCGGTCTCACCTTCACGTACTATTCCTGCAACTGCTACAGAGCAGAAGCAGGACGGACCCAGTTGTCACTGCAAAACATTTTGGGGGGGTTTGCAGTGTCAAGCACTATCCTTGCTCTCCTTACGGGTCAGTGAAATCATCGGCGTTCCTGTACAATGACCAAAATCAATGTGGTACCAACGCGACTAATACTGAAACCACCCACAGTAAATTAAGGCTGTATTTCAGATGTCAATTAAAAAAAGGCTTTTGTAATCATTACAAATGAAAGTGTTGTATTGCCTGGGAAAGGAGGTCCTGGGACAGGTAGAAAGAGAAGCACCAAGCTTTCTGACCCAGCTCCTACCATACACTCGCCAGCCCCCATGTGCCAAGACCTGCCTCGCACACACCAGAGCCAAAGCTCCCCAGAAACGTCGCGCTGGGGGCCATTGCTCCATAGCTCATCTGAAAAAACAAATCCTTCAATGGGTAAGTGAATAAATAGCAAATAAATGAATTAGGGGTGTGTTTCAGCTTGATTTTTCAAAATACCTACTGCTGAGGTAGCCAACCAAGTTGGAGTCTCTGACATTTAATAGACTGTGCGCTTCCCTTCCCTTCGGGGGGAGCGGTGATGGGGTCTCCTTTCTTCCCTAATGCCCATGCTGGAAACTCATAGGAATTAAATATCATTGAGACTTCTCTCTGTCAAAACTGGTAGAAATTAGCTGACAAGCTTGAAAAATATTATGGAAACTGATAGACAAAGACACCTACACACTACTTGGGATGGCACAGAACTGCTTTCCTGAGAAAAACTAGGCTAAAAATGAAAACGGTCAGTCGCTGAGCAGGTCAAGACGTGGATATAAGCCTGTTGGTAGCAGGCTGACAGATTCCTTGTGGAGGCAGACAGCTCTCCTGAGACTCAATGAGCAACGTAAAAGAGAAGGATCTGGTTTACAGTAAAATGCTAAACCATGCACGAGGGTTTAGGAGGACAATTCTTCCTAAGACACCTCAATCGGCAGTTTCACAGGGCAGCTTTGACCTCGCAATCAGCACGTTACGGACTCAAGTCCCACACCAGCACCCAAAGGTCCAAACTAGAAGCTGAAGCAGTTACGTTTCCACCCATAATTATCATCTTACTGGAGTGTAAAGTCAGGATACAACAAAACTAAAAGACGCTTTAAAAAAGTCATCAACAAATCTAACATTACTTTTCGCTGATACAATGACAGCGCAACGTGCCGCTGTAACAAAGGTTTGACAAAGGTTGTTTTTTCACAAAAGTTTGCAGCAGTTCCTGGGTATTTTTTCAGCTAAGAAAAATCACCAGGAGCTCCCAACAAAGGAATTCTCGAGGGTAGGAGATGGCAAAGCTGAACATTCATCACCAGCAGATCAGGGAGCAGATGGAAAAACCGCGGTAAGAGGTTGCACCGAGTTTGCTGTTTCTTTAAGTCGCTGATGGATTCACACATGATGCAACTAGACACAACACAGCACTTGCATCTTCCTGCATCAGTGATTCCGCAGACATAGATCTTCCCACCCTCCTCTTCCCCCTTCCAAGGCCCAGACGTATTTTTTGTCTGCAACTGGATACAATCACTTTCTGCATACAAGCCCAGCAAAACAAAACATCCCATTTTCAGTTCACAGAGCTGCCACGGCAGGAGTAAATATTATTTTGCTTGTTGGGGTTTTCTTTCTGGTTGCTGCCGTTTTGTTTCCCAGTATCATTGTTCTGCAGAACAATTTAACAGAACGTATTCTTCCCCATTCAAGACTTTGCAGCTAGCAGCACAGTAGCTGGGTTCTTATCGAAAATGCCAACCCTTCCAAGCCAAACCCCAAACTTTTCTGAAATCTCAACCTCTAGAGAACTTCCTAAATCAGTAAGTCTAAGACAAGCACTGGGCCTCCTTCCAGTTTCAGCAGGAAGCCACCAAACACAGATCCCTGTGGCACCACCATGTCTTGCAAGCAGAAGACAACACCCTCGGTTTTGCCTCTCTGCTCAGACCATGCCATGGCTGAGGGAAGGCAGCTGGGACCAGGCTAACCCATTCCTTATTCCCAGCCTGAACCCCCTTTGCAATGGATATCAGCATCGCTTGGGACACACGGCAGCAACCGCCTGTCCGGCTGATGCCCCCAGGACATTAGGCCAAAGCATCCAGCAGCACAACGGCCGTGCACCAACCACCGGCGCCGCGTTGCGTTTTCCGAGGCAGGTTGCTTGACGTTGCCGAATCAAGCCAGGGGACGAGCCCTCCTTGGAAGAGAAACCTGCTCAAGTTTGGGCTTTATGATCCCGACACGGACTCACCAAGCTCAAGCACCTGTAAAGGAGCCTGAACTCCGTTTGCAGGGGGCAGCTTCAGGAATTAGCATCTATTTTCTCCCTCTCTCTCCCCCTCTCATTTCTATTGCCTGATCTGGTGGTAATTTCCCTCTCCCTGATGCCTCCCTCCCCATCCTTTCCGTCTCTCTTCCCACCCTGTCAGCCAACGACAAAAATAGAGATGAGAAAAGACGCGGTTGCGTAAAAGAAGGGGTTTTTTTCCATCTTTAATCGCAGAGGGGGATTGTTTTGCCCGCCGCCTCGCTGCAAAAGCGGGGAAGGTGAGGAAGGTGAGATTTGGAGGGAGGGCGAGCCGAGCCTGCCCCTTCGCCTCCAGCTCCCCGCCTGCTCCACCTTCAGCTTTACTGAAGGCACCGGGCGTGAAACGGTACCAGCGGCGATGCTCCGTGCTTTCCTAAGCAGCCTTTGTGCGGAAGGAGCAGTCGTATCAAACCCGCGCCCTGCGCGGTGCGCTTACCTTTAGCGGGCGTACCTGGGGAGGAATATTTCCCCGGTTGTGCCTCACTAACAAAAAAAAACATGTTTTTGTGCAGACACTGGCTCTGCGGCTCAGCAGATACAACGCTGTCGTACTCCAAGGTTAGAATCCGTTTAAAGAAACCCGAGTTACTGACAACTTCAGAACAAAGGAAAAAAAATTTAATCGATGTTTACCTTGGATTTTGGCTGGTTGGGGTTTTCTTTTTCCACAGAAACTGGGCTTCTTGTGGCTTCTTGTAGCTAGAGGGGAGGGGAAAAAAAAAAAAGGAAAAATATTGTAAGAACAAATCAAAAGAAGAAATTACATCAGCATACCATTTTAAAAACTTTTTTTTATTTATGCTTAGTATTACAGCTGATCAGATTAAATTTTGTGAAAAAATATTCATCGTAGGTATACATATAATTTTTGATGGACTTTAGCGCTCTAACTTCTTTTCACAGTGCTGTTCCTCTCCTTCCAGCCCATTCCTTCCTCACCATTTGCCACATGTGAAACCGAGGCTGCTCCCAGAACTGCTCCGGGACATCCCATCGTATTCACCTGGGTAGTTTATCACCAAACCCAGTACAGTTTTCTGCTCTGCCCAACTGGACAATTAAACCCACGCAAGGCTAACAAGAGATGAATTTCCAGGTACCATCAGCACAGCTTTCAGGACGACCACTCACACCAAGCAGGGCAACCTCCTCCAGTTCCACCCACGCTCTGGCAAACTACTCGACCATTTCTGAACGCAGAGCGAAGGAGCAGAGGCGAGTCCTCTGAGCAGCACGTGCTGCTTTCCCTTTTATTTCTCCTCCATGCTGATTTCCAACCTGAAGGTCCCTTCCATCACCTCCACGCACCCCATAGTCATTTGTACCAGCAGAAACTACGCTCAAACCAGAGGAAAGCACTGAGAGGAGACACCGAGCCCGTGGCACTACCAGCCCAAGGGACAGCGTCACGATGCTCAGTGTTTAATTGTACGTTCCCCATATACGAGTAATCGATCATGTCTTTTCAATGGACCACCTACAGCTCTCAAAGTTTAACCGGATGGAAGCCAAGAGACTCTTCAGAGATTTGAATCAACAAAATATGATCACATAAAAATAAAGTTATTCCCATTATGATTTTTTTTTTTAAACGAATATTACTCAGTAGGGCTTCATAAATGATTTTCTCTAGAGTACTTTGGTGTGGACTTCTTAAATACATTTGGGAGGTTTCCCAAAACAATTTTTTTTAGAAAGAAGGATTTATCAAGATGAAAAATTTCCCCTGGAAATTCACTGTAAATATTTTTTTAAACCTACTTTTCTTCCTCACTCCCTCCCTAGGAGCTCTTTGTCTCACATCAGTGCTCTGCCACTCTCCGATCCTATGAGTCCTTCTGCCTCAATGCTTCTTGGGTTAAAATGATCTTTACCCGCGACTCTGTTAGAGCTGATTTAAAGCGGCCTTTCTCGATTCATGCATTTCACAATTCCTCTCTCACCTCTCTGCTCTTGCAGCTCTAATTACTGATGGATTTCATTTTATTAAAAAAAAAAAACAAAAAACAAAACAAACAAAAAAACCACAAACCAAATAGCCACCCAAACAAAAAAGAACCTGAAAGACATCCTAAAACCCTCTCCCCCTGCAATCTCCATCTCTTTCTGCCAGAAATGACCCCAATGATCCGTGCTCAGGATGGCAGCAGGGCTGCCCAAGCCAGATGGGAGCTGCTGAAGACCTTGAGATCAAGCCACCAGCCTTCAATTTTGACATTTGGTCATGGGTGGCAGATTTCTTCCTTTCACACTTAAAAATGTTGAAAACCACAGTAGCTCTGTTTGATAGGGAATCAGAGGCTGATTAACTTTACCTTGTTATGTGCAGATGCAGAGCAACAATTTCCCACCCACATTGGCCAGAACTGGTCTTTGGACCATTAGCCAACGCACAATATGCCATCCCAAGCCCTAAACCCTCCATACACAGCACCGAACTCTAATGGGGTTTTGGTACCATTCAGTACATGGGAATCAGGGGAAAATAAAGTTCACTGCTTCCTACGATGCCCTACAACTACTCTGGAAACCAGCCCTGAACATCCCTGAATTTTGAACATCACTGCAAAACATCTTCCTGATGGGCCAAAACTATCAGCCCCCCCCTCCCATGCCGTGCTCCCCCAGTGCATTGCTGGGCCAGCAGGACCTTTCCCATTACAGAGGGCGGGAGCAAGGACAACGCTCCCTGTTTTCTTTTTTGAAATAAGGAGGATCCTTCTTCATGTGCTTTTATTAAACCGTGTGGCTGCACCAGGAGCTCAAAAATGACACTTTCGAATAATTTAAGATAACGATAATAGAAACATTAAAAAAAACTCTCAGAGAGCCCAAACCTGATTCCTCTCGCAGCTTCCGAATTAGTTTTTTCGCTTGTAGCCACTTCTGCTCAATCATAAGAGCCATAACGAAAAGCACGATAGAAAGGAATATTAGAAAATTACTAATGCTTTTTTGAAAGCACCTACTGCTTAATCTTCGGCAGTACTATTTCTGGAATCCTGTGCAGCTTTCATCTTTACCCTGAGTGTTTTACAAGACACCTCGCATACTCACAGCCCGAGTCCAAAGAGGACGGGTTGTTTTTGCGCATTTTCCCCTGCAGCTGTTTTGTTCCATTGGAGATGACGCCTCACTGGGTCAGGACTTTTTTTTTTTGGCTTAAGGGATGAGCTTTATTTACAAGGCAACATTAACCATTTGGATTTCCCAGCTCCAAAATTCCTTGCAGGCATTCTGAATATATTTTTTTTTTTTTTTTCTTTCAAATTCTATTTTTAAAGCTAGGAATGCTGGGTCTGACACAGCTGGGGATGTTGCTGCTTTTTCATTTTCATGGTGGGTTTTTTTTGGGGGGCGTTTTTTTCTCTCCTCTCTTTCAGGAGGGCAGAAACACAGGCTACTCCTAAAACACCGCGACCGGGACATCATCTTTTCCCCAGCAACATCTGGAATATTAAGAGACTGAAGCAGGATTGGAGTTGCGTTGGCTGAACCAATCTCCGGCAGGAGCCTCCCCCCGCTCGCAAGGAGGGAAAAGCAGCGGCGAACGTGAGGAGCAGCAGCCGCACTCACCACTGCGTGACTCCAGTTTCATGCCCGCGCTTCTCCATTGATTTATGGGGCAGCTCGTTTCCAGACCCACCTCCTTCAGGAGGAGGAACTTCAACTCGATGTGAATAATAGGGTCCTATATCTCTTAAAGCAGTCGCTGCTTCTTTCCAGGGTGGGGAGAGGGGGGAATCGTGGCGAAGAGAAATATTTCTCCTCCCTTTGGATGGGTCTGGAAGTGAACTGCGCAGCCAGAGAACGGGTGCGTTTTTGGGGTTTTTTTTATTTAAGGAAAAAAAAGAAAAAAAAAGATGTAAAGCCCACAACCCAAAACACAGCTCGAGACAACGAGGAGGAGATCCCACAACCCACTCCCGTTGTTAAAGCCGCACAATAGAAGAGGCGCACGCCTTCCGCCCATTCAATCTCTCCCTTACATCTGTATATCTATATACACATGGCCCACAAAGGCACATTTTCTACGTTAAGCCTATGGATTACTGGCTCAGGCCCTTACAAAAAAAAAAAATAAAAAAAAATAAAAAAAAAATGTTGCCAAGGCAACGAGCCAGGGGTTGCTATGGCATCTCGGAGCCGAGCAGCTGGGCCAATCCCTGCTCCCTGCGAGCTGGGAAGGCGCAAAGCCTCTAAATTTAATGTCAGTGCGGAGAGGAAGGGAAGCTGTTGAGGCATGCATGATGCTGAGCGTGCGCTTGCTAAATGCGGACAACATGGCCCCCATGATTAGGACCAGCACACTAATGAATATTCATTGGGCTGATTAAAGCAAAGTCAATTAACTACTTGACTGCTTGATTTTTTGCTGGATTTTAGTCATCTCTTTTAACCATTTTGCCACTGGGGATGCTCTTGTTCTCCCCTTCATCTCCCTCTTTCCTCCTCTCTATTTCCTTACACTGGCAATTAGGGTTCAGATTTTTTTTTTTTTTCCTTGTCTTTCTGCTTTTTACTGACAATAACCCATCCTACTCAGATTTTACGGCTCACTTTATTTCACCAGTAAATCATGTTCTTGTAGGGTCACTGTCTTCCACTACAGTTGTAGGTAAGCCAGAAGGTCACAGATTTCCATCAGGTTTCTAAATCTCACACACGATTTAATTCAAAGTCCACAGCTAAGCAATAACGCTGATTTTCTACTTCACAGTGGGATTCTCCCCCATCACCACGGCCCTTTGTTTTACAGCACAGGGAGTTGCTGTGAGCCAGGTCAAGGGCTGCCGAATATTTTTTTTTTATTCTGATTCGTTAGATCAGGATTCCTTCAGACGGCCGACTCAGACCGAATGTTCTAGGAAACCTAAAGGGATCCTAAAATAAAACAACGATTCATTAAAAACGGTTTTCAATTTAGAGAGATGTCTTTCTCCCAGTGCAGTAGTGATGTAATAAGACTGCGAAGAGGACTGCATATTTTATAAAGATCATTTTTCAGAATGTGCCTGCAACCTAAACCATGTGATTAAATTAAAAATAAATGAAAAATTGTTGGCCAAAAAAAAATAAAATTCCACATTTGTGAATTCAGCCCTTACAACCTTAACCTGGGAAAATACATTCATTTTCATCATGTTCTTTGGCTTGTTTTGGAAACTCTCTCAGGTTCTTGTATTATGTATACAGAACTGTGTCAGAGAAAGATGCATTTACATGATAGTTATGACTCTCCTAGAGGGGAGTTATTAATAGTTGTAAGTAATGTATCTGGTGGGTAGAGTAGAAAACCTGAACATAATCACCCAGCCGTTTGGTCTCGTGTATTTGTCAGCAATCGAAGTAAAAAGGTACAGAAAAAGGCAGAGTCTACAGCAGGGTAGGGACAATACTGACTTCCAATATTGTACATGCAATTCAGCTACCTGCAAGCAAAATAAGGGGGGAAAATAGTGGAAGAGGAATGAAGCGAGACAGAGCATAACTGAGTGGGGAAAAATAATCAATTTCCATTATATAAACCTAATGGACATACAGCTTTCTCTATTATTTTGCTGGATGATGCACATATTTATGTGTTTTTATACATATATAATCATAAAAACAGATCTTTGCTTTTCCAGCATGCTACTAAAATGTGGAAAACAGGGAACTACAATGCTTTCCTATGCAAGTTGTATTCTGGGAGCGCTACAAGCAATTTCTCTGCAAACCCGCCGTGCGTACATCATCCCTCTATTAACGCCCTTATCCCAACTTTTAATCTTTTCATTCACAACCAAACGTTTAGCACCTGTTTGGACCCTACGAGTGGTCGGGGTTTCACCCTGCGCTGGCTAACGCCGCTGGAAGGATGAGATCGCAGGCAGGATTCGGCGTGCGCGTTCCCGGATTGCCGAGATGCCGCCCTTCTTTTCAGGGCTTTACGTTTCTGCCATCAAAATCAGAAATCTGCATAGCAACACAGAGCTCCACGGGGTAACACGTTGCATTTACCCAAATCTGAAGAAAACCCACAAACAAATAATCAGCTATTTACAAATTAAAAGAACAACAGAAGAAAAGGAAGAGGAACATGTTAAGCTGCCACCTTCAATCAAAAGAAATATATATTGGGGGCTCTTTTTCAAAATAGTACATTTTCATCTGCGTGCAGTGGAAATCTCCTCGCAGGGGGCAATATGCAAACATAGACGTACGGGCACAAAGAAAAGTAGAATAATTCCATTCTTACCAAAAAATTTAGATTATCGGATTCAAGTTTTAACTGGGTCACAAATGAAATGTGGTCAGCAACCTACAGTACAGGGGGAAAAAAGAAAAAAAAAGACAAAACCCCAGTGCCATGCGACTCAGCAGTCTGCAATTCCTGGTCATGAGAGGCCACGGCATTAGCCAGGCAGGGTGTCGCAGGTCAGGATTAAGACGCATTAACAAATTCATATGGAGGAAGCTCGCCCAGCACCTGCCCACAATTTGCCAATTCTCTTCATCTGCCTTCCATGTGAATCAAATTCTCTTTCTCTACTTGGAGTTGGATTTAAAAAAAAAAAACCCAAACAAAAAAAACCCTCAAAACCAAACCAACGTTATTCTGGGTAAAATTTGCACCTCTGAGCTGTGAAAAGCATTTTAGCTCAAAACCTACACAAGAGTAAGAGCTACACAATTATTGTTCTTATGTTGTGAATGATACTGGGATAAAAAAATGCTCAAAGACATGCGTGTGCGCGCGCATGCATACACGCACACAGATAAATGACAGTAAACAGCATCTACTCTGGCTCTAAGATATATGGTAAATTCTACCAACTGATAAAAAAAATTCACAAAAATACAAAGCCGGAACCTACATCTGCACAATGGAAAATATTCTGACCGCAGCCCCATTGCAGGAGCAGTAAATTCAGGGTTAAGTCTGGATTCCTGTCTGATACTCTCAGCCTTTCATCATGTCTCTATGAATTTTTATTCCTGCACTCTGGGGTAAATTAAGGCTGATGGTGTCAATACCGAGTTTTGAGCCCTATTTCGACATTTCTTATGTTTCGCCTGTTTATTCAGACCCTTTAAGTTTGATTTTTTTTTTTCTTTTTTTTTTTTCTTTTTCCCCCCCCAACAATTTAGGAGGAGAGCTTGGGAGTTTCTAATCCGCTTTTGAAATGCCATATTTTCCAGAAGGCTATTTCCCACTGAACTCCCCCCCCCCGCCAAGTCATCCTATGCACGTTGTGTCACAGCAGTAGCCATTTTCCCAGGCAGAATAAATTCCTCATCGTTCACTTCTAGCGAGCTGATGGCTGATCAACCCCCTCCAAATCGCCAGAAGCGGGAGCACCCCAACGCCGCGGAGATCCTCAACTTTTGCATCTATCTGCTCTTGAAAAACAAACAAACCCCCTCCCCGAAACCCTTCAGGAAAAGCCGGATGCGTTTGAGATTAAGAACATGATGTGTCTGGGATTAAAGCAAAACACGTTTACAGACCTCGCGGTGCTAACCAACCAGAGGAGTTATCTAATACGCGATACATGTGATTGCTTGAATAATATTACAGTAGACGCCGCGTCCCTTCCTCCCTGCGTGCGTACCCCTCCATGCACGCACACACATGGTATTTCTAATAGGATCTCTTCTCCCCTCTCTCTCTCCCCCGCTTTCACAATCTGTCGCTCTCCAATCTGCCCACTCTGCTCTATTTTCCCATCCAATATTCCCCCTCTAACACCTTCCCCTCCTCTTCAGCCCCCAGCCTTGCTCCCTCCATCTCCTCCCTCCCTCCAGGCTCTGCTATCAGCCACGTTGGCCCCAGCACCGAATTTTGGGTCCGTGGACATTCAAAGCAGTTAGCAGACCGGTTAAAAAAAAAAGTCTAGGAAAAAGCAACTTCTCCCCCTACTACTAGCACTTAAATAATGCGGTAACTAACTAGCTCCTCTAATAATTTGGTGCCTAAAATCAATTTTTCATAGGGATGGACTACATTAGTAGTACTCAATCTCACTTGGTGCTGTTTTATCAGAAACTTTACAAACAAGTTCACTATCGCTATCTCCACTTTACAGAGGGCAAGAAACAGCAGAGGGAGGAGAAAAAAGGCTCGGTCAGAGCTCCCCGGCAGGCTGGTAGCATAGCCTGAAATAAATTAGGTCTCCTGGGTTCCAGTCCAGTGCTCTGCCCATTAGTCTCTGACTAAGAAACAAAATGCAGAGAGGCCAGGAAATGCGTAAATTGAAGCAACACTTCACCGTTCCTTGTAGTCTGTAGCATAATTACTACATGCAGATGTAGCTAGAGATGCCTGAGGCTTTGGTGATCCCAGGGATACATTTATAAGATCTGGCTTTTCCTCCAGACCATCCTGCTGCTCTTCTGCTTTGCTTCGCAGGAACTATTTTCTCTGGCTGCAATTTGGCCCTAACTTGGGAAGCGCAGGACACAACCGCGACTAAGCAGAGCAACCGGTTTAAGGAGTTCAGGGGAAGCATCAAGCTTTATCTAGGCCTGGCAAGATGATGGAAATAAGTATTAACTTCCCAGAAAAGAACAACCTGGGGGCCAGCTCATGTGTGTCTACACACGGACACGTACATGGACACACGGGAACGTGCCGAAAGCCCTACCACGCCACTCAAGGAAACGCAGAAATGGGGTTTACGCAGTGCGTAAGATAACAGCTCTCACAAAGGGGGGAGAAAGATAAATAAATTCACATTCCTTGAACTTATAGGTCTACCCTTGAGGGTGCCCCTTGCTTCCTGCCATGCTGCACAGCTCATGAGGATGAGGATAGCGTCGATACCGTGGAGCAATGGGCATGACAGCAGCATCGGGTCCCTAGGATCTAGTGGCATGAGGATCCTAGAAAATGATGAAGTTCTGCTCCCCTTTCCAAAAGATAAAAAACACCTACTGCTTGGAAAATGAGCACTGCCACATACAGAAAGCATTAAAACCAGTAAGAAAGTGATGCCATTCCCACAGACCAAGCGAACACTGCATTTAAGAATAGTTTTAAATAGGGGAAAAAAACCCAAAGCTCCTTCAAAGTGCAGAAAGCCAAGAGTTAAGTTCTTGTCCCCACTCTAAATTCGCATCTGCTGCACATTATATTTCAACAGGGTAGTTGATATCACGGACTGTTGCAATGCAATGTCGGTATTACATGGCAAGAGTCAGGGAGGGACAAACAGTCAGAGACCGGCCTGTGCACCACAGAACAAGGAGCTGCTCCAAAAGAGGTGTTATCCAGAAATCTCCTGGTGTGGACCATGGTCATGACAATGATTACTGGAGGAACCTCAACTATTCAAGCTGTTCTCCTGCTTGGAACATCACTTCAGCGCCTGCAGATCAGGCTTCCCAGTACAAGAGATGCGAACACACTGGAGAGAATTCAACAAAGGACCACAAGGATGAAGGGACCTGAGCATCTCTCATACGAGAAAAGGCCGAGAGAGCTGGGACTGTTCAGCCTGGAGAAAAGAAGGCTCAGGAGGGATCTTGTTAATGGATATAAATACCTGAAGGGAGGGTGCAAAGAGGATGGAGACAGGCTCTCTTCAGTGGTGCCCCATGACAGGGCAAGAAGCAATGGACAAACTGAAACACAGGAAGGTCCTTACATCTGAAAATAAGGAAACGCTTTTTTTACTGTGAAGGTAACTGAGCCTTGGCACAGGTTGCCCAGGGACATTGTGGAGTCTCCATCCTCAGAGATACTAAAAAACGCCTGGACACAGTCCTGGACAACTGGCTCTAGATGGCCCTGCTTGAGCAGACGGGTTGGACCAGATGACCTCCAGAGGTACCTTCTAACCTCAGCCATTCTATGAAATTTGCTTTCTTAAAAAAATAAATTAATCTTCATTACAAAACTTCAAACAAACATTTTGATGGACACTTTTCAAATACAGCTTTATAAACCATTTCTTTATTACGAAGGCAACAAGCAACTTTCTGAATCTGCAACATTTCTGGTAAGACAGCTATTCAGATTTCCTCACAATAGCGGCACTGAAGACTACGAGAAACCCGAACAGCCAGATCACCCGGGGACATTTCCTGTTCAAAACTTTGAGGATCAAGCCTACAGCAAAGACTTCTGTGCATATCCAGGCTTCTTTACCAACAGGATGGCCTCCTTGCCTCCGGCAAGTACATCTTTATAGAAGGAATCCAAGAAGAAATCAGCCATGATAAAGGTGCAAAATATCACGGCAACTTCTAAAAGGGTTCCAAAGCTGTACCCAAGGACTACAGGACTTGTAAGTGACTTGCACAGCTAACAAAAATATATTTGCAATTATGTACACATACATAGATTCCTAAGATTTGTGGTAGGTTCCTGAGGTGGGACTAATTCATCCAACACAAAGGTGACACTGTTGTGACACAACACTGGTATCTCTGAAGAGCTTCTGGCCACTTCCCTCTCCAAAATTTCTTAAAGAAACTGAACTATCATTCCATGAGAGGGAACATGTCCTTCTAGGTTGCAATATGGGAAGCCAAACATGGGGGGAAAAAGCTTTCGCAGTGGGTGAAGTTGCCAGTAGATTGTCCCAAGCATCTTGGGGCACATCTTGGGGCTCATCTTGCTCAAGTGACCCGGAAAAGGTGACAAAGAGCAAAAGGACAAAGTCTGCAGCCAATAAGTAGTTATTTGAGAACCATCCCCTTCTAAAAAAAAAAACAAAACAAGTTATTACTTACTTCTAGAAGATCTCACTATACGTGATGACAGAATAATAAAACAATGTCAGTAAGCAGAGATACAGAAAAAGAATAGCTGTATTTGTCAGGAGGCCACTCCGCTGTTGGACAGAGGGTGCTGGACCAGACAAACCCTCACCGTACCTCTTCAAGAATGCTGATACTTTGCATATCACATTCAGTTGTTTCAGATCTGTTACACCACGGCAGGAGCACAAAGTCCATGTTACATCTGACAGCAAAGGTCTTCACTTCTAGCTTGAAATAAATATTCAGTGTCCCACGGCATTTTACTGGTAGCTGCACTCTACAGGATTCTCAGCAATAAATTTTGTAGTCATCTGGGTCTACAGTTGTGTAGTGGATGATATTTCTCCAATACAGAGTGAATGGAAGCTTCATACAAGAGCTGACCTGAGGTCAGCTTTGACTCCAGAGGTCCACTGGACAGCCATCAACCATGTTGCTGACAAGTTGGAGGCTAGTGAAAATGCAAGTACAGAAGGATTTTCTTGGTTGTCCTGCACATGTCATGCCCTTGCACGTCTCTGTTCTTGTGATTGATGACCACACTCCAAAATGACGATATACTGTACAGCTGAGTCAGTTTTATCTTACAAATCTGTACAACTTCTGCATGCCTACAGTCAGGCACAGAGAGCAGGGTGCCCAGAGATGGTGACAAGAGTACTTTCCTCAGACCTGTCTGAAAAATCCCCACTCCAGGAGATCCTGAGCAGAGGTTTCTGAATCCCTTAAAATCAGGCAAAACCCAAAAGTTTTCCTGCACGAGGAAAGTGACTCTGGCAGAATGTGTACTGGGAAAGGACAGAACAAGGAATTTTTTTAAATCACCTTGAAACCAGTTCCTACTCTCTTGGGTTTGGTTGCAAGTGACAACTTTCCTGTGCCAACCCAAGTACGTTTGAAATTCAGGCTAGGGAGAGTCAAAAGCAGTGCCTCTGGCTTTAAGTAAGGACACAATCTTCTTTTTAGTTCCTAGTGTGCATGTAGGCATCCAAGAAACAGATGACTTCACGTCCTGCTTTCTTGTCCCAACAGTGGGTGCAAGAGGCTGTGCATTGTCTCACTTGATATCGCAGCCTACAAGACACCAAGACCCATCTAAAACCTCCACATCTCAGCGCATAGGTTGCCCATGTAGAGATCCCAGCTCCAAGAAAGCCCTGAGATGCACCAGAAGTCAAACGTGCTCAACTTGCACAGGCTTTTCAGAATCAGAGTAGCCCATCTCTGCGTCCCCTCCACCCGCGCCACGTATCTGCCCTTTAACTTCACCCAATCGCCCAACAAACCCTTCGTGCTGCTCAGCTTTTGCAGAGCATGAAGCCACCTCTGCACTGAGCCAACCCCTTTCAACAAGTGCAACTGGGAGGCAGAAGAAGCACACGAGCGCACCAGTGCAAACGGGCTGCGGACCCGGCAGAGCCACGAGCGCGCACGTCACCTCTCCAGGAACTTGTTTGTATTCTTGGGAGAATGTTGAAAAATATCTCTGACCCCCAAACATTTACCTTTTGATCGGGGGTTTCCAATGTTGCTGTAGTGTATTAAAGCTGAGATGCTCATAAAAAAACCCTTTGTGTCAACATAGTAAATGACTCTAATTAGGCTGGTGGTGCAATGAAAATGCTTAATTCATTCTGATGAGGCAGAAGGAAGAGCTAAAATGTTTATAGACAATGGGTGAACAGGGAGATATAATGCTGAGTGCCAGCTTTAAATGCAAATTACCGCAGAAATCTTTCCCTCTCCACCATCCCATTCCTCCCCCTTCCTCTCTCTCTCTGTCGCCAGCACCACACTGTAATCTCCTAGTGCAGTAATTAGAAGTGAAAGGAGCCACATAGAGGGGCCTCTAAAGGCAACACTAAAGAGAATTACAGAAAAAAAAAAAATACCTGCCTTTAATAGAAGACAGCACCATTTTCCAAAGTGCACCACCACTGCAGCACTTAGCATGGTGGTAGGATCAGAGAGGTGATAATTTGGAGGGGTATTACTGAAATGGTATGTAAATTTGTTGCATTTCCACCTCACCCCCCCTCCATCTGACCTGGCTGCATCTATAGTGTCTGTCCACAGGGCTGGGGCCACTTTGCCTTTTGGAAGAAGGCCAGGCCAGCACCAACAGGCAAACATTTTGGGGAAGGCAACTTTTATGGCGTTTCTTCCCCTCTGCAGAAGTACAGAGCTGCAAGTGGACAAGAACTACAAGCTTGGAAAAACTCAGCCTGGAAGTTGTCAAGAGAGAGTGAACATGGAAACCTTACAAGGTCATCCTTAGAAATGTTTCTCCTCACACTTGCAGTACCTCAGCTTCTTCTAGAGGAGGAGAAATTATACATTTGCTGAGAAAGAAGAGGTGAGAGAATGGAAGAGGACAAAGGAAGGAGAGAAGGTAGCCAGTGTTTGGTTTACACATAGGATATGACATTTTTTTCCTTTCAGGGTTCCCATTTGAAACCTCTGGAATAGCTTTTCCTTGGGAGTTTGAGTGAAGAAATGCTCCTGCTGCCAACCTGACAGTGTCTCGCGTTTTAGGATCTCCAGTATCAGCATGGACACAGCAGTGCACAGATGTGTCTCAGAGTTTCACATCTGGAGTCCGGGCTAAAATTGGGTTTTGTTTCATCTTCCGCGAATCAAGTGCTCTCAGCCCTGCTTCCGCATTGAACAAATCCCCTTTTCCTTCCCACGCACAGGCACACAGATCGCCCCAGTACAGCAGAAGGTCAGAACAGGAGACCAGGAAAATCTGTCAGTCCTAGACTACAAGCCAAATGAACTCCTAGTAAAATGCTGCTGTAATTACCTTCTGGATTGAAATCCTCTGAACAAAAATATTTTCATTCCTCCTTGCAGCAGTAGTTGAGCCTCAGGCTTGAGAAGAGCAGGCAGGTGAGCGTGCCCTGATGCACACAAGCAGGATAAGGTAGCCCCTGGACTTTTGGAACCAGGAGCTGACTGGGACAGGGGAAAGGGGCACATATCAGGTAGCACTTTAGAGTGGAAAGTCAATAAAAATTCACAGTCCTCACAAACACAGTTGTGTTGTCAGTGGACAAGGTCACGCTCACTGTGGGCACATCGTTTAACACCGTGCTCATCTCTTCAGGCAAGCCTGGTGACGTGCCCTGCCCTTTTCCGCAGGTGGTCCGACCACATCAGCCAGCCCGGGCTTGCTTTTACTTGAGGGATTTAACACCCTTTAGGAAAGCTGCAGGAGGCTGAGGTGTGCTGCTGGAGGTCAGCGGTCAGACCCTCTGCCAGATCACGTTACATTACCCACTCCCAATCAAGCTGAATTTCCCGACTTAAAAATATTTTTATTTGCTAAAAATCCAGAGATGACGTTTTGCTCCTCCCTTAAGGCCAGTATGGGGAAAGTCCAGCTACATCCCAGAGCCTGGCCTGGCTAGAGTCACGTTCCTGCAGGTCTGTTACAGCAGAGGTGATGCCACCTTAGTGCGCTGCATAAATATAACGGGGCACCCTCCTCTGCACGGACAGGACCACAGAAGCCCGAGACAAAGCGGGACTTGGAAAAAGGCACGGCTTGCTTGTGCCTGCGATTCATTCCCAAGGCTTGGCTCAGCTCATTCATAAAAGATCTCCACCTGACCCGCAGGGCCACCTGAAACCCCTGGTGTGGAGGTGACGCTGGGCTCTCCTGGAGGACGCCCCTGGGCACACAGCACGACGTGCCAACAGCTCCCTCTCCCCAGCCGCGAGCTGGAGCATCCCACCCTCTCCTTCTCTCTCTCCCTCTCTGTGTTTGCTCAGTGAGACAGAAGCAATACCAGTTTGCAGCACAATAAACCATGTAAAGGAAGCATCAATTAACTAGAATACATGGATATAGTATTTAATTAACTGATAGGCTCACAGTTACCGTATGATGTCATGGAAACCTCGAATCTCCTGGGTGCTGCCTCGCACATGCCAACTGGGAATTGGAGCCATCACAAATCCCATGTAAAGTTTGAATCCTGACATTTTTAATTAAAAAAAAAAAAAGAGATTCTGACTTCTCTTAAGTACGTTTTAATTGACACAAATGTGCGCACATCTTTGGTGCTGCAGGAGCCCTGGCTGTGCCGGCTTGTGCAGAGCGGAGGCCAGCGGCGTTACTCACCCATTCAAGGCCACTGTCATTAAGCACGGCTTTGCGTTAAGAAAGTAGAAGAATGAGCCCACAAGGCTCTAAGGAACTAAAAAGAGGGCAAAATCACACTGGATGGGTTTTCAAGGATATAACAAGATAATACACTGCATTTACAACATCACCTTTGATATGAGGATCTCGAAGCACTTTGCAAAATAGAAATGCAAACATTTAAGACAGATTTCCCGACTCCTAATTCAGCATGAAAACATCATTTAAGTCTGTAGCTTCTTGTCCAGCACCTTTCAGAGAAACAACCTGTCCTGGGTTGAATACTGAATAATATAACCTCATCAATTTAAAAAGCAAGGGTTATTTTGCAGGATCTACAGTTGAGGAAACTGAGGCAAAGGGAGGTTGGGGCCATTTGTCCCAAAGCCGATGGCTGTTGAGTGCCAGAGCTCGGAACGGAGCTGAGACACCCCAGCACGTGCACGTACTGCCCGGTCAGAGCCAGGAGCGGTGGAAGAGGGACCAGCGCCCTCACAGCACTGCTGGCAATGCCCAAGCACTGCTAATGCCCGCCGGGATGTGCCCGGAGCCGCCGAGCATCCCTGCTCACGCCGGGTTTGTTGGGGCCTCTCACGCTGCAGCAGCACTAACTCTGCCTCCTCAAATAACTGCTAAATAACCCAAAGGTCTGGTTTCCCGAGTGCCAGGCTGCCGTAGTAAGTATTGAAGTTGAATCTTTGCAGCCCATAAACAAATACCAACGATCAACCCCCAACAACGCTCCGATAGAAGCAATTTTACTTCTCCAGCTGTAAACATTAATACTTCCATTCCGTTTACTGCAAGATATTTGTTGCCCAATACTAATTTTATCCCAACAGCTTAAATTACAGGAAAATTCCTGTATTAAAAACCATTAGGCTGAGACATATTGTATACCTTGCTTTAGTGCTTTGACAGTAGAACATTAGACTTAAATGCACTGAGACAGGTAAGTACGGTATTATTTTCCGTGAATGAAGGTGTGTGTTTGTTATAAGTATCCTTTGTCTCTGTTTATGTGCGAATTAGTTTATGGATTGTTCTTGACAGAGCTACAGCGCCCTCCCTTAAGGGCATTGCTGATATATTACCTTTGAAAGAGAATCACAATTTATTCATTCAAACACAGAGCTAAAGATAGATGCGCACTGGAATATTTTGAAATATTGCATTATATATAAAATGAAATAGGGGGAAGCTAAATTACACAGCTATAATTACTTAGAGTTCAGGTGGCATCGTAAATAACCTATTCACAACTCACTCAGTGTTTATTATGTCACCAGAGCAATATAATTAACATGGTATAGATGGGAGCTATGCAAGGCAGATGCCTAATATACCCAGATCAAACGCACTACGACATAAGTAGAAAAACACACAAACACATACTCTGTCATTCATGAAAATTCAGATGAAAGTGGGGAAAAAGAGAAAAAAGCAGCAGTTTGATAATTTTAAGGCCCTAGCCCTGCTAGCACCACCAGCACCTCTTTGGAACAGTCACGGTTAATTTACGGGCATGCTTCAGTGTTTACTTTACAGCGGCATAGATGGTTTTGCATTGACCGAGTTCATGTTACCTATGAAATTTTTTTCTGCGCTGCTCTAAAATTGGCTTCCTGGCTGTTTGAAATTAAATTGTTACAAGGAGTAAGAAGTTGCCAAACAAAACCTGGAATCTCCAAGTCATCTTCTTCCAGCCCCGTACCACAAATGCATGAGTTCAGATACCCAAACTGAATTGCTTGGAAATTATAAAGTGTTAGGCAAAAATATAAAAAAAAAGTAAGAAAAGCAGAATATATTACAAAGGGAAAAAAACCCCAAACATCAAAAGACTCAACAGAATACTTGTAAGAAAATACTTCCCATTCTACCTAGAAATCACGAAGCCTGTCCAGTCAAATCTTGTTTCCAAAAAATCTATACTCATGCAGTAAAACTCATATATACTTTAGCACTGGTAGAAAGTTTTAGACACAAGCGAAGGTGCCTTTCACAGGCTCAGAGAAGGAATGAGATAAGCAGGTGGCAAACTTTCCATTGCAGGAACAGAAAGGTTGGAGGAACAGGCTTTCAAGAGGGTTTGCTTGGGGTATGACAGTGTAGAGGGACTGAAAAATAACTTGCTTTGCTCAGAGTCCAAAGTGTCCTTGAGTTTGTTGCTTGAATCACAATAATATTTTTAAGGTCTTGGAAAAACAATTGGATTCGTGTTATTCCATTTCTGACTCACTCCTTTCCTCCCCATAACATTTCCCTGGTCACCATTTCCTTATTCCCCCCCCCCCCGATTTGTTTCTGTAGCAAGGAAAGCAAAGGGAAGAAATAGAGCAGGGGGGGGAAAAACTCCTACAACTCCCTCCAAACCAGAGGCAAGAAAGTGAGTCAGAAATCACATTTTTCCCTTTACACCTTCTGCTTTTCACTGCTGTAATCGCTATTTGCGGACAGTTTATTACACATTTCTCCATTGAAGAGACCCAACACAATATACCAGCAGAGGAGTTCTATGTGTTTGCTCTTTTACTGCTTTCTTGGTCAAATTTCTTTACTTTATAAGCAAGAGGACTTTTCCCCCAGCCGCCAGCTCTCCACTACTATTAAAACCCCCTCCGGACTTAATCGCACCCTCCAAATAGAAACCGGAGCAAGCCCCAGTAGACGCATCCTTCAGAGGGCTTCAGCCTGGCATTTGAACACACCATGTATACTGAAGATGGGGAAGACGCCCAAATAAGTTGGGGGGGGGAAATTAAATAAAAATCATTATTCCAGCCAGCTTCAATGAAACCACAATTTCCTTTTTCCTGCAGTCAAATTGCAGGTACAAACAAGGTCCTTGAAGAGCTTTGGCCCAGCGCTGAGCTTGTTCTCGTCCTGCCTCGTCACCTGGCAGCAGAGGTGGGAGCAGGCTGGCTCTCTGCCGCCGCCGGGGAGAAGATTCAGGAGGTTGGACGCAGAGCAGAGGCAAGCGCTCTGTCTTTTATTAAGCAGCATCTGCCCTTCTTCGGGATATATTACTTTATGCCAAGTGGTGTGGATGGTGGCGGCTTTTTTTTTTTTTTAAAGTAAAGAATATTTAACGTCATATAAAAAGAAAAATGGTCCCTTAAATTATTTGTGGCATGTCCTCTGCGCTGTGGAGGAACAAAGCTCACTCTCCCAGTGTGCCGCACCAGAGTTCGGGAGCAGCGGTGACAGTCAGGAAAGAATTTATGGTCCCCGGGGAGAGATCTGCTAGGGTCCTGCAGAGCAAGATAAAATATTTGAGGGTTGATTTTTTTTTTTTTCTTCTTCTCTGTGGGGGTAGCAGAGATGAAAGATGTAAATCCATCTCCCAGGGACCAAGACCCCACCAAAACACCATCCCCTCCTGAAAGACAGACTTGGGTTTGCAGAGGGAAGTTAATAATCTGGTTTTGCTTCCATCATGCTCTTTTCTCTGTTCCCAAGGAATTTTGCAACATGAACAGGAATTCTCCAAAGGTTAAAAACAAACTCTGGCAAAGGCAAAAGCAAGCAGCACACTGGGTTCCCTTCATGATTTTTTTTTTTTTTTTTGAGCATGAGGTCTTTGGGGCATACTTGATGATTAACATGATTCATGAAGACTTGCAGAGGGCACTCCATCCAGGTGTCACCAGGGAAGCTGATCAGCCTCATGTTTTTAAATGCCTTTTGCTGGCTTCTCCCTTGGGGCCAGGCTGAGCTCAGGACTCAGTTGGTGGTCACAGCTGGAGTGAGATGGAGGGTTTGGGTTATTTCTCCAGATCTCAAGGATCAAACCCCTCACAAGCTGTCATTCCCAAGCCCTGCACTGAAAATTGGCACAAGCCCTGCATGTTTGTACCAAAAAGGTAGCCAGTAGGTTTCTAGTGTTGGAGCAGAACAGCCTTATGCTTGCTGAAGAGCTGCACCATCATTTTAGTTCTTCTACCCTCAATGAGACAACCTCTTCCAAACTCACCCAATTTCTTCCTCCAGACAGAGGAGCATCATGGGGTAAAATCCTGCCCCCCCAGACACCCATCCACAGCACACACCGCTGAAGACAAAGGGCAGAGCCATTCAGGACCTGTGCTCTGCCCCGTGCCAGGCTGGCCGGATGGGTGCCCACCCTCCACCAGCAGCTCTCCAACCACCTTAACATGGTGCTGGGCTGGAGATAAAGAGCTCTACCAAGAGCGCAGCAGAGGACATATCAGCCGAGCACATCAGCTTCAACGCCGAGCTATACGAACACAGCTGTAGGTCCAGAACCACCTTTGTCCAGGCAGCCCAGAGCACTTGCAAAAACGATACCAGAAGAGGTACCCGCTCAGGTCAGCACCTGCTTGTGCACTGGCCACCATCGCTTCAGCATCTTTAAAGGGAAGAGCGGCATGCAATCGCAGCCACATCATCATGCAGGCAGGGGTCAGCCCGATCCAAAGTCCCCCCCAAAAGGAACAGTAGCTTTTCCATAGGCTCAGTGGTGCTTTGGATCTGGCTTGTAACTCCTGCATCACCATGATCTTCAGCGTCATCCTTCCATTTGCAAAGATTTTTCTCCCTTGTCAGCCAGAACTGCCCAGAACACTTCAAACAGGCAAACTGAATTATTTAAAGTGTTGTTCCTGCCTCAAAATCTACCATGGCTTATCCACTGACTTGAACCCAAGCATGCCGAGCATTGCCTTTAGCAGTCAGCAAGATTCCAGAGCGACCACCCCAGAGGGACAATCTCAGGCTGATGCAAAGCACCAAAGGTTCATTTACTCCAGCAGCGACATAGCAATTAATACTAGCTAAAAATCATCATCTTTTTAAACACATCCCGTGAACAGATAGATGCCTTCAATGTTAGGTTCTTCATCTGGAATCACACTCAGCTGTAATACAGAACAAGGTAATAAACAGGGGGTTGATGGCCAGCACCACCCACACCAAGGCACCCTGCTGCCGATCATTTTCAGCACCACCTTGGGAGCAAAAAAACCCAAAGTCCATCCCATGCACCGGCTGGAGGAAAAACATTTGTGTCTCCAGGTGAAGAGGTTAAAAGCTACAGGAAGGTTTGCTGACCACCCAAAGCAAGCACAAGCAGCTACAAGAGCATCTCTGGTCTCGGCCCCCTTCAACTCCAACAGCACTTTATTTTTTTTTCCAAGCCCCCAAACAAAACCCCTCATCGAGGGACTGATTTCTCTGAAAATTAGCACATCAGCAAACTGCACATCCCACTTTCTGGTAAGAAGATTTCAAAGGCGGCTGCAGTCCCCCCTTTCTGCTGCAGGGAACTGGAACTAATTGCACTGCAGTTTTGAAGCGCCAATGGGCCAGTTTTGCCCCCTGGGCTCCCACCGAGGCGGTCACGACACGTCGGACAGTCTCTCTGCTGCCAGAGCAGCGAGGCACTCGGGATGGAGCGACACCGGCAGTAATAGATTTGATCTTATTATATTCATTTAGAAAGATGTTTATGGCAGGCTGACATGAATTTCAATGCAAGCCTCGCTCTCTTCCCGAAGCATCTGCAGCTCCCAGAACCTGCAAGCGGAGGCAGACATACTGTTCTTTAAAAAGTGAAGATGTAGGTCAAAATGAAAAAATTGTTACTGGAGCCCTGTGTTATCTGAACTCTTTACGGTTTCAGAGGTGTTCTGGTGTCTCAGCTCTCTTAAAAATAAAGGGCTGGCAATAAAGCCTGCTATTTGTACATGGTTCACGAAGCCTCTTACAACGCTATGGAGATATAACAATCTCCATTTCACAGAAGACCCAGATCCTCAAATCTACGCAAGTATTTAGGCATTTACTTCAAGACCGGTGAGCTCTAGTACACGAATAGCCGCAAGGCTATCGAGACCAAAATAGCGAGGACTCGAACCAGAAACGTTCCCCATCCCACAGCAAACCAAAAGCCTAATCCCCAAATGTCACCCAGGGTCTCCCAGTCCTCCGCTACCACCCTTAGCTATAGCCAGTTCCCATCGTGGCAGCAGCTCGGATCAAGGCTAATTGTATTTGAATCTACAGGGTACCAATTTTCCAGCAAAGGGGTTTTAATCTAACATGCAGATCTCTTGTCTACATTCACATCACCCCAGAGACCCATAACATAGGTCATTTGTGCATACACAATCTCGGTAATAGGATGCACAATTTTAAAATGGCTAAATCTGTAGAGAAGGAAAAATGTTATTACAGGAGGAAAAAGAAAAGATTAGCTCACAGGCTGAGATCATGTTTGCCAAGTTTCCACCCAGAGAATTATTCCAGTACCAAATTCTATGCTACCAAAATAACGGGTTTATACAGCAGGCATTGTGCCAGCTTTTTGGCTATAATTATAGTGTTTTCCTCTCTCAAGTTCTTTATTGATATCTAGAATTTTTTTTTTTTTTTAAAAAGGAGGAGGTGGAGAAGTGATTTTATACATTCAACAAACTACAGCAACACTTGATGCAGTTAAAAACCAGGAAGTTTTAACAACCTGCCAGCCTCCAACTTCACAGGAAATGTCAGTGCCACTATCAGACTTTAGAGAAACCCCAGGGATCCATTACTGCGGTTTGAAGATGTCCCTGCACTTCCCTTTTAAGTAAACGCCGGAGCCGCTTGCTTCATTCGGTTGCTGCTGTGCTGCACAATATTCCTTTGAGGAGATGCTTTGCAGTGACAAAATAACTGCTGACAATGTGAATACCGACTTCATTTTAATTTTGTTTTACATTTTCTTCGGTATGTTTTGATCCTAAAAATCTTTCGAGTGCAATTTTTTTTTTTTGATGATAATAAAGCAACTATTTATACAGCACCATAGAGTCATTTCGTTGCTTCTCCCCCCCCCACCCCTTTCCCTTTTCCCCCCCATCCAAAGGGAGCGGGTTGTGAAGGCATGACATCCTCAGCGCGGTTTCAATAAAGAGAAGCAGAAGGGAAGAGAAGCACCCGAGAAAGAATGTAAGATCAGCAATGACACAAAATAGGGCAACGCTTCTTTTTTTTTTTGCATGCTATAAAAACAAACATTGAAGAATGCGACGTCAACATGACTGTTAGGGAATCAAGCCCTTGCAACAGTCATCTCTTGTAGAAGATGCTAGCTTCCCATCCCATCTCCATCCCAGAAGTGCAGCTGACAGCAGGAAGTCCCAGTTCACGAAGCTCTCATTCAGGGATGCATTTGACTGAAGTTTCAATAAATCCCCTTAATCTGGGACATTATTATTACTTTTAAAACAACCATGGCTTTTTCATCATCTTTTATAACTCTGGGAAACTTCTCCAGCCACCACCACCGCTGAAATTAAAATTCCATCAGCCCTGAACCCAGGAACAATTAGCCCAGTCGAGATGATTCCCGATAGTCTTTCGCATATAATAACCAATATCCAATATACCTCAACATTGTGAAGATCTCTGTAAATGAAGTGACATCTCTTGCTGGACAAAGCCTGGAAATGTTATCCTTCGGTGATAGGAATCCTAAGGGGACAACTATTCTCCCTCGTTCGAAAGCTTACTTAATTGTTCCAGTTGCTGGAAATTTTAAACAATTTCCCCAGTCACTATGCCAAGTTGCGTTAAGCTCTTTGTCTGGCTGATATGCCAACCAAAGGCACAGGGAGATAAGGAGAGCTGTGGGAATTACACGAACCGACTTACACAGCGAGAGTTCCCTCGCCCAAGCTCCTTCCTTCAGCTTTGCCGCTACTTCTACTACTTATTATTATTGTCACATAACTGAAGCCAGCAGCTCTTTCACCTCCAGCATCTTGGCTACACTTACATTAGAAGGACTATAAAAACAGGCCCCTGCATTTCGTACCTTTTTCGATCATCCCTCTTCTATATTTGCTTTATTTTCCAGTCAAACTACATACATTTATCCTATTTATTTCAGTATTCCAACAGCAGGGTGGGGATGCCAAAGGACACAGATTTATCTTCTGCATCTGCACAGGTCAGATTTTCAGTTGTGATAGTGATGGGAAGCACCTGATTTTCCAAGAACACACTGAGCCATAAGTGAAACCAATCCTGCGGATTTTTGAGCAGCTGGAAATAGTTTGTGCTCACCCTCCTGCAGGTCCCAAAGAGCACAACAGGTTCTCAGCCAGACCTTGCCCCTGCCAAGACAAACCAAAGGCCCCACATCGCTAACATTAAGAAAAATGTGTTACTTGATGGCATTTATTCCTACAAGTTGTACCTGCTTGCAAAGTATGTCTTTACTTCACAAAAATCCCCTCCTTGCCCATCTCAACCATCCTTGCTGCCATCTGTCTAGAAAAAAAAAGTTGGCAAAACCCTTTTCTAAGCTATCTCCTCCCAGAATCAAACTACAATGCAAAGGCCAGAGCATTTAGTAAAGGGCTGGATTTCTATAGCTCTCGGGTGCAAAGGTTGATCTATATTGGATTTCAGAAAGGCTAAGACTTCTCCAAGAAGCAGTCATAAGAATTGTTACATTTAGTCATCTGTTGGGGGTTTTGCACCTTTAAATGGACCTGCTCATTGATCTGACAGCAAAGGTCATTAGCAATGCAGTGCGGGATCCTTGGAAGGGATTGATCTTGGATATGAAATAGGGTTGCACAACTTGCAAGCTTTCCTGGAGCTGGGAGAAGCCAGCGTGTCCTCTCAGACCCTTCCCTCCGCTCCCACACGCAATGATTTTTCAGTACAGTCACACCACTCGTTTTGCACCCAAGTGACAGAGGAGCTGGTCCTTGGCACACGATCTCCGTCTTCTACTTTTGGGTACGGGAAGTTGCCAAACAGTTTAACTTTAAGGGCAAAACAACCCAACAAGCCAGCTCTTCTCTCCTCATTTGATCTCCTGATGGATTGCCTTTGCACACCATGCAGCTTTGGTTTCAACCCAAAACTTCATGTGAACATTTGTATCTGTTTCAACATCACTGAAATAGAAGCGTCCTGTTTGCTGGTACTTCTTAGACATCACTACTTTGTGTAAAGCCAGTTTAAATCTGCGTGAAGGCAAACTTCAGGAGAGACCTTCCGAATAGCACAGGCTTGGGCCACTTCAGCACTGACAATATTCCTAAAGGTTTGAAGAGCTGATATCATTTCAATGTTATGTTCTGTTTTTTCAATATTATGTTCTGTTACATTCTAGCTATGCACTGTGACAAGAAAGTTTTCCTTCTCTATAGCCCTTTTTCCCCATTATAACAATACCAGGATACAGAACAGGAGGTGTCTTCTTTCTAAAGTCTCTTTCCTTTCTCCTCCAAGAAGAAAGCCAACAGGAGCCAGGAACAACCAGAAGAAATCACTCTGCTCTCTGCTGTTCAAGCTTGTTACTAAGCTAAAAATCAGAATTAATGTCAAAACTGGTACCAGCTCACAAATGTGTCTTCTCCAACAAAACGGTTTTATAGAACTTCCTGATTTCCTATCACTTTAAAATGTTTTCAAGACTGAAAATTTTTAAAAAAAGTGTTTGGGGGCAACAACGGAAACATTTCAGTTAAAAATAATGGAATTCTAGCTTGAAAAACCCCATAACACTTTTTTGCCAAAGCTTTTTTCAAAAGTTCTTTCTTTTCCAGAAAAGAACATCACGTGTAGGTACTCATTCCACCAAAGAAAAGACATTTTCATTTTTAAGATCCCTAAAATGCTCTCTTCAGGAATCAGTTTTAAAAACAAACCGCTTTTTTCCCCCCCCCTCTTGTTTTAGGGTGACGTGAGTAAAAGCTGAGCAGGACTAGCAGTACCTGCCCTGACAGCTAGCAGCTGTACATGAAGCAGGGCACGCGTCTTCCATCGTAGGTTCAGTAGACAGGACCACAATATGGCCATAGTTCGCTCCATTTCTGCAGAGCTACGGGGCTTTGTAGCTACAACCTTGGCCCATAGTCCCTACTCCCAGACACTTAAAGGTCTGATTTGTCCCCTCCTTCACAAGTGGCCTCCCACAGCAAAGAGCCCCACTGGTTTCACCAGGGCCATCCAGCCCAGAAGCATCCGTAGCATTAGCCTCCTCCGTGCCCCCTGCAAGGTTTTCCCTGCGAATCAGTAACGCTCATCTCCCGACCTTAAACCGATTTCATGGTAGGATGGAGGCAACCGACAGTCTCTGACGTTGGCCTCCAATACGGTGTCACAAGCTTTGCCACTTCAGAAAGATGGGTGCTTGCCAGCAGGAGCAGGCGGCTCAGGATGCAGCCTGTATTCTTCCTCGAAAAAAAGAAATATATTAGTTTTAAATGCAAGTCGCAGCTTATAAATGCCAAGAAATTCCTCTTGCCACATGAATGTTTCCAGAATGCTGTGCTGAATTAAATGGATTCGGCTTGCTTTCAGATCCGCGCATACAGAGAGACAGCTTGATAGATAAACACGTTTAGGGGTGCAGACAGCTCTGGTCACCGGACAATTAAAGATGGGAAGACGACCGTGCCTGGGTAGCTCCAGATCCAGAGCACAAATTATTCCTGCTAGAGAATTCTATTAGTAATATTTGCATCTTGCTAATAGAAATCCAATTACTCAGAATGACTCTGAGCACATTATCCATTTTTAGCAAAATTTGCCTTATTCTGCAAACAGATTTTTTTGCTTCGTCGTCACTTTACTTTTGTTCCCGCGGTCCTCTGGGATGCGGCATCCTTCAAGGACATGTCAGAGGAGCACGCTATCCCGTCATCCTCTCGCTTTGAGGCCTAGCAGCTGAATCACCCCCAGCCCTATTTTCTTTTGCAGTGTTAGATTAGCGAGAGGGCTTATGACCTGCCATCTGTCACTGCAGTCTGCTGACTGTGAGTCTCTGCTCTCTCCCAAACATTGCTGAGGAGGTGGAAGGCTTTGGAGGGGGGGAGGAGGAGGAGGGCGGGGGAAAGAGCCTTTTCATCCCGCTGCTGCTCCTTGCTCCAAAGCCACCCCGTCAAGCCATAACGTGCAACCCCAAGGGGCGATGCTCTGGTCTTCACCGGGGAAGAGAGACACCCGCCAAGGACTTTTTGTTTTACCGCAGGGCCGTTTGCCATCCAGGGGCTGTGGCGGCGTGACGACAAATCTAGCGGTACCTCGGAGGCAGCCTGCTCCGAACCTGCGGCTCCCGCATGCTGTTTGATCACACCTGCTGAAGCTTTCCCAGCCTTGCCAGGGAGAGCCAGGCAATGTGACCATGCATCTGGCTTCCTGGCAAGGAGAGGGCTGCCTCTGGCCCCGCGCCAGCCCACTCCATCTCCTCCTGAAAATAGTGCACCATTGGAGAAAAAAAGGCAAAAAAAAAAAAAGCTGCACACACCCCCGCTGGTACAGACCCAGGGGACAGCTTGGTCACCCACCGCTGATGGGAGGTCTACGGATGGTGTCACAGGACCGGGAACCAGCCCGCAGGGTTTGGGGAGAAAGCGATGCATCGCCTGCTGAATTTCCCTGCTTGATTTAAAGTAATCTGGTTGCAAAGCTCCTGCCCTGAAGAAAGGAAATAACTTTTCATTGCAGCAAGGAGTCATAAGACAGCAGCTCTCCTTGAAAGCCGAGGGAAGGAGCGTTCCCACCTCCTGTTGGTTTGCTTGAAAAAAAAAAAATCTCTGCATAACTTCTCCAATATTTTCCACTGAGTCTCAGTATAATTGTACCAGAACCTACAGGCTCCATCCCTGCTAGAGCAGATGGGACTTTTTCAGACCAACTTACTTCTGTCTTAAAAATAAGACAATGTATGACAATGGGAGCAAACACTAAATCAGCCCAGTTGTGGTATCAGACTTCTCCCCACAGCAGATCCTTCAACTTCCTCTTCCTGAGATGGTTTCTACTTAAATATCTGGCATACTTCAATGCTCAAAATTGAGCTCCCAGTTCCTCTGCCAAGATGTGCTCTCAGATCATTTGCCCCCAGCCTCTGGCAAGTGACCTCTATTGCTGCAAAACCACAACATGTAAGGAAGAACCAGCAGCCTGAGCATGAAAGACCAAATTTGGGACCTCGTATATCATCAGCAAGAGTGAACCTGCCCACGCATCAAGCCTTGGTGCTTGGGAGAACCAGCCCTCCAAACCAGCCTCTGAAGATCCCCTGCCTTCAGACATCATTTGGGTCTGTCAGCATTGGGCTGCTCGCATCCTCCTACACCACAGAAGGAGTCTCTGGAGATCTATTTCTCTGGCTGAGAAAGAAGAAAGGACTCAGGAACCAAAGCAAAGGAGCAAGTTAAATTATTTCTCCGGCCTGACATCCTCTGGGACTGTTTCAGCACAAGTGGATTCCACTTTGAAGATCCAAGTGGTCTCAGCCAGACCCCTAAGATCTGGTATCACAGAAATTAATGGGGGATGGTGGATAAGCTGCCACTTGCCGAAGCATTTCTTTATACAGGGGCCCTTCTGTATCCACAGGTAAGTATGAAAATAAGTCTCGCACGTCATGGTCAGATGCCACGTCCTCCCATCCCTTTCCAAGCAGTGATCCATCCAGCAGATGGTATTGTTGACAAGGAGCCTGTGGAACTGGCACTGCCAGTCCTGCGTTCCCCGCGGTGGTCCATGACCTCACCGCAGAGCTGCGTTCTGGATGTTGCTAGGCACATGTGGGTAATCTGATGTTAGCAAGCAGATATTTCTAGAAAAAAAGGTCATATCACCTCCTAATTGGTAGCAGTAAGTCCCACCAAGCTAGGGCTGTCTTGCCCCTGGATGCCCCCATCCATGACCTCTTCCAGCACACTTTGTCTGGATGGAGTACGAAGATTTTTGACCACGTGGGCACCCAGGAACCCCAGACAAGCGGTCCCCGTGCATCATCTCGGCGCATTTGGGGTTTGCTGCAAGTGGTCAAGCTATTTTTGCAGCATATGTGCAGCAGGCCTAACACAGCTTGAAAAATCACTGTACATGTGTTACACGGTGTATATGCACACATTTCTAGACAAGAAACCTCAATCAGGAGCATGACACCTTTTATCATAAGGCAGCAGGACCCAAACATCCAACACCGCTCTGAAACCACGCATACAATTTGTGTGCACAGACACAGAATTAACCCAGCCGCGTTATCCCCTCCAGCAACTCCCTGTTCAGGGATGCTGCAAAAATACAATAGCCAAAGAGGACAAAGGACAAGGATGCGGGCCGTAGAATTTGGCATCAAAGCTGTTCAGCTTCAGTTTTTCTAAGACAGTCTGGCCTTTTGCAACCCAAGGAGCGCACGAGAGGTACCGTGCGGAGCTGCCGCTGAATAACGCTGCTGCGAGCGATGCAGACTAGACCCCTGCACATGCTGTAGGACTCCCTGAGGTACCTTGGACTTAATTCTGGACCCAGCCAGCCTATTTCAAGCAACTCCTGGAACTGCAGTTGCACCCAGGGATGTGAGCAGGCAAAGCCACGGGCAGAAGACAGGTTTCCAGCAAGAGCCCCAGCTTCTTTGCCTGCCAAACACAAGGTTCATGCCAACCCTTCCCCATAGAAGTGAACTGGTGAGACTTGCTGGGGTGCAAGTCTGGAGGGGCAGAGATGGTTCAGCCACTCTTCCTCTCCTTGAGGGCCCATTGCAACCCATTAAGCCATACGGGTTCCCTCTTTGCACCAAAACCACAGGAGAAAGCAGCGCCCCAGGTTTTCCCGCGGATGTTTTGCGGCATGAACAGCGCACATCAAATTCTTATGCATTAGACATGCAGAGAAGGTAAAAAGTCATTTGGAAATAAGGAAGTGTACAAGTTACTCTAGCTTGAGGGCTCTAGTAATTTATGCACCGAGAATTTATACAGGTCATGTACCTATTTACTTTGCTGCGCTCTAAAAAAATGCACAGTTACCTTAGCAACTTTAACATTGCAAGAGAGTACGGAGCTTTCTTAAAGAGACATTGTCAAGAGTGGTCAGCCTGACCAGCCGTTCTCCTGCTCTCCTGTGTGCTACATCTGCACGCACATGCATTATCCCCCTCAGATCAAACACACATTTTGTTATTTTAACAATGAAGAACGCATCTCGGAACTCACTGACATCATCTAACTGTAAACAAAAATAAGCCTACCATGCATAAGAATGAGAAAATGTCATCAAAAATAGATGGAATTTACTCATTTCATCATCCTGACATGTTCTGAAAGCTTAAAATAATTTTTCAATTTGTGGAAATTGCCTAGGCTCTATAAAAACACAAAGCATGCTAGTTACACCTTGGGGGCTTTCAGATTTTAAAAACAACATTGTGGAAGAAATCTAATAAGCTGACTAGGCAATAAGCACCCAACCTCTCAAATTTGTTTTAGTTTATTTTCCTCTCTCTCCAGGATTTTTCACTAGATTTGTTCATGGAGTGTTTTTCCCAAAGCCAAATTAAAAGGCCGTCTGTAGAAGAGGCTCCCCAGTACCCAAAACACAGAAGTAACTATGCAGAAGAGAAACGCCGTCTCTGCCCATCTCAGAGGTCTGATCCGATACCCGGCCGAGACAGTGAGGTCCTACCGAGCCCGTTACCAACCTTTTGTCAGCCCTGTGAAATACGTGAAAAGTCTTACAAACTACGGAAAAGCACCTGATGAATTCCCCAAGCTCACAGTCACAGAGAAGGATGGGGAAGTGCGGAGTCGGGATGCGGAGGAGAGCACGGCCACCCTGCTCGGACAAACAGGTAGCCCTCGCCTTTTTTGATTCAGTGCCCAAAACAAGTGCTGACTGATCCCCAGCACAACCAACACCTACACGGTTTTCAGCTGGGCTTCCAAAACACAAGTTTGCTCCCCCAAACAACTCGAGGTGCACTTCATTAGCTCCCTGACATCCTGCCCCTTCTGCTGCAGCCCTTAAAAGCAGAATAAAGCAATGACAGGACACACTAAGTCAGGGAGGACCATACTACAGAAAACAATGACGATTTTATTACAAAACCCTTAAGGCCACAATGAGAAATGGGCCAGAAATGCTGTACTCTGGCACCACTGGAATTCTGGCCCTTCTCTTCCTTCCTACCCACATCTGCAAGTCACTGCAAACTACAAAGCACACAATGAAATCTACCTTTCTCTCCACACCTACCCAAACACCATCCAGCTTTCAGTAAAAAAAACAAAATTAATGATTTCTCTCCCAAACAACTCTGATTTTGTAAACCTTAGAGACCACACAATAGATTCAAACAACAGGGTTTTTTGTTGTTTTTTTTTTTTTTAACAGCTATAAACATGATATATTTTCTGCAGCATCCTGTGAATACAGGAGGTGCCTCTTCTGCACACAAAGGTTGTGCGTGTTCAGCTGGGGCAGGGAGAGCAGGGAAGAAAGCGATAAACCTCCATGTTTTCTGGGCAACTACTTTATTCCTACATTATCAAAAAAAGTCAAATTGTGGCTCTTTTCAATCACAGGAACAAAAAAAGACTTAGAGAAGCAAGGTGTTGACTCTCCCTGATGAACAGTATATGGCTCCAATCAAATTCTACAGCAGCAGGCCCATATGGTTATATTTTAGATAGGCTGTGCCTGAGAATTAGGCAAAATATCTATCACAAAAACCTTTTTTTTGCATTTCTGACTGTCCTTTTTCCTGATAAGCATAGCACACCTTCAGGGCTTCATTTCAGGAAGAGATGTGGGAGTAGATCTCAGAAATCATCTCCAAAAGCAGCATGAGTGGACTCCCCCCAGAGCAACAGGGCTGGGAATTCATTACTCTTTCCTCTTGCCCTTACAGTTAAACACAACCAAACCTCAGTGATTTTCTTTTAATATTGCACCCAGTTGTCCCATCCACATCCTATTGCCAAGACCATTCAGAACAGCCCCTGCAAAAGTGTTCAAAGGTCTTGTAACGTGCTCTGCATCCGAGGATCAGGACCAAGCAGGGCAAGGAGGGAACACCTTGCCAACACCCTTCCTTCACATCACACCCCCACGGAAACCAGTGCAGAGGCTGCACAGAAGATAATGCAACTTTAAGCCATATCGGCTGTTGCAAGGAAACCTCTCCTCCGTATCCAACTTGCAGACACGCCAGCAGATCCGCACCGAGGAGCCAGGTCCCCGGGTTTCAGAGCCTCCTACACAAACAGCACGGCCACCATCTAACGCAGCATCCCGCCTGCCTTGCCTACGGAGGCACCAGCCCCATACCCTCCCCTTCTCCCACCGCCCTGGAGCAGAAGGAGCCTGGGAGAAGCGAGGGGGACGGGGAGAGGGTGGTTTGCGCCGAGCGGCTCGGCTCCCCATCCTCCACCCCTCGTCCTTCCCCGCAAGCTTTTCTCCATAGAAGGCAGCAATCTGCCTCCTGTGCCCAGGTACCGCAGGCAGCGTGCCACTTTGCCAACGCACTGTCAGATCTGTGCCGCGTCAGAACGAGCCCTACCACATTAATTCAACTTGGTGGATTAAAAAAAAAAAATAAAAGAGGGAAGGCAGGACAAGGCATAGCAGATGGCTGAGGACAGATACTGCATCCCATTCTTTCTTGCTCTGCAAGAAAACAGCTTCACTCTCTGCTGTTTACCATGCTGCTCCTAGCTTTTTTTTTCTTTTTATCTAAAAAAATGCAGAAATTGGTGTCCAAATACCCAAGGTTTCCATGTTTTCGTTGCCTCCGCTTAAATTTTGTGGCTTTCCATCCCTGTTGCAGCTCTTCAGGCCACATGGCACAAGGAGGGTGCGATCGCTATGAGATAATCACACCCTTGGGGTGTTATTAAGCACAAGGCTATGCCTCGTGCCTCTCGCTCTCCAGGGGCGTGATTATATCATGATAACCAAACTCCCCAGAGACACCTTATTGCAATTACGACATTTCTTTCAGGTTTATGTATGAATACATTATTCAAGGAAATTACTTTGATCACCAGAAACTTCCACTTAGTGTTCAAATACTTAAACTGGATGGTTTACAGAGATGAAGTTCCTTCCTTACAGTGTTTGACAGGAGAGAAAAGCAGCTTTTCATCTGAGCAGAGCAGAACCAGGGCCTAATCACCAACACGCAGATACGCTCTCTCTTATTTAGGATGGCAGGTTTTCAAATAACCAAACTAGCCCAAACATTCAATCCATATTTTGGCTGCTCCAATGCCTGAAGAGCTAGTCCAACAAAACATTTCTGTAAAAAACAGCTTAAGATAAAAAAAATTAAAGATAGAGCTATTACCTTCTGGCTTCATAGGCACAAAGACCTGAGCAATCCAAGGATGAGAGACAAGAAGCAACAGCTCCTCTTACTGACCTTATAAACCAGGCGGCACCACTTAATGTGAGTGGTCCCACCTGCGTAAGGCACCCAGCATCACACCCAAGTGTTTCAAATGACCCTCGGTGTCTGTTTGCAGCCCAAATGCTCCAGCAAAACTTGGTAGTTAAACGCGTCCACCTGCCTCCCTTGGTTATGGACGTCTCCGTAGCAGCAGGGGCTGCTCGTGCAGCTGGTTTTCTACTTCCATTGCGGTGCAAGAAAAATCAGATCTACAATACCGAAGGGTTAAATAGTTGAGGGGCCAGAACTGACTCTACAGATTAGCGGTGGGGCAAAATCAAGGTCGCACAGAAGATAGGTCACACGAAAGGCCAGCCCAGTGCCGCAGATGGGTAGTGTTAGCTGATAAAAGGTGTGGCCAGAAGGTCTCCAAAGCCCATAAGGATCTTTCAGGGACCGACCGAATTAAAACAGAGAAGCAGAAATAACACCTGCACCCCAATAGCAATGAATATTCCCTAGAGCCCGATGGACTTAGCAAGAAGGGGCTGTGTATCTGTTCCTGTGTTTGTTTTGCTGACCTTGGCTGAGTATTTATGAAATACATATTGGTTATTGATCACCCTCCCCGTTCCTCACCAGAGAGAACCCAACAGTTAATAGCATAGGTCTGGTGCCAGAGAAACGCAGCAAACGCGCATAAAAGAGGGCACAGCCTGAGTGCTTCGCAGAAGAGATCAGAAAATGTACATCAAAAACTCAGTGGCATCATCCATAGGCTTTTCTTCACGGCTGCCGTACAGCTGGGCTATGTTCCCCATCGGGAGCGAGCGTGCCAGCTGGGGGGAAAGCAAAGCTGCTTTTCCCAGCGCCCAGCAACACTCCTTGCTCCCTGCTCCTAACACAGCCCTGCTATCGCGGCCGCTTCGAAAGCCAGGAAAAGCCAAATGTCTGTGCCACCTTACACTGCGACAAACATCAGCCCAAGGGGAACAAAGAGCACGTACCTAGGTTTTTACCCTCTCTTTCAAACGAAAAAGAAAAGGTTTGTGCCAGAAAAAAAGAATTGCTAATTAAACAAATTCTGGCAGTTTGATTGTATATTTTGGTTTTTAAAAAGTCCTGAATAGGACGGGAAATACAACAGCAGCTCAGCGTGCGCAGCACAGCTGAACAACCTACAGCGAAGGTTCCCTCTCTGGGTACTCAGTTTATATCTTAATAACTCTTAAGTCTCTTTTTCTCTCTCTCTCCTGCCTCCCTTCGGAAGTGGAGCAGGAGAGAGAGAGGATCTGTTGTTCCACCTGATTGGGCCAACCTGGCCCAAACCACGTCACAACGTCACTCCTCCACTTGTGACCAGCAGTCCAAGAAGAAACCTCAGCATTATTCCGTATTTCCTATGCCAAGCCCGTCTTTCCTACGCAAAGTTTTAGGCCCCGATCACCTGTCTCTTCCAAACATAATTGCATCCTGTCATGAGCTTTGATCTCTAAAATAGAGCTCATCTCTAAAAGTGCCAATGCTTGGGGACCGCTGACTAGCTGATACTGCAGCAGAGCTTCCTTGCAGAATGGTTTAAAAAAGCAGGTATTTGGCTGTGGTGGGCTGTAAGGTCGTTCAACCTTTTATTTGGGACTTGCAATCAAGCTTTAGGAAACCGCATATCAAGGAAGCTCCTCGTACCCTTGTTCATGTCGGCTTTGATTTCTGGTGTCTCTTCAGACCCAGGTGGCTGCCAGGAAATGGTTTCTGCAGACACCAGAGGCCACAGCCCATGCCCTCGTGCTCCTAAGGACGTCACGTGCTTTGGAAAGCCCTGTCCTGCCGGGGAGTAATGCTGTCATGCACCTAAAAACCAGATTTTCTCATACAGCCCCACCTGCAAACAGGGAACGCAAATGCTTCCAGTCTGCGTAAGACCTTCTGATAGCTACTGCGATTCTCCTGTGTCTTCCTCAGTCTTCCCACCACCTTCGGAGCCCATCGCGCTCACACCTCTTACTCGGAATTTGAGAAGCAAGTGGAAGCGTCAGAAAATCTGTTACACAGGTGATGCCTCACTTACAACAGCCACGAGAACATTTCTGCCATGGAAGGCAAATATATATATAAAGTGCTAAAGATAATGACAGAGTGTGCATTATCAGCCTCTCATCGCTGTATAGTTATTGGGGGTAAATTTGAATCTACGGTGAACTTCATATATCTCACATCCACTACTGACTATCAGCGAAGGTGACTCCAGGCAGGGGCAGCTTATCTCCAATAGTTTACCAAGTTAATTGAAATGAGCTTAAAACCAGCTCAAATGATCAAATTCCTATACACACTACTTTGTTTCTATCTCTTCGGCAATGTGACAGGCGATCTGCAGAATTACAATGCGAGAGAAAGCGCGATTGCCAAGAGAGCTGGTCAAACAGAGTCGAGGAGGGAGAGAAGGGTGAGCTGGGTTAAGAAGCACGTTTTATTGATAAACAGTCCCTGCTGTTTGAAAACTCTGGGTGACGACGATGATTAACAAAAATACTAATGCAAAATAGAATCGCTATTAACGTTACTGTGAACTGGTAGTTACAACATTTGCACTGCTGCTCACCCAGCCTTCTTCAAACAGCGTTTTTCTTTACACTAGGAATTTGAGCAGAAACCAAATGTTTATGTGTTCTCAGGGAAATTACCTCGTGCTTATCCTGTTATCACAGAACTTACCTGCACGTGGGGAGCGATGCCGTGAGGCTGAAGCGGCCAGTCCCGCAAAAGATGTGACAAATAGTGGCCGGAGTTTGCTCACGGAGGCCGCTGTGAATAACGAATAGATTCTTCCCCGGCCCAGCTCTCTGTATCAAACTTACTTCTAATTCAGTCACCAGGTCTGCACCTTTATTTGGCCAAAACCTTCTTTTTTTTATGCCACAACCTTTGTTTGTGTCCCACGCTGACCTCGATGTGGTAGTCCACGCTTCAGCAAGGTAACCTGAAGCTGAAGTAGGTGCAGAGACGGGCTACTGAGAGGATGTGGGGAAACAGCCCCGTCTCTTATAAAAGAGAGTGGGAGAGCTTGCCTGGTTTGGCCTTGAAAACCTGAGGCCACGGGTGATGCCGTTGACCATCTCCCCCGGTTGGGAAAGCTGCGAACACACCACATCACCATCCTGGAGAGCAGCTCAGAGCTTTCCTCAAAGTGCCCACTGCCCGTTAGTAAGAGACCCCGATGTCCATCACCAATGCAAATAATAAACACTGTCTGCATACAGCAAATGATCCTTTGGACAATTAGCAAGAGAAATAGTTACGTTTTTAAAAAGCGCCTTGATGAATCAGATCCTCTGTTTGCAAGGATTATATTGCTCAAGAGATCTCGTATCGGTGTCTTTCTCAAAGCTAGACAGCTCTCCTCACGGTAACAAATAGATGCACTTGTTGTGGTGTACTCGGTTCTCATAAGGACAATTACACAAGGACAGCATCAGGGCTGCCAGAAAATGCAATCAAGAGAGAGAAGTCAGTGGTTGCCAAAGCTGAGCCTGTACCTTATGAAATCTGATTCTCCCCCAAAGACACAACTCCAGGCCGGCAATATTTGCAAAGGTGACACAACTCACAGCGTGTTCCCATGTTGTAAAATTCATTGAGGGCAGAAGAAGCCAAAAAAAAAAAAAAAAAAAAAAAAAAAAAAACACCAACATTT
>VFFE01007053.1:1052540-1065001 GCA_008921705.1 Burhinus oedicnemus
TATAGGTATATCACAGCAAAGATATTTTTTTTTTTTTTTTTCCCCAGATCTAAAGAAAGAAATAAAAGTTGGATAACTAACTTTTCTCTTCAGGGTCCAGATGGAGCTGAATTCATTTTGGCTCTGGAATCACCACTGCGAGTGTCCTGCTTTAACAACTGAAATAGCAGGTGCTTTTATTAGATGGCAACATGTTTATGAAATGCAGTATTGCTTCAAAAAGTCAGTTAAACAAAAAAAAAAAAAGATATTGACTCAAATCACTAAAGTTAAGAGTTGGGAAATGTAGCCAACTGCTGTAAAAGAAACTGTTCAGAGCTTTACTTCTATTTGGGAAGTCCTTTTTCTCATCCCGGTGACCCACGTCTGCGAAACTGCCTCCTGAAGTCTACAGGACAACATCCAATTCTTTCTTCAGCTCCTCTACCATACAAGGAGAAAGGAAAGTACAAGTGACAGCCACTCCACACGCAGGTATTTCCTGTGAGGAATGGGAATATTCAAAGCAGCTTAAACGTCCTCTGCAGAGTCCTGCGAAACCCTTCCGCAGTCATTATGGGTGCTGAGAGCAAACATCTAAGTTAATTCAATCAAAACACTTCTCAAATTAGACTTCACTCACGAGTCGGCATAAAGGGTGATTATAACATAGGAAGACAACTCAAAGTAGGGAAAAAATGAAAATGACATCAAACTTGCTAAATATGTATTGTTTATTAAGGCTTGTATTCTCCTAGAGGAAAAAGTTAATCTGATGCTGTCCATTACCCCTTACAGGCAGTAATAGTCCAGAGACAGAGTTATACGTTCTAAATACAAGTCTAAATGATACAGATTAAACTTTATTTAAATTGGAGGTCCTTTTGGAGTAAATAGTATTCAGAAGATACTTGCTTTCTAATATAGTAAAAGATCCTCTACAATAAACACGTGCAGATTCAGTGTGCTAGAGCAGCGGACATGAGCACCATTTCCATGCTTAATTGGAACTCCAGTTGGTGACAGGTTCTCCGACGGTCCCCTCACTCCACAAAAACATGACAGCAAATTCAGTTTCTTAAAACAGGTTTTTTTACTCATCCAACAGAAAAAAAATTAGACATACACACTGTCAATTTTAAACATCTGAGGCATAATCCATCATATTATCCGTACTATTAGTTCCTACGTTAAAGCTCAGCATTATTGGTATAAAAACTTTAAATGGCATTAGGATCTGGGGGGTGGGAGGGAATAATGACGGGAAGGATTAAAAATGATCTGCAATTAACTAATAACACCTGAAAGCTGAAACAGGTTTAAACACATTGTCCAAAACCCCTGCAATGTTGATAGCATCACATTATTATTTAATTAAGCTACAAAAACCGTAAAGCAGAATTATGGCTGAGAGAAAGCACCTCGCTCACTCTCGGCAGGATATGGTATAACAAATGCACACTGAAGCACTGGTTAACAGAATGTGAAAGGGAAATATTTTCCAGAGAAACAATTTCACTGACAATTTGATTTTCTACTAGACAGAAAAAACCAACATGGCGCATTAGCAGTTTTAAAAGTGTAATTGTACAGATAAATAAAGAGGCATAGCAGCTGCACAAAGTGATCAGAAATTTAGTTTTTTTCATTTCAAAATTCTGAAGTGCAGTATCTTAAAAGTTTTTTAAATGACAAAAATCAATGCATGGTTTCTTACTTCTGCCATGAAGAAAAAAGGGTTTGGAAGGAGGATAAAGGAAGATTTGTCATGTATTCTCCATGATCTCTATATCTGGCTAGGAACATAATTTGTGCCAAAATAAAGTCTTTGGGAAGCATTGACACTTTAGTATGCTCATGTATAGGTCCACATTAGGTTAATATAACTGTTTACCAACTTAAAAAAATAAAAACAGACACACCTTTATTAATGATTTCTACAGAATTTTACATAGGAAAAAAAAGATACAAATTAATGCAGATCCACTTGGGCAAAAAAACCCTACAATGTACTTAAAGATGCAACAACTTAATTTCCCCTGCACGAGAAGATATATTGGAGCTGAAAGCTTTAAGTTTGTCCTGATGCCAGGATACAGCACCAGTATACTTAAATTTTGTTTCTCATAGTCGAATTGAATATCAGTTCTAGTATATATATCAAACTGCATATATTTATTCTTATTGTTTGTTTCGATTCTGACGTTCCTGCAAAGACAAAAAAGTTAAAAGTTAAGAAAGATTTTAGTCAAATGAAAAAGCAAAAAGTTTTTAGTAGTTTAACAGCACTGATGTGATCCCAGACAATTATACAATTTGTTAAAGCATTGCTGCTACATTTTATAAGTATACTGTATATACCTGACAAGCCCAATGACTTGGTAACTTAAGTGCAGCTTCAAGCAGAACAGCTGAACGAATACCTACACAGTCACTTCAAACTGACAGCAGATGAAGGTTGTCGCAAGAAATGCATGGAAAAAATCAATATTCCTAAACAGAAACAGGACCTGCAATAATTTCTGTATTATTGTAGTTATTGCAGTGGTACAACCAATACAAGAGCAGAAAGGAGGTGGTAGATTAGTGAACACCACAGAACCGGTATAATTTTGAAGCACTCAAATGACTTTGGAATTTAGTCATATTCAGTAAAAGTAGGATTTGAGCTCTCTAGAAATTCTCTTCCTAATTACTCCTATCTGTTGAACTATTCTGGGAGGCACTGTGAAATACATCACAAGTCAGGAGGGGAAAAAAAACCCCAAAAAACAAAAAACAAAAAACAACAAACCATCATCAGGTGGAAGAAAAGTTAAGTGCTTTTGCATGGTCCGGTAAAAACCAACATGGCTAAACTGAACAACCCAAGAATTTCTAAAAGCGTTCCAGCACAGAAGCCAGTAGGCTCTTTGAAGTCTCTCTCAAATACTGAAAACAGATACCTGCAGGCATCCCTGAATTGCTGTAAGTCTTCCTCCCACTAACCTGTGCTCTCCCAGCAGCAGAGGCTCTGCACAGGGCTTACGCAGTTGAGCAATGCAAGAACAAAAAAGGGGGGACTTTTTCAGTAGTTGTTTCAGGTGCCCCATAAGTTGCACGACATGCAGAAGACAGCAACACCAGCTGAATAAAATATGCTGCTGTATCTTTAGGCCAGTGCATTTTCCCAGCTAAGACACCATGCAGATTGAATAGAAAGGGTCCAGCCTTACTGTTTTCCATTTCATCCTAAAGGTGTTTAAAACAGACTGCGTACTGCAAAACAGGCATGTGAAGACTCTACTTTGTGTACTGCACTTGAATGAATCAATATGGCACCAAGCAAGAAAATTGTGAAATAGCATAAACAACAGTCAACTCCTAAACTAACGCCTTCAGATTTTACTTGTTTTGTGGAATCTTTCAGTATAAAATTCATCTCAGAATTGTTTCTGTTGTGATGTAAAGCTTATTTGCAAATATACCAAACATTATAAGTGTAACAGACTGTATTTGTTACTTCAGCTGCTCACAGCATAAAAATCAGAAGAGTTTTTTTTAAATGAAGTAAATTGATTTCCACCTCCAGGCAGATAATATTAGTATTTTCATAATAAAATTAAGTCAAAGTCTAGTATAAAGTCTTATTCTATGATTTAAGACAGAAGATAGCAAAATTGTTTTACCAAATCAACAAAACAGACCCTATAAAGTTTTTTTAAAAAAAAAAAAGTCTATATTCCCCCTATCTTTTAACTGCTGACTTACAGTGAACTGCCAATGAAAGTCACTTCTTCGTGGTAGAGTATCAGAACGTATTAGGTGTTTTATGTTCTTAATGAAAAGAACATATGGCTGCCTGACATTTCAAACAAAAGACTGTTAGAAAGAATCTAAAACTGAATCATATCAACCCCATTTTCAGGCTTCCAAAAAAGTAACTGTTCCATCCTACTTCCATTTCTAAGGTGGCAAATCCCCTTTACTCTGTTTCACTGCCCTGTCACGCTCATCGGCCCATTCTTTCCCACTGCCACCTCACATAACTTATTTTTAGTTTTCTATGTAGTCACCCGCTGACCCTCATAATCCCACTTTCTTCTATTCTCATGGACTAGTCCCATATAAACAGACGACAGGCTAGCACATGAGACTTCTACCTGGTACCTAAAAAGTATGCTCATGGCATTCAGACTCAGCTCAGACTTTGTAATTCACTAAAAAGTGCTATTTATTGAGCAAGTTATTAAGCAGTTAGTCCTACCTTGCCGCTTGCTTCCTCTTGGGAGGCTAACCTGAGGATTCCTTTTTAAAAGTGTGTGAAACCATATAAACTGATAGGGAGGAAACTGATGGAACAATTCTTCGTGCTCTTGAGCATGGCTGCTTTTTAGAAGCTCTAACTCTCAAATTCTCTTCTTTACTGCTATTTAGCACTACTAAAAGCAAGAACAAGCAGTTTTGTAAGCAACTAACACAGCTTTGTTCATTTTGGTTCTAAAGATCCATTTGGAGCCTTCAGAGTTTCTCTTCTGCAGGGGAATTCTCTGTTATCTCACAGGGGAGCTCCAGTTGCATACTTCATGACATTAATATGTATAGTCTTCAGACACAGGAAAAACTGGTTTTTACAAAACCTGCAGAAGCTTCCATTTTAGAGACTCATCCCTGTCAAGCTTCTGTTACCTTCACCTCAGTCTGAAGTAGCTGTCACCCTTCCTACTAAACTTTATTTGTTAAGGTCAGTGGGATGAAAGCATTCATCTTCTGACACAAAAATATAAATGTTACCTTTGTATGAGGAAACACAATTGGTATTAATCTTAAATGTTTTTTCATTACAGTTCTGGAGGAAGGACAATATTCCATCCTTAAGAGTTCTGTGTTAATGACTGTGTTCACGCAGAGCATACTGAAAGGAAGTATGCAATGCTAGAAGAAAATGAGTATTTTTAAGTGCCAACATCCACTAGCTAACACTTCACAATATTGTCCTGGTTTGACCCAACCCACAACAGATATTTCATCACCCAAAAGGAGAAATGGTACGTTTGGTGATTCAAGGGCTTTCTGAGATGACTACTCGGCTCTTCCAGCACAACATCAAGGTGTAGACCTTGGAATAGCCAAGTGCCTCGACACAGATCAGAGGCAGCACAGCAGTCCACTCCAGTAACTATGACCATCTAGTGAAATACAGATTTATGAAGATGAGCTGCTGAAAGTAGATCAACCCATCTGTCCTACCACACGAGATGCACATAAAAATATCACAATCTGCAACAAATTTATTTTCTTTACAAGCTTTTTAACTTTGGAAGACAATTTTGTTAAGACCACGCAAACATGTTTCCAGGGATTGTTAATAATTAAGGCCACATTATACTGTATTTTCTTTTTAAAGCAGCTCTCTCACACGTTGCAACTTTTTCATGTTTTAAGAGCATGAGCTTTGATCACAGAAGTTGCTCTCTTTGTGGACACTGCAGTGGCCCTGGAAACTGACTGAGAAATGCTAGGAGGCTCAGGAGATGTTTCACACCACTCACATTTTTGCTATTTCATTCCAGATACCAATATCCTTCTATTACTCCTTTCCCAGGTTCTGGGTCACCAAACTGGGCTTAAATAGTTTATTACTATGGCAAATCAAAAGCTGGACTTACATCCCAGCATGAACAAATCCTCCCTCAATTCTAGATGATGATACAGCAATGCTGTTAACACTAATGGCACTTCAGTGAATTTCAACCAGCATTATACCTGCCTAATCCTCATTTGATGATGTGGTGTTAACACAGAGGTTCCTACATCAGTGAAACTCAGAGAGCACACACCGGAGCTCACACTGCACACATTAGTTAAGGAAACACTGTCTAGCAACAAGCCATAACCATCTAAAGAAAAGAACTGAAATGCTAGTGGCTTGCATTGTACAGATTATATGCAATTATTCTTCCCTACTAAATATTTATGTATAAATGAAATTAAAGCATTCAAGCCTTCCATGTATAGATTTTTAAAGAATCCTAGCCCTTTGTAATCACAGCAGTGGTGAAATGGAAGCACAAAATTGCATCAAGTAATTTTACTGCTAAACAGAGTATAATGAATAAAAAAACCACAGCAAATTGAAAACTGGTTAGGATGGCACATATACAAATAACCATCTGAAAATGTCAATTACATCATAAGATACGTTAACTGCCAATAAGACTCTTCAAAAATTATTGTCATAGGAAGGTTAACTTTGCATAACAGGAAGGCTTCAACTTCAATAGCGCAAACTTCTGAACAATAAGTTTAAGTGTGCGCATATCCTGCAAAGAAACTCTTGTAGTAATCAGATAGACTTCTAAAATTCATTTAGTCAATGGGAAAATATTTTCAAGAAAACAGTTTTATAGAATGCAACCTGACAAGCAGTATCTTATTGTTCATTCTTTCACTGTTGATCTGCTTTACCTCTCTAGTACTATTATCTTCCTCAGTGTACTTCAATTGTCTGTATATTGTCCTATTTTCTAAGCTATTTGGAGGAATCTAAGAAATGTTAAACTAGACTTCAGAGTTTGTTTTCTGAATGCATCATACAAGCTAGAGCCTTGTTTTTAAACGAGGCTGAAAAAAAAATGTATTATTTTGAAAAACTGATCCTGTTACAAAGCAGTGACCTGACTAATTTTATCTGTGCTTTTAAATGGCAATAAAACCTTTAAAACGGCAACTTCAATTTAAGCTCCAGGAACATGCACTGTCTCTGCTTCAAAATGTTTTTTTTGAAGCAAGCGTGAGCTGCGATAAACTAGCCTGTCAAATAAATGTTTTATTTGAAATGCTACACAAAAAAGCCTATGAAATACTATCGATATCAAGCAACTTTAAGCATTACTTAGCTAGTAACTACACATCCCAACACCTATTATTTTGTCAGTCCATTACTTCTAGACTGCCTAATTAGAGAAAGTCATTCTTGAAACTGAGGTCGTGGGATGGATAGGGACAGATGTCTCTTGTGGTAGACTCAGAGCCATGAAAGCGTATGCAAGTTTTTACTACACTTTCCCAGTTACTGCCCAAATTTCTCTTACTACACCTTCACTCAAAACTTCTTTTCAAGAATTAGTAGACAGACTAGACCTGGGAACTGAAAAACTTTATTTTCCCAAATAATAATACATGTGACTTCAGCAGCAGAAACACAATCTTTCTAGCACTATTCCAGCAATTTTATGCAACTCTTTCTTTTCCAGAGAGGTGAACTGAACAAACAAGATCAGGCTTCTTGCTCTTAAAGGTGATGTACAAATTTCAAATGCCAACGCAGGTATGAATTTTGATAGCTCAGTTCCAGTCAAACAGTGTTAAAACACCTCATATTTATAAGGCAAAAAACTTCAGTGGCAATAATCACTGGCAGAATCCAATTCTGAAACAGAAACTATTTTCTAGTTTATTAACGATTTTAAGATAAAAAAATAAATCCAACTCCAAAAAACTGGACATAATGTCCTTTACCTGCACTATTGCTTAACCTTCTCCTTTGAAACCCATTAGCTAGGAAATTGTCACAGACAAATAAGCACCAGTTCATTTTTGGTGTTGCTAAACACATGTAAAACCATCAAGTTGATACGTATTAAAAACATTGCGAATTCCTACTTACATTTTTTCCACCATAGCAGCCTTCACATTTCATTTTCCCCATATCTGTGTATAAAATAAATTTTTTAATAAGTTTACCTTCCGCACCACCTCCTCCTCTTCTTGGCGCTTTTCATAATGAGAAAAGTCATCAAAGATGGAGGTCGTGTGCTTGTAAGTAGCAATAATTTTAAGCACTTGTTTTGCTTTTTCTAAGGGCACCTCCTGTGTATCACGGGAGTTTGTAACAGGTTTGTTGTCATTGTTCTCCAGCCTGATGTGTCGGAGCTGGTTGTTGGGCACATCCTTCACAAAGATCCACTTGACATCAAATTTCCCCTTCCACTTGTCCTGAGACCAGACACCTGCACTGGTGCCATAGTCCACAGGTGATTTCATCTCTGCTACTCCACAGAAGTGTCCACTGCCATTGACACTGAATAGCAAGTAGACTGGACCCTTGCTATTCATGGACCGAAAAGCACTGTCCAGGCGTTTGTTGCCATGTTCTGTACTACACCAAATAGAATACTTAATGGAACGATGAATATCATCCTCAGAATAGCTCTTTATTATGAACACACGTCCATTTTTAAGGTTCCATTCAAAATCTTTAGGGTTATAGCTGTGAGCAGCTTTCAGTTTTTCAAGAACAGGATGGGACTCGCCACTTGGAACAGGGTTAGGCTGTGTACTGCCAGCTGAGTTGCTGTCATTACCAGTTCCTCCACTCTGACCAAAAGCTGCATTTCTGTTGCGAGGAGCTACCCAGCGATTTTGGGGTGGCTGCTGAGGGGTCTGATACTGCGGCTGAGTCAATGGAGGAGGTTGAGTTGGAACAGGTTGAACAATTTGTTGCTGTGGCTGTGGGACAGACTGAGGAGAAGGTATCTGTTGTGGGGCAGGAACTTTTGCCACAGGACCCTTATTGTCCCAAGTACCTATGTCCATATTATGCTTTATAGGTGGAGGAGGCAATGCTCCTCCAATTACAGGTCCAGTTTTTGTTTTCATTTTAGGCTGTGGTTTCGCAGGCTTGCTAGCTATAGCAGCCCAAGAAGTTGGTTTAGATACTGGCAAGTTTACATTAGATCCACCATTACCAGAGAGGGCACCTGTCATCCCGGCACTGTTGACAACAGAACCTACTGTTTTCACTGCAGAAGTTGTAACATCTCCACCAATCTTAAGTCCAACCATTCCCTGTTCAATACTGTTCATTCCAGGAGCTTTATTTAAAGTATCATTATGAAATCCCGTTTGTCCATCCACAATAGTACCACCCAGTGAACTAGGCGGGTAGCTGTAACTGCTCCCATATGCTGAACTTTGAGTCTGCTGTCCTTGGGATCCACTTGTTCCCCAAGCTGAGAAGGCAGGATTTTCAGGGAAAAAGTTAAACCGATGTTGATAGATATTATTTCCCAGACCCCCAGGCTGTCCAAAAACAGCATCGTGCATAAAATGATGATCTCCATTACTGAGCTGTCCATAGGTGGTGAGATACGGTATAGGAGGATCTCCTCCGGTAGACCATGGTGCTTCACTGAGAGAATAGGGGAACCCAATTGATGGTGGATAATAACTGGACAGATACGGATCAGTCATTGATGGATAGCTACTGTTCTGTTAAAGAGGAAAAAAAAGAGGTAACTTCAGATATAAAACCCCCTTCATTTATAAATAGCCATTCATCACCAAATAGAAAAGAATAATAGAGACAAGGTTATTTAATTTCTAATTACAGATCTTGGTTCACACTCCAAGAAAGATTCAGGGCCAAAATGCAGTATCTGGGTATTTATAATACACCCCAGGACTAGTGGCTCACAATGAGGTTAGTACTTGAGATTCTGAAACCATGTAAGCTCATTTACATTACTAAGAGTATTTAGTGGCTTCTTCTAGAATTATTTAACCTACCAATACCCCAAAACATTTCAAGGAACTTATATAACAATATATCTTGTGTCTCACAGAACTATGGATATTTAGTATTTCTGGATCACTACATGGGAGAAATTTTAGATGTAATTACTTTAATATGACAGCACATGTAACAGAAAACATGATTACAGTTCTCATCATGGGGTTGTTTTGAGGGGCCAACAAGCAAAACATACCTGAAGTGGTAAAACATGCAAATGTTACTTCTGACATAGACAGGACCACAGTGAGATCACACGCTAAGAAGCATGCCAAGTTTGCTGTAAGTAGACCTAATGACTGAAATTAAGGTGACTGGTGTAGTAAAGACAAATATATGCAAATATGGCATGTAATATATGCCATCCAGTTTGAGAAAGACCCTATTCAGCCTTTTGCAAAAGTTTCTTCCTTCCTCAGCAGTAAAGTTACAAATGTGCAAGACTGTTTCTGACTGTCCTTGCAAATGGGCCATCTTTTCCACTCTATGACATAAGAGACTGACCGTTATAAACCGGCAGACCCCCTTTGAAATTCCAGCTTTTCCTCCCTTTCAACAGCTTCTTAGACCAAGCTGAAAAACCTTTCCTTCCACTCTAAATCTTCTGTTGACACCTAATTTTGAAGCATTCTGTACATTTCTCATAATCAATAACGCAAAAGAATAAACAATATTTTAAACTAGGTTTTATTCTTCTTTAAATAAACTTGAAGCATATGTATTGGAGACCTTCCAAACCGACACTCTAACTAATTACCAGCGAGGGGGAGGGAAGGTCAACATCTGTTAATGAGTCAAACAGTAGCTAGCCTTTCCATACTTATGAAGAAAGATTATTTTAAGAAGAGGAACTAAGATTCCTTTCAAACTGCAAGATTTCAAACTTGAAAAAAAAAAATTATCTGCAAAAATCAGCAAAACTGCACCGGAACTTCAGTCATTTTTCCAAAAATCATATTATTTCTCAGCTCATTCAAAAAGAGAGGTATAAAAACTCCCTGCTGAAGATAAGTGTAATACCCTGATGCAGAGTCATTTGTATGGTCCATTTTTCAATTACTCCCTTCCAGGACACCCCATAGCCAAAGTAATTCAATATCCTTACTTTCCATATACAGAATGATACTATAAAATGCCTCCAGGAGTTACATACAGTTCTGCAACCACTTCTAAGATTTGAGCAGCCTAAATCCAGTGTTACAGATTCAAACGAAATAATCTCTGACACTCTTCACGCTGCCTTTATTGAGGTGCAAATTATATCATTAACAAGAGGTACACAATCTATCTTCCTATGACAAGATCCTCTAAGATGCATTAAGTTTTCTGAGACTCCCAAGCTAAAATAATCAATATTTAGCATTGGAAAACACCATTTTTCTGAAAGACTTTGAGATTGCTATGTGTTATAGGTCAAAGTGTTAATATTGAGAAAAATGTAAAAACAAATGCAGATGAAAGGGAGGAGACATAAGTAGTTCTTCAGATATACTTCTGTTCATATATTCTACAGATTTAGAATTTATTAAGACCAAAAAGAATAAGCCTAGAGAAAGCAGGTGTTTTGCCCTAAAATATTTCTGCTAAAGGATTCTAGACAATTCCTGAGACTGTCACCTCATGTCACACACCCTGTAAAGTTGCCACAAGGATCCTAACAAGATTAAAGGAAAGTTTCAGCTGACATCCTTACAAAACATTCTATCTATTTTGACTGGTTTTACGCCAGAGTGTGTAAAAGAAACGCTGACAAAAGTCCCTCACTGCAACAGCAGCACATTTATTTCAAAAAACTTATCCTTGACCTTTCTGCACCCTTCCACTTTTTTTTTTTAACTTTAAAAGAAAACCCAAACCCAACCATTCTGTTAATTAGGAAGGGAATCCTCCTTTCTCCCAAAGTACGCTGCTTGCTAGTAATTCCCTGTAACTCACGAATAATCTTTTGGTTCTGGATGACATTACATGGGGGATGTCTTTCCTGCTTTGAAGATAACTTTGTATATGAATACTCCACTCAGTTCCCTTTAAAAGTACCTTTACTGTGCTTTATAACAAAAAGCTATCACATCTCAAATTTGATCTGTATTAACTACTGTTACATGGATACTAGAACCTTTATGGAAAGAAAAGACAGCGCCACTACTTAGGAGCAGTTTTCAACAGAAAGATGGAAGATATTTGTATTTTATTTGATTATATAGCATATTCAAGGCTCATTTGAAAGACTAATTTATACTTTTACAATATGAAATTAACACAGTATTACCAAGCTACATTTGATCTTTGATGTCAAATATGTTGTTGTATTAGCTGGGGTTCTAATTTCTTAAGGTATTTTAAAAACATCCAATTGGTTTCAAGTCTCTTTTTGCAAGTCACTTATATTTTACAGTAATTTTAACGGGCTAAATAAATCTGACTGAAAAACTAGATAATAAGGCTTTGTTCTGAAACATGGTTGTCTTCAGAACAAATCTCACTGTCCTAATTAATGCTACTGTCACTTTCCACTTAAAGCTGTAAGACCACCTACATAATTGTTTCTTGCAGCATGCCAATTTCTTACTGCAGCATAAATCGGTCAATGGAGCTACACTTTCATTTAAGAAAACTTTATTAGAATTATCGAAATTCTACCAGTTATAGCAATTTTTCCATTTAAATCTAATAATTGGTCTTGTTGACAGCTAAGACCAATTTACTAGAATTAAAGTATAATAGATGGTTCTACATTTTTTTCTACATGAAGTTTAATGTTCAGTGTATTTCATATTAGAAAAACATACCTTGGTTTTAAGTAATTAAAAACTACAAATGTGATGAAGTAGAATTTAAAAAAATTAGGGAAAGGTGAAAACCTCAATTTCTTTCAAAACTAATTTTGCATTAAAAAAAGAAAATTTATTTTACTTCCTTGCCCCCCCCC
>VFFE01007053.1:1065021-1178162 GCA_008921705.1 Burhinus oedicnemus
CTGCTACAGTACATTAATTCCAGAGAAGAGGGAATGCTTCCTATTAAATCATTTTAACTTTGTATAAGTCTGGAGAACAGGTTCGTGCTGCAGAGGACTAGAAGAGTAGCTTGGCAGCCAGAACCCACACAGTGCAGAGCTCAGAAGACAATTCGTGTTGTCACACATACACTTGTCCCACCTTCCACAGCGGTACGTCTCAATTGTTTCCAAGATCAAAACGAGCTCAAGTACACCTATATTGTGCTACAGTTTGTGCCCTTCCCAAAAGCTGCTGTTACCCAAAACAAACTTGTAACACAGTTCCACCTATCTGACTGCCCTGGCAAAGAACGTTTAATGCACCTTGAAGATAACCGATACACAGTACATGAATTGATACTGTTTGCTCTAGTGTTCAAGATTAAATCAGTTTCCACAAATGAAACAGAACACCGCATTATATGCTAATTTTTGTTTTAGCATGAAGAATAGCTTTCATTCACAGCAAGTTCAGTGATGTCACCAATATTAACAGTGGCATCTATCAGCTTCAGGCTGAACTATAAATTTCCCTTTTAAGACATAACACTTAGCCTTCCTGCCAAGAAATAATAAAGTACCTCATTAGGTCTCTCTCTGAAACGGTATTTTATATTTGTGAAAGAAAACTTTTTGCATATCCAGTTTCTATACATTTTGTTCACTTTAAAGATTTGAATGTTAAGTCAAAAACTACTTCAATTAAAAGATGTTTTCAATTATAATGGTATTTAAGTCACAGATGTTGATTTAACATACATTATAATGAATTTGATTATATATTGAGAGTTTACATTACAGTGCCTTACTCTTAAATTTTTTTAATTCTTAAGATATTTCAGAAGACATGAAAGAACAACACTATTTGCTGAAGTGTAAAAAGCAAGCAAGACAGCTCTACAATCTATCCAGAAAGCATCGAAATCAAATTTCAACTACGCTAATTTCTAGGATTATACAAATCACACAAATCAGGAGAGCCCAGAAGCAGAACTTTCAGATTGCCACATGCAACCCATCTATCAAAGAACTGTAAGATCACATAGTCTGTCACAGTCCAACCATATCAGTAACCTGCAATTTGAGGAGCAATCAGCAGACACTAGTTGGAGCATTAACTTCATTTTCACTTGTGGCCATCTGGATATGCAGAGTAGTATTAGCTTTGCGAGCACAAATGCTAGTTGTATTACCAAGTAACACAATACGCCAGTCATTTCTTTTTCCATTCCTATTTAAGGAATTTGCTCCCTCAACACAATCCTATGAATTCAGTGCCAACAGCATGCCTAAGAAAAAAAACCTAGGTTAAAAATACACTAACCTGATTTGACTGCCCAGAAAGGTAAGGTTCAAAATCGCTGTCATGAACTGTATCCTTCTGATGTAACGAACCATTTTGTACTAGAAGAAAAAGGTTGTAACATATTATAATACCGCTTAGTAGCACTTCGGTAAAGAGTTCTACCCTATTTTATGTTACGAAAAGCTATACTACTTCTTCACAGCATGAAGACTCATAAAAAGACCAAGGGATGACATTTTCCCCCAAACAGTTTCTCTTTGTATTATTGCTTATAAAACCAAATTTGAGTAAATTTAAAAATAAATAATAATAATAAAAAAATCTACAGTCGAGAGTGAATACACAATTCATGCAAATTACCTGTGAACAAAAAAATAATTACTGAAAAGAATTTTGTGAAAAATATTGGGAAACAACATCTATTGTTCTGGTCCATAAACAGAACTCTCAGAAACTAATCCACAGGTCTCCCAGCATGTGTTATCCGCTGCTTGCTTAAGTTAAGTTGGATAAAATAAGATGAGGTGAGGTTACATTTAGTTACAAAATAATGACTGGTAAGTGCCTTGATATCCTGACATTTTCAGGAAAATTTAAGTCTTGACCTCCTCACATGGAGAAGAGATCATAATCAAAAGCATACTTAAGCAGAAATTGATGTCTGAAAAGCATTCAAAACACATTACTGAAAGATACACAAAATCAAAACTGTTATTAGGTCACTTCAAATAATTTCATTTGCTTTAAATTTAAGAAAACCGTCAAAAACATTATGTGACAATTGCTTTGTTTACCTATTTCATAGAACAGCTAAACTAAACTAAAAGTAACACATACCAAATAGGATGTTTAGCAAACAAGTTTGGAAATTTACCAGAATATTTCTGTAAAGTTTGTCAGGGAGAGTAGAGGTAAAGAGTATTTACAAACACCGTGAAGTGTCAAACTTCCTATAACTAGAGGTAGCTGGATTTTTAAGGCAGGTTAAGTTACATTAAAAAGCATTTATGAGTTGAATATTGTTAGTTTCTAACCCCAAACAGTTACATATTTATTAGAAATCACAGCAATAACCAAAGTATTTTCTTAGATGACTTGTTATTACATTTAATTTCAAATGAAGCAAGGGAGTTATCAAAAAAAGCTTATTATCTCATCAGACGTTAACTATTGTTTATTTTAAATTCCCTAAATAATTAAGTTTGTAGGCTTACATACGACAGCTAGAACATATGTCAACAGCAGACCAGTAACACAATTGTATTCACATAGCAGGAAGAGACTACACAACAGCATGTAAAAATATATACTGAATAGGAATACCCTCGTGACTTTATGTAGAAATCTGCTTTATTTCAACGAAATGAAGAGCATTATTATGTTTATACTAACAGATAGTCCTTCCTGCTGTAAACTCAGCAGCATGAAGTGGGATGTAAGCAAGCTTATACAAATAACAGTTTATGTTCTTTTTGAAAGAAAGCACAACTTCCTTTGTTCCAGATATCATCCATACAGACTAAGAGCAATACCTTTCTGCTCACCTACAGGTACCTGCATAATTCATCTGTTACAGTAACAATTTAAACGACTAGATCTCAACGTGATCCTCACCTTTATTATCCTGTCCTTTCGGTCTCTGGGAAGCCATGGCACATGATTGGGTAAAGGGGAAAAAAAAAAAAGAGGGGAAATAAAAAAGTTAATTTTAGAAAAACGGTTATATTGTCACTGCAAAACACACAGCTTTTGAGGAGGGATAAGAGGCTGATAAAAATGTCTAACAACACATCAGGGCTTGTTTAAATTGAGGAGCTGAGGAGCATGTTTTGCGGATCGTTCAGCACCGGCCTTCCTTAGAAATGGCCACGGCTCTCCAAAGGCAGCGGGAACGTGCTGTGCCCGCGGGGGAAGTTAACGAGAAAGATTAAGCTCCAACGAAGCCGGGAAGGAGAGGAAAAGCCTCTCCCGGGCCAAATGCAGGCACCGGCCTGCAAGGGGAAACCCCCCGCCCGCCGCTGGGGAGGAGGCAGGCCCCGCGCTTCGCTTCGCCACTTACCTGAGGGTCAACGCTTGTGGCAGACATAATTCATGTACAGGGCCGCCGTGGTTCAGCAGAGAGGCCCGGGGGAGAAGGCAGGGCCGCTCGGCGCGGCGCGGAGCTCCGGGGCCTGGCGGAGGGGCGGCGGCGCCTCTCCCCTCAGGCGGCGGCCGGGGAGGGGAAGGGGCCGGGGCCGAGGGGGGAGGGAAAGGGGCCGCTGGCGGGCGCGCCGCCGCTCGGCGTCTCCTCAGGATGCCCGGGGGACGGTAGGCCGGCACCGGTCCCGCGCCTCGCCTCACCCTGCCGGCCCCGTCTCTTCACATACCCCCCGGGCCGCGCCGCCCGGGCCTGCCCGCCGCCGTCGGGCCGCAGCGAGGGACGGAGCCGGAGCCGCCAACTCCAATGGCGGCGGGCGCCGGGCTGCGGTGACGTCAGCGCCGAGAGCGCGCGGGGCACGCCGGGAAAGCACGGCCGGGCGCGGGCGGGGAGGGGGAGGAAGGCGCGCGGAGCGCGGCGGCAGCTGCTGCGCATGCGCGGGCGGGCGGGCGGCGGGCTGAGGGGGCTGAGGCAGCGGGCGGCGCGGGGCGGCGGGCAGCTCCTCCCCGGTCCCGTCTCCTTCCTTCGGCCGGCCGTACACGAGTCTCCTTGCCCGCAGGCTCGGCCGTGGCCGGAGGTGCTGAGGGAGGCCGGTCTCCCCTCACAGCAGCCCGCAGGCGGCGCGGATCCGGCCCTTGGGCCTGCGGCTGGGATCCTCTGGCAGAGGGTCGCGACCAGCCTGGCCGCAGCTGCGCACACCATGTGTTTTTATCAGGTTAATTCATTTTATTTTCCTTCCAGCTGCTGTTTTGCAGAACCTGGGTGAAATCTTGGTTCCCTTAGCATAGGTTATGTTGATTTCAGCAGGGCCAAGAAGTGAACTAGTGGTTTTCAGGGAGACTTGTTACTTACTTATGCACCCTTCTGAGGGAAGGTGAGGAAATGAAGCAGTATTGAATACGCCACCTGAGTTGTGATCATTCTGTGCTACTTTATGCCAAAATCGAATCTCTCTAATTTTCAGGGAGGGCTGGCTTAAGGAGAAACCAGATTAAATGAAAGCAAGGCCCTCTCATTTCGAGTACTTGAGTTTGACTTCATTAATGATTGCATTTCTGATTCTTGGTTGCGGGGTTTTTTTTCCGTCTTTGTTTTTTCTAAATGGGTGGAATATCTAATGACCAGAACTGTTGCTACTTCTTAATAGTTTTTAGGTCCTGCTTAGGATCATTTGGTCAAGATACAGTTTGTAGGTGCTGCACAGAACAAAACGGCAGTTTCTACCCTCCCCAGGGTCCTGCAGTTTTATAATACATACACTGAAGCTTGTGTGACAATCTGCCTCAAATCTGAGTTCTGATAACCAAATCATAAATGTTTTGTGATGAAACACAGATCATGTTTTTTCTTTCTTACGGCATGTATTACAGGAACACCCAGAGGCCTTACTGTACTGCTGACTTACAAGCATACTAAATGATAGTTCACTTAATGCCCGATTGGCGCATGGTGGACTGGGAGCCTCGTACACTGCAATAAAAGAAAATATCATTGCAATGCTTCTAAACAACACTGGTACCACAGGATAGCAACTACATGAGATTTGTAGAATATAATTTCTTTTGACTTCTTTGGAAACCGATGCAGTAAATGGATTTGTAACAAAGAATTTTCATTGATTGATATGCCACTAAGATTATCTTTTAACATGTTGCATAGACGTCTGACATCTGTTCGGAGAATGGAAATAATTGTCCTTAAATTGGCCAGAAACCTGATTTTTTTCTTGAAGGTATCAAAATACCTGCAGAGGTTTAGTTTGGGTTTGGCTTTGAACATACCTCTAGTGTAGGTTTCTTGACACAAATGTGCACCATTTACAGTTTCCAGGTACAAGGAATATAAGAACATATTTAAGAGAAAGATGAATCAAAAACAGGCCTTCAACATGTGTATAATATATTGTGTTATTGCCTGAGGTAGTAACTTGAGGCCCAAACTGGGCCTAGTACCGACTTGTGTGATGGTTGTATCCAGTGTCATTACTGCGTTGACAAGTAGCTAGAGCTCTGACCAAAGTAGTTAAGGCTCTGCCATACCAGACAGTAGTTCCAGACATTACAAAGTCTTACTTGTAACATCTCCATGCTTAATTTTGGCAGTCAAAGTGGCAAATTCTAGTCCTCTTGAAAGATACTAAACAATGTAATCATCCTTTCCTTTAGACAGAGTCTTCTCTGTGTTCACGTTTGGAAATTGTTAGTTTGAGTTTGTATTTATTATTCTAATAAAACATCTGGAATGAATAGTCCACTTTCTTTTGTCCTTTTTCTGATCGAGTCATCCAGAAGTAAGGAAGAAGGAGTATTGCATTAATCCTCAGCACCTGGAGATGCTTTGGGTTCTTTGTTTGGCTTAGGTAGCAAGTAAAAATTGACGTTTTGTCTTAATTCTGTTTGCCATACAGTATAGCTATGGACAAAGTCAGTAAGCCTGTGCTCTTGAGAGTCCCTGGATGAGCTGGAAAGGCTATCTGAAGAGCAGTGCTTCAAAAACGAACTTGAGAAAAAAGTGAGCAGCATGGCTAGAGCGTGGAACATCTGGCTGGAAGGAAAAGGGAAAGGCTTGTCCTGGATACTTGGGTGATGGGCACTGCTCTGAAGTCCATGTGATTGTGTGTGTTCACTAGTCTTGATATAGAAACTATGTGACTATGAATCATCCTAGCCATGAGCGCATGTGGGCAGCATGTTAGAACTGTATTTGCTTAAGCATCCTAAGGTACAGGGGAATACAGCTGTTAGGCTATATCTGTTATTTTAGATTCAAAGACAGAGCATGTCAGGCATATATATGTATGTGCCTAAGTCCATGTTTGTGTGATCGGTTTTGGTTTTTTCTTTTGCGTTAGGAAAACATGAGTTATTGCTTCTTCCTGGTGACTTTAGGAATGATCTTGTCTATCCAGTGAGTACACAATCTTTTAGAAACAAAACCTGTAAGATGAGAAGTCTCAGTTGAAGGATATAGATAAGAGGCATTATTCAGAATTATATCAACTCAGTAACGCTGTAACCCAGGGGGTCACGCAGGGTGGTTTGGTGTTTTTTGGTTTTGTTGAGAGAAACATGGTGGTATGTTCTTTCAGTATAAGAAAAAGTTATTGGATATCTTTTTCTTCCTTTGCGAACACTCTCTGAAATCTTGGAGTTCATGTGTAAATTACAGAATACTTTTTTTTTTTTTTTCAAATTTGGATTTTACAGGGATTTTCTGCAGCCCTATCTGCTATGAGCATGGGCATAAAATCAAACATTGCCATGCTGGAATCATCTCCCTCCTGCACCCCACACCCCTGTGGAATGTAACCAAAGCAAGGATCCAATTTTAATTTCCATCGTCTTAGGGTGAAAAATAAAAGCAGACACACAGAGAAATAGTATCTGTTCTTCTCTCCTGTTTTTCGTGTCACTGACACATTGTTTGTGAAAACATGAGAAGGGAAATCACATGCAAAGAGTGTGCCCTGTGAACAGGTATTGTCTGATACCATCATGGCACACGCTGTTCTTTGCAAGACAACTTCATTGAGAAGCTATAGCAAGGAGCTCAGCTGAGCAATGACTGATCACAAGGACTCACCCATGTCTCTTCCTCTTGGTCTTCATTATTGGCTACTCTTTCGTGCTGCTATCATGTAATTTCCATTAAATTGTAAGGTCAGTCTGTCTTTGCTTATTAGAATACGGTCACCCGTTTTTCACTTCAGCTTTTTGCACTGTCCTTCAGGTTGGTCTGCTGTCTTTCTTCCTCATCTTTCAATCTTGCTATTGATTACTTATACAGGGACAAAATAAACCTGTTCCGAGCCAGTTTGTATGGAGAAAAAACAGATGATTGCTAGTGTGAACAGCTCAGGAATAGATCTTTCTGCCTGTCGTCCAAGCAATATTCAGGCAGCTAGGCACATCTCTCTACAATAAAAACATGTTCCAAACTGTAGCAGAATTTAATTGGAAAATCAGATGTTCCATGTTCCTTGATAGCTGATTTTCCACCAATTAAAAAGTAGGATGAGCTCCATTAGAGTCATAACAATGCCTGACAAATCCTTCTTTAGAGGTAATTAATGGCTGAATGGTGGAATGTACGTTAGTCACAAGCTGATAGCAATCTCTTCTGAAGAGTTGTTAGTTTTATTTGTGAACAATTTGGAGTAGCAATACCACCCAGTTTACATGAGGCTATATATCTTCTGTTCCTGTACCTCCTGCCAGGCTTTGAGTAGGCAGAGGGAATAGAGCACAAGTGTGAGGCTCCTCCATGTCAGAATCAGAAGGAATCGGGAAATGATTGGAGTCAGTGAGAGGGAGAGGCAGAATAGAGAGGAAGGAGAAGCACAGCTGATCTTTGGGTGCAGCCAACCAGATGCTACTCAGAAAGGGAGGAAGAAAGGGAATATCATTCACATTTTCCATGCTCACTGTGGGAGCTGTACTTAGCCATTCCGTTCTCTCCCAATTCGTATTCCTAATCCCTATGCTGCTGCTCAGCCCTCTAAGGACTCTGCTTGCTCTTCTGATATCACATTGATCTGCTGAAAACTGAAAATAGTTCATTCAGTTTGGGGCAGCATTGAATTTTTACAGATTTTTTTTTTTAAGCATTGAGAATGTGGTGGGAAACAAAAAACCAAATAATGAATGGGTTTTGGTTTTGTTCTTCTTTTCCCCATGATGTTTTGTGTTCACTGGCAAAGGCAAGAAGGGGTAGAAAACCAAATAAAGAGAAAAAAGGACCCCTGAAAAAGAAACTTAAATTTTTCAGCTCCAAAAGCCATTTAGAAAAAGAAAAAAGAAACTGTTTTCTACAAACAGTTACCTTTTGAAAAAGCATTGAACTGTTTTCAACCCATTCTAGCTTATATGGCCGAAATATTTTTTATAATAGGCTGGACACTGAAATCATGAAATTATGAAACAATATAAAACATAGTAATTGCTTGTGGCAGAAACACCTTAATTTTCCTTGTTCCAAGGAACTGGCATGTTAGTTTGCTTTTCTTTCAAATCACAGTGGGATTTTAAGGTCAATTCTTCTATTGATTTTTTGAGTATCTGCTGTGCTTCGCAGATTTTTCTTTTGATACGTACTGTGTTCTGTTCCTGTGGGCCGGTATATTAATAGTATTTGATTCTAAGCACTTTCATGAATCATGTTGCAAGCTACATTTTAGCTATTCCTAAGTATTGCAATACATAAAGTTTTGAAGCAATCAGATGCTATGGTAGTGGAGGCCAGAAGAAGGCATGAGGGGCGGAGATTGAAAGGTTTCAATCCTCAGGAAATCACTTTACAAAACATGTAGCTGTTACGCACCTGCACATTAGTTCTGGCAGTATGTATTTATAGTATGTGTTAATTACTTTATAGCGACATTTTTCAGGCTTCCTCAATTAATGATTGTTAATGTTTGGAGCAATAAATCATGTGGTATTATTAATGTGTTGAATTTGTTCTTCATTATTAGTGAAAAATCCTCGGAGGAAAGTCCAGTGAGGGAAGGTAGAGAACACCCCTTTAGATGTATAGCAGTACTCGTTACGTTAAAAGAAAGAACCTTCAGCTGGATGGAAAAGCAAAGTGAAACTTCTGAGCTTTGCCCTAAGGAAGAAGAGTTTTTGTCTGTCTCTGGTGTGACCGGTCACTTTCCAGTATGCCCTGTCATTATTCACTGGGTTGGATCATGCTGCCTGTCCACAGTGGGTTTGTTTTATGGATGCCTTGGAGGTTTTACTGTTGCAGGAAGCATAGTGCCAGCACCTCTTCGGAGAGCAGCAGAGTGCAGGTGTTTTGCTGCAGGATGGTACCAGCTGGTTATTCAGCGTGAAAGAAGATGAAGGACAACAGACAAGGAAGAGGCAGCCAGAAGAGGAAAAGCAAGGCCCTGAATGGAGAAACAGAAGTATCCACCTACTTCTGTGGCTACAAATTTAATGATTTTGTCTACTCTGCTGCAGTCTGGAAAGCAGTTGTATCACAAGGTCTGAATGTTTTATTCTGAAAAATGGATCCTTGCCTTCATAGTGGTTAACAGTGGTTCTGAGGAAGTGGAAACAGGAATTACACCCTAAATTTCCTTGATGTCAAGCCCCCTGACACATCAGTTGCAGTGGCAAGCTACGGCATCTGTATTCGTGTTCCCAGTCTCTTTGCTTCTTTGGTAATACCAACTGATAGCTTTTCCCCCCCCCCCATTATAAAAGCCTCTTTCCTCAGGAATTTTTTATTAACTTAATTTACTGATGAAAGCACAGTAGTCTTCCTGGAGCTAAACCACACAGAACAGCTTCATCCCCTTAAAGCTGTGTAGAACCTTGAAGGTGAGAGATGCTGAACTCCACTGGAGTTTTTCCAGGGGCTCCAATCACTTCAGCCCTTTTGAGCTCTTTATCGTGCTGTCTCCAGCTATACTCTGGCCCTTGTACTTATTGATTGCTTTCCTTCCAAATCAGGTTGATATGAGCGAACATATTTTTGATTAATTATGTTTACATTCCTTTTTTCTTAGAGTGTTTCAAATCACTGTCTAGCGTTGGTTTCCAGTTATGCTTGGAACGGGCTCAGCAATGTAGGAGTTACTCTGTTTCTCACGCAGGGGCAGGTGATGGTGCCGTTGATCATTATCACCGATCTGTCCTGGACTCCTGGTTGATGCTTACGGATTCCCACATTTGTCGTTAAAAGGTTAATACTTTCTGCAATTCTTTACTGAAAAAGCTGCAGGGTAATGTTTCCCCCACAAACAGTCATGCACAGGCACAATTGTCTCTCCCTGCGTTGTTGTGGAGCAATGGTATCTCCTGCATCTGTTTGTTTAGCTCATTACACTCTTCATTTTAGGAAGTGTTCAGAACTTCAACAGGGTATCTTAATTCTCTGAAAAGGAGCTAAAAATGTATATGAATTGCTAAAAAAGCTCAATATCAGTTGCATACAACACATTAGTGACTACATTATTTGCTTTCAAGAAATCTGATGTGCTAAAATAAAACCATATCATTCGTTCATGTTGACTTATTTTTAATTGCTCTCAGCACCAGGCTTGGTGTCACTTCATCATCTGCTGCTGCTGCAGTCATCTCACTAGTCCTGTTGAGCTTTCCTTTGTTGGTGAAATATTCCCCCCAAAATCACATGAGTGTATCCTCACAGAAACCCAGCCTTTAACCTGTCTTGAAGCTTGGATGGTGAAAGAATGTTATGTGAACCAAAACAACCCTAATAATCACTGACAGAATCAGTCAAATTTTGTACATTAACTTAGAATTAACTGCCTTTCAGCTCCTCTGAGCTTTTGTACAGCTATTTGCTCTTTAAGAGTCACCCTGGGGGCTCCTCATGAACAAGTGGAATGGTAGGGGCTTGGCAGTTCAGTACACCTTGTCCACAGGACTGGGGGGCATCAGTGCAACCCTGGGCCATCAGCAGAATTTTTAAGTGTTGCGTGAAAGCCTCCCTGAGCTGCTTGCAGCCTGCTGGTGGGGCCAAGGCATGGCTGTGAGGAGGGCAGATCAAGGACCTTACCATGTTCCCAGCACCTCCCGAGATCACATTTGATAAGCAAGGTGGTTACAAGCAGTACAAGATGAGGTCATTGCTTGTAAAATGCTTCATAAAATCAGAACTACCCATCGTTCTTGTCTGTTAACAGGTGATTCGCTACAACCCATCAGCAGAGTCCCCAAACAGCCTCTGTAAGAGGATTTGTGTAGCTCTGTATCTTACATTTTTAGGATACGTTCTTCAAAAATCAATATAGACTTAGGAAGAACAGGATCTGTGGAGCAGAATATGTGCATTACATATAAATTCATTAGAGACAAAAAAACCCAAAACAAAACACATTCACTTGTTACAATATTCTGTAAATTTTGTATATAAGCACTGCCCTCTACTGCTCAGGGATTTTGATTAATGCACACAAAAAAAAAAGTTTCAACACTGTTCTTTTTAAATAAAAGGGCTCTGGATCTTTTTTCTTAAAAGAAAAAGCCTAATTTATAATTTTTTACAAACATAAACCACCTGTGTTCTTATGTTAACATGGAGAACTTATGTTTTGTCAGGCACATAGTTTCGAGTAAGCTGCATGCATCTTCTCAGGAAGAAAAGTGGTAGAGGAAAACACATTTTCAAGTAATTGCACCTTTCAAAACTAGCCTTAAAATCCTTCATTCTGAATTGTGACCGCAGGGAGGCAAAGGAATAGAAAGATTTCGAATTGTGAAGATGCAATGGTAGCAAAAGAGTGTTTATTCCCAAAGTAAAGGAAAGGCAATCTTTTCAAGCTGTCTTGACTAAATTCTTGTTGCTATTTATCTGTTAATTTTATAGTACATTTTCTTAAAAATTGTAAGATGCTAAACACATGTGAGAGCAAGTTGAAAAAGACAGGGAACTGGAGTCACAGCATGATTGCAAGGGCTAGGAGAGCTTTCACCCTCTTGATAGGGAACTGCTGTCATGCCCCCATATGACATACTCCAATATGACATATGTCATAACTTACATCTGGACAGCCGTCTTTTAGAATATGATTATGCTCATTTCTGTTATTACATCAATAGAAATTAAAGAAAAAATCCTGGATGCAGTAGCAAAGGCACTGTAGTAAAATAGGTTGGTTGCAAGCATTATGTCATAGGAGTGAAGATGTCGTGACTGGTACTGTGGTAGGTTTCAACAAGGTCCCCAGGCTTGGTTATTAATTCCTTTTTTCAGGGGCCCAAACTGTTATTTTCTGAAGGAAGTTTGAGCTTTGATAGATAACTTTGTATCTTTCCCTGCTGACCCCCCACTTCCAAAGGGGGAATTTGGACTGTTTTGCCAGTAGAGAATTTCAGCACAAGGCCAACCAATCAGGGAAAACGAAGCGGTAGAAATGGCCTCTGTGTCAGGTGGGATCACTTATGCCTTGGGAGAGTTTCTGCTTCTTTGAGAAAGACCTCTACATTACTGAGAAGAGAAGAGGGTGGCTTGAAGGTTGTGGGGCTGGGAGAGTCTTAGTTCTTGGAAGTATTTTGTTAGAGTATTTTTAGTGTATTACAGGTAAATATATATTTAATTATTTTTTTTTTAGTTTTTGTTATGCTAATCATAGGGAATTGTTGCTATTAGCTGTAATGTTGCTTTGGGAAGTGTATTACTATGTAGGTGTAAGTACTGGCTTGTGGGAGAATATTGGCATTTAGTAGTGTTGTAACTATTTAAGATACCGGTTAGGTTTGGAGAGCCTTGTTAACAAGATAATGGATCTTCTGCAGAGTATATAAATGTCTTTAATGCAGGTAAACCATAATGGGTTTCTTCATAAGCAAAAGATAAAGATATTTGTTCTCCTATGTTACATCTCTTATTTTTTAAAAAAAAGCTTGATTCAGCTGTTAAGCTTTTGGGTGGAAAAACTACTTTTCTTTCTTTGTGTTCTGCTGTGAAGCTTGCTCGGATGTGTGCTTCCTAAGTGGAAGTAGGCTGAGATAACTGTTACCTTGTAGGTGGAAACCAGCATTTTTTGTACTTCAAGAATAATCTTAGTTTGCGAGGGCCCGAGATGAGAGCAACGCTAATGTTGTGAAACTGTGCCTGATGAACAAGTCTCTCTGTTGCTTCTCTGTGCTCCGAAAGCAAAATCTGCTGCGCAGGCTAAAAAATTGCATGCTTGTAAGTTTGCTTGGCCTGCAAATTCTGCTCTGCGTCAGTGACTAACAGGGTTTTTTCTTTCTGCGTGGATTTCTCTTTATACTAGTGACATAGTTCTTGAGTAACTACTTTATTGTATTAAATAAAGCAGTGTTTCTGAAACAAACTGTTAAAGCCTGGGTGCCTCTTTAGAGTCGCCGGGTGTTCACTGCAGAGCAGCTGCTGTACAGGTGGTCTCCACTTCATTGCTCTTTACAGTGTGCCTGTTCGAAAGGGCACTGCAGTAGTTATCTATTATCTTAACAATGTTTTGTACTAGCTTTGAAACACCATGTCTTTAGGGTTCTGTGTGTATATTTTTTTTTTTCCTAATTTAATATTTTCCTGTGTGATGTTTTGGGTCAGTGTGCTTATAATGCTTAGCTGTGATAACCTGTAGATCGTTAGCACTTCCTTGGGATGAATTGATGAGTTAAGTGGTGGAGGGATTTTCAGGTTACTTACTTAACAAAAAAAAGGATTTGGTTGCACCTGCCACTTAGTCACATGTGTAGTGACTTCACTCCAAAGGAATTCCTTTGGAGTGATTAGTTAAATGGATGCTGATTCTCAGTTGTGTAATTGCATGACCTTTTGAAAGGATATTTGCCAGCCATATAGGAAGTATTAGAAGCAGTAGCTGAGTTGCCATTTAGCTTACTCATGCAGGGAAAGGCTATTACGTTAAGTAGGATGAGGGCTTGGATAATTGGGCACTCCGTAACTTCTTCAGTTTCACTCTTCTCTCGCACAGAACTAGCACAGGCAGAAAATGCCTGATCTTTGATTTACGGACACCTCCTTATAGAAGTTGGACCTAATTACTTTAGATTGTCCTGGAGAAGTTCTCTTTTGTAGAGATATTTCTGTATATTCACTGTTTAATTAGCATAATAAAGTTATGAAAAATCTACTGATATTCTGTGTAGTGTTTCACTGCAAATGGAAAGTTATGAGACACTTCTTGTTTGGGTATGGCTGTTCACTGCTTTGTTATGGCATGCCTTCTTAAATCTGGTGACGGGGAGGGGGGAAACAGAGTCTTTTTAATGTACATTTAAAGGCTGAGCAAAACGACTGGGGATTTATCACACAGATGGGATGCCGAAAGCTGGATTGGCTCAGCTAGGGAGGCAGCATAGGTTTTGCCCTCCCCCTCCGCTGTCTGTTCCCGCAAGCATCTCCCCTGTAAATTGGCAGAGGGGATCAGAAAGCGCTAGGCTCTTCCCTTCAGACACTAGTGAGGACTCAGCAAAAGTTCAACAGTGAAGTACAGAAGCACCAGATCTCTGATTGGGCTGCAATTCCGAAACAAGCTTAGCTTTGTCGAGACCAGGAGCTTTCCGGAATATGCATGGGGATGTGGAACAAATAATGCAGGGTGAGTGCTGCCTGACACTGGGAATCCAGCTCTGGGTTATCTCCTCCTCTCTTTCAGAGCAAGAACATGGGGGACGCGGCACCAGCAGAGGAGATTGAGCTGAGGGCCGCTTGCTGCCAGCTGTTTGAATCCAGCATGAGGAATGAAGCAAGAAGACTGAGGACTTTTCAGCAATGGCCAGGCACCTCACCTGTGTCTGCCCGAGATTTGGTCAAAGCCGGCTTTTTCTTTGTGGGTCCAAGAGACGAAGTGCAGTGTTTCTGCTGTGGTGGTGTCCTGAAGGACTGGGGACCTGGCGATTGCCCAATAGCAGAGCACCTGAAGTTCTTCCCTTCCTGTAAATTCATTTGTGGTGAGGATGTTGGGAACCAAGAGACGCTTCCTCTTCAGGAAATCTTTGACACTGTGGACGGGCAGTTCCTCAGTCTTTTGCAGGGGATAGACAGTGAGGAGACAGCCCTGCCCAGCGAACCAGAATACCCAGAAATGGTAACAGAGGAGATGAGACTATCTACATTTCAGAACTGGCCACAATATACTGACATGCATCCTGAGCAACTGGCTAGAGCAGGATTCTTTTACACAGGTAGGTACTCCAGGGAAGTGTTTTTAATTCTTATTCAAGTTAACTTTTGAAGGTGTCGCTGTCTTTTATTGCTTGCAAATATGTGCAGCGTAGTTAGAAACCACATCCTTCCTTCAGCCTGTGCTGTTTCACTTGCAGCTTGTGCAGAATTCACTTCTGTGTTAACTCCCGTTTGGGTGCTGAGGGGTCCACTAGTAAGTCAATTCCCTTACCAGCAAGAGTGGAAAAGGTGACATGTTTTAAACTGATGTTTTACTGGCAGAAAAGTGTGTGCTTTAAGATCCATTGAGCCTATTTATTACTTGCACCTCTAAAAGGACTTGAGGCACGCACTTGGCATGTCATGTTTTGTATAAGCTCTGTCTTGCACTGATACCTTCTCTTCTCAGAAAGACATGGCTCAGTGCTGTAAGGACCCTGGACTTGTAATACAGAAGTAAAAAAGATACTAGGGGTTTGTTTTTAGGAGAATAGGCAATATTTCTTGTTATCATATGCATGTGAATATCAATATAACATCATTGTTTCACCTTGAGAAGGCTTTGCTGGTTAGGTAATGGGTCTGAAGAAGTACTCCTCCCTGGATTGACTAGTCAGAGGAAATATTTACAGTATGTTAATGCTTGACTGCAGTTAACTATCGGGGGGATCCTTCTGTTTTTTGAAAGCTAATAATGTAGTGATATTTCTGTGTGTTACAAGTGAGACTTCGTCCGTATGAAGAAATCTAATAGTTTTGTATTTGCACATCAAACTGAGACACGGAAGGAAGTGACAGGCAGGGTCCATAAACTAAAGGTCCCTTAGAAATAAAACTGTGCATCCTGAATGCCTCGCATTCTCATTGTTGAAGTAAAATTTGAAATGCCCATTTTTCCACTTATTTAAGTACTATTTGTTGGTAAAGATGGGAATGGGGAAAAAACAGCCTTGAATGTTGTGATAGCTGGAAAAATCTGAGATGCAACATGGTGAATGACATACATATAGGAAAGTCTGTCTAAATAACTGACCTTCTGTTCTTTTAGCTTGAGTTAGAGGAAAAGACTGGTTAGTTTGCTAGTATGTCTCTCTATTTCTGCAAGATTTTCGCTGAAACTGCATAACCTGGATTTTGCTATAAATCCAGTTAATACTAAGGATCTGTACCTGTCTACTTGGAGCACAGTACCAGGGGCTAAACAGCAATCATGCCTAGATAGAAGAGCACTATAGGCAGATTAGCTTATCCACTGCTTTTGTCTCTTTCTTAATTTTTGAGGCACACAAAAGACCAGCATGGCCAGGAACACAGAATAAACTATAACTCAGTGCCGGCAGCTTAAAAACCTCTGTGTTTTGTGTTGGACTTGATTTATCACTTGCAGAGCAGCTCTTTGAGAGCCCAGCACAGAGACTTACTTTGGGGACTCGTTAGGCAGCAGCAGTCTGACATGGCACTCTCCTGTGGTTACTTGAGCAGGAGAACTCTGGAACTGAGCACTCGAATTAAGCCAAACAGTACTCTTAACACGAGAGTGCTTGGAAGATGGTGTCTGTGACCTAAACTCACCGGCAGCCTTTACTGACATTGTTTCATTGCCCTTAGGGCACACAGTCTTAATTGTGTTCGGCTTTGATTTCTGTGAGAAGCACGGAAGCAGGATGGGTAGCCTGGGACCACGTTGTGGCAAATTCTTATACCTATGAGATGGAAGCTGTGTACGTAGTCTGACTGTGCCCACTGCTGGTTATGGCGGATTGTGGTTAGGAAACAAAGCATGTTTATAGGTATAATTAATTACAGCTCCAGCCTAAATGCAGGCAAGAGGGGACTAGATAGGTATGTGCATACATGGGAGCTATGGTGCTCACACGCATGCTGCCTGTTAGCTTGTGACCCAGTTCTGGAATCATCTCAACCAGCTGCAGCTCTGGAAGTTCCAACTCTCATTGGATTTCCTGCCCCTACACAACTTGCACAGCATTGGTAAACTGTCACGTGCTCCTCTGTTCTGTCCGGTAGCCTGTGTTTTGTGCTGAATCTCTCCCCAGGTTCTCATCAAATAATCTCTTGATGTCTTTTTCAGGACAAGATGATGTAGTGAGGTGTTTTTACTGTGATGGAGGTGTGAGGAACTGGTCGTTCGGAGATGATCCTTGGAGGGAACATGCCAAATGGTATCCAGGGTAAGTCAGTCTTGGTTGACAAATGTCTCTCATAGCGAGACCAAAAGATATGCCGTGCATTCCACACTGATTTCTTCTTTCATAAGATAGAAGTATCCCAGTTGAGAGACAAATGAGTCACAGCTGTACTGGTAATAAGTGCTACTTCCAGGCTCTGTTATTATCTTGGTTCTAGATTTTTCTACCTAGCTAGAGCAGGTGAAAAGCTAGTCAGGTATGTTCAATCATATTTAACTGCATAAACTGTTGCAATAGTCTGTAACCTTCTGGAAATCCCCAAAATCTCAAGAGAAGGGTTCTGAATCCTCAAGGTCAAAGTTGCACGGCGAGGGACCATCTTCAGATCCTAGTAGTGGGCCAAGATAGAAAACTTGTTTCTAGGTCTGCCACTTAGTCTGTACTGTCCTCCAAAAGTGCCTTCCTTCCACTTTCCCCTCACACATGGAAGAACCGAAGATTGGCCTAAAAACCTAATCATCATATTTTCAACTGCTGCGCCTCTTCTGTTTCTCCCTTTCTACTATCCCCAAAAAGCAGTTGATGTGTGTCTGGTGTCTCTCTGCATACGTTGTCACTTACAATAGTTCGCTGACTCCAGGACAGTCAGTCTCAGTCCCTTTAGGCTTCTTCTTGGGCATTCCCACATCTTCTATTCCAAAGGCTGATTTATCACTGGAGTGTTTTGTGTTAATGATGAAACCTACTGGATCATGGCTGTCTAAGCTATAATTGGTTTTTAAAAAAAATAACTCTACAAGTAGAAGTGACAAATTCTAAATATTCAGACCCTTTCACTTTAAAAGCAAAATCAAATGTTCAAGCTCAGGTAGAGTGGCACAGTTCAGACCTGAGATTTTCTAATTTGACCCAGAGTTTACTATCTAAAAGTTCAATTAAAATCACTTTCTTTGACGTCAGAGAACAGCTTTGGTTTCTACTACTCTGAGGTACAGAAAGATATCATAAACCTTGTTTTTCTGTAGCAGTTCTTGTGGTCTTTCTGTGAACTGGTCTATTATCACGCTTTCTGTGATTTGTTCCAAGAGATGTTGCAACAGAGCTCATCTTGGGCCAAACATGAAGACTGAATTGAGGGGGGATCATGAGACTCTTATCGCTGCCCTTTGTGTGGGGGGTGGGGAAGACCATGACCCTCCCTCTTCTTTAATCAATATAGCAGTTTGCTCATAACCTGATAGCACCCTTTGCTTCCAAAATTCAAACTACTACTGCTACTTTCACTTGAGATACCCTGTACTAATTTAAATCTTTCTCATTATAGGTGTGAATTTTTGTTGCGGTCAAGGGGAAGAGAATTTATTAGCAGTGTTCAGGAGTCCTTTTCTAGCACGCTGCTATCTCCAGTGAGTCATGAATAGTTTCTGTATAATGGATGGGGGCTTGGTAGATAGGGGGAGTTTTGAACACGTGTTTCTCTTTTGTGACTATCTTGTGACATTTTCAGAGAGATTCCTGGGATCAGACCGAACAAGATTCCTCTGCTTCCCAAGGTCAGTGCTGTAATTACATGGTGTTTTGTCTTCTGTTAGAAGTGGTGTAGTCTTACTACTTCTACCCCACCCCAGCTACTGTGCACTCTGTAGACATGGTGTTTGTGATATTCTAGAAGCTGTTTCACTTTTTTTTTAGGAAATGGTCTGTAGCACAAGAAGCAAAATTGCTTGCTGTTGTGAGACCTCTTAGTCTAAGACCAGAGACACTTAGCTAGCCTGGATAATCCTGTGACTTTTGGGTGCTTGCCTAACCTTTCTTTGACTTGTCCATGCTCTTGATGTTGTTGTCTGTCTGTAGAGTCTTTCAAACTACAGCATTTTAAACATACTTGATAAGAGACCAGAGAATAGCTGGAGGGTCTAATTTTTCATGAAAGTGTTGATCCTGGGAATCTATTCGCATTCATGAGTTGCTCCTGGAAATTTAAGCAGGTGAAATTTGGCTCCCATAACTGTGGAAAACTGATTTTTCTCCTTTTCTTGAAAAGCCTGTCCAATAGGATGAGCTTAAGAGAGATTTAATCCTTTGAACAGGCTGCCAGCTGAATTTCCCACTTCTGTCTTTACTGATGAATGGTTGAGCTAGATTATGAGGTAGGAGAGACTTCAATTGGGATGTTCCTCTTGATCTTCATGAAAGCGGTTTTGAGACTTGTTCTAGGATGTAAAAACAAAGATAAGGATTCTGGACTGGGGCCAAACATGGGAGACCTGGTCCACGGATATAGTAGAATAAATCATCCAAAATTAGTCTTTTGGCTTCTATGAAATTGCTTTTGATGACTTTCTTGTGAATTATGATTAGAAGTAAAAGCTGTAAATCTGGATGTTGAGCTAGCTAGCTATCTAGCTAGAGGAGGAATGTTCTAGAATATATTAATGCCATTTTATATATAACAGCTTCAGGGAGTGGCATACTTTTTCCCTGAAGTTCCACCTTTTTGTTAAAGTATCTGCTCACTGCTTTACAGATCCTCTGAGGAATTGGGAATTGCAGGCTCTTCCTTCTCTGGATCAGTTGACCATAGTACAGAATGTCCTGCAGATGGGCTTTGACCCCATCTGGGTGGCTAACCTGGTAGAGAATAAATACATACTGGCTGGGGCTTTCTACCTTTCTGAGTCTGAACTGGTTTCTGATCTGCTTCAGCCAGACTGGGAAGAGAGCAGCAGTGCAGAGGAAAGCAGAGGTATGCCTGACTCGCACACCCACACGCTTGGTGGATGTTTAGGCTCTTACTCACTTCATCTTGAGCACTGTTGTGAGTGTCTTGCGGGTCTGCCTTCTCTCTTCCTAGGCTGGAATTAAGAGTAGTAATGTACCTAAGCCTGCCTTTCTTTGAGAGGCTGAAGAACGAGATTTTACTTTAAAGAAACCTGAAGGAGCTGTGATTGGGGTATCAGTAATTATATCTGCCTCCAATAGGCTGTGGTGTAGATATCCTCGATATTTTCTGCTGCCCTTAGACCTGCAATAGCAGACAACTGCATGATGTGGAGGCTTGTGCGCAAATTCACATCTAATGCAGACAGAGGCGGTTGTCTGAAGCAAGGCTTCTAGGATGGATGACTACTCCAAGCCTATTTAAAATTAAATCAATTACTTGATCAGAAATAGCCATACTTCTCTTTTGTTTGGATAATACATATTCTCCTTAACTTATCTACGTCTGTCTTGTGTTATCTGTTTTGTGGAGTCTGTTTGCCAAGTGAAATTTATTTGAAAATGCAGTTCCACACAGGCTTTCTCTGGTAGCAAGCCTGCTTTCCATATCACAGTCCACCACAGGCAGAGGGAAGATTCCCACAAAACCAAAAGTGTGACTAAATAGTAGCACAGGAGCAGGAACGAGCAGCTGATGGCTCCTGCTGTCTGGTAGGTAAATCAGCTTTGCTGAGGAGACAGTGTGGTATGGACATGTCTTGGGAGGGAGGTTAGCGTACACAGTGACTGAAGCACCACAGAGAACATCAGCTTCACCAGGCTGAGTCTGTGAAGTTAAGAGCAGAATAAAGAGGTGTTTAACCTAAGGCTACTGAAATCCAGGATATTTCATCTTTTAAACAGCACTGTCTGAAGAGGGAGGAAAGGGGTAGCATTTAATGCCATCATCTTTCCTGGTTATACAGATGCTGTTCAGAGAGAGACTGAAACATCAAGTTCAAGAGAAGAAACGCAACCCGTGCAACAAAAGGAATCAGGTGCACTGGGCTGACAGTGGTGGTAAAACTGAGCCTAGGCATAATTGGGATGGTTTTTTTTATAGTAATGATATCAGTGGTCATTATATTAATTCTTTTTTTTTTAATCCTGAAGGGGAATGTGTGCTAGCTTGAATGGTAACTGAACATAAAGATGCTTATTCAGGAATTGGAGTTCTGCTGTGAAGCAGACCGTTGTACAAAAAAATTCAGTTTATCAGGATAACCTACATAGTACAGTAAAAAGATGTTGATCTCCGTCGCTGCTCAGTCCAGCATGTGTAGATATGCTGAATCTTGTGTAGATAAGCCAGTCTATAATAGCTGTAGTTTTTCAGCTTAAATGAAGCTTGCCCGAGAGGTACTTTTGCCATCAGTCTTCACCGTCAGTCTCTGAACAAAATGATGAGCAAGTTGCAGTGTGATTTCCTAAGATGACAGGACTGGCACTCTGGAGCTGTTATAATACTAATGGTTTGGGCTTTTTTCTTTTTTGGTAAAGATGAGTCTCGGATGAGCACAGAAGAACAACTCCGACGCCTGCAAGAGGAAAGGATGTGCAAAGTGTGCATGGACAGAGATGTGTCTGTTGTGTTTGTTCCTTGTGGCCACCTGGTAGCTTGTGGAGAATGTGCCCTCAATTTGAGATTGTGTCCTATCTGCAGAGCAGTCATCCGGGGAAGCGTGAGGACTTTCATGTCCTGAACCATGATGTGCCTAAGGGGAAAGAAAAGTTTGTACAACTCGCTCGTAACACAGCAGAGGAAGAAAATAAGTAAATAGTTTGATGCTGGAGCAATCTTATTTGCAGAGTAGCTTGGCATAACTGTTTAAAAAAAACAAAACCAAAAAACCACAAACAAAAAAACCAACTAAACAAAAACTTACGTAAATGTGCCTCCTGTGCACAGTCTTTCTAGTAAGAGTTGCTGGTTTGCTGTACTCTTGCTGATCTTGCTGTAGGACTGCTCCAGAAAAACTCCACTGGTTTCTTTTGTCCTCCAAAAAGAAGCTTTCGTTGACAGAAATTCTCCTTTTCCAAATTCTTGCATTCTTAAATGAATCCCTTCTCTGTGTTGAAATCAAAGGCTGTTTTCAGTAGACTGTCTCTCGTTCTTTTTCACTCATTTAGCAGTTGTTTAGAGACTATTCTGCTAGGGTTGATGGCTTCGTTCAGTAAGTCTGAGTCAAAATGGGAGTAATATTATACAAAATGTGTTCCATTGAGACTAGAATACTCAGCAGCAATGTACTGTGGGGGAGGGAGAATCTAGCTTTTTCTTCTGAGCTCTTTCCTGTCTTCCTCCCCACCCCCCTTGTTGAATTTTTAATGATTGAGGAAATGTTTCAGTAATACTCAAATCTGCATAACTAAGTGAAAAGCTTGGCTTGTAATAGACTCTCCAAGGTCTTTACTCCCAGCTGACCTCCCTGGACAGAAGGTGAAAGGCTCTTTGATGGTCAGGGTCACTACTTGATCTCCTGGAAGCTTCTTATAGAGCCTCTTCCCTGGCTGTTGGGTACTATCCTACCAGAACATAACTGTGGAAACTTACTTTTTTAGGACTTCTGTTTGCTGGCTAAACCGATGATTCTTATTTTAAATAGAACATTCTACTGTATAGCCAAAAAAAAGAAAGTTTTGTCAATACCATAGCTTGTTAACTGCAGGGGAAAGGAAATATGGTTTTTTTTTTTCAAAATTAACTGTTCTTCATGGAATAAAAAGTTTTTCTTCATCTTACAGAGGTCTGAGTATCTGATTCTAGTAGAATGCCCTACTGGGGAGGGGGTGTGGTGGTGTCCTAAGATGTTAGAGTGGCATCAGGTTGTAGACCACCTGCACTTCTGTCCTTCAGTACTACATGAGCGAGAGGAGCAACTGTTCTTGCCATCCATTAGCTTCCTTTGGAATTCACGAGGCAGCATGTGGACCCTCCAGACTCTAAACTGCAAAAGAAGGGGTAATGATGCAGGAGGATAAGGACCTGATACACGAAGCTGTGGAAGTGAGGAATAATTCTGCATCTGAACTCTATGCAGAGTTTTGGTACGTGGCTCTTACACATCTGCGGAGACTGGAGTACTGGCTCTGGAGTTGCTTCTGTTTGGTTCCAGCCCTGGATACTAACCAGGGTTACAGGCTTTTCTCTGAGTAACTTTAAGGTGTCAGTTATCCCTGAGCCATGTGGGAGGGCAGATCTCTTCATCCTTGCTTCGGAAGAAGGTAATATTAATGCAGCTCTTGGCAAAGATAAGAGAAATTACTAATTGAGCAGTTTAAACTCCCAACTCGTCTTTGCCAGACAGCAGCTTTCATAGGGAACAGAATTGCACCACCATGTGAAATTAGGTGTTGTGTCTAGGTTCAAGCTGTCATTGGCTTTATTTTGCCTCTGTAAATAACAGCAAAAGCTTACAATTTAAGTAGATGTGCTAATCTGAGAGGGGGGAAAACAAAACCAGGTCAGTGTTGGAATAGTGTTATTTCCCCCTAAACTTTAGCTGTGTGGCTGGAACCTAGCCTGATAAGCAGCAGGACTACAAGGCTGTAAATGTAACAGCTATTTCTGGGGCTTCTTTTATTCAACACTTTGAAAATTGTGGCTTTTCCACATCTGGAAGGGTGGAGCTGGTTTTTTTTTTTTTTCTATAGGAAGATGTCCCTTCAGAAACAAGCACATGTTTTTTTGACTAGCGGTATCTCAAGTGATGCCTATTCCCAACAGAGGGCACTCCTAACCTGGCGATAAGGGAACCCACTGGAGCAAAACCTTCAGCTGCTCCTTGCTCTTACAGCATGCTGGAGATGCAAATGACTGGGAGCCCCTACCCTAACAACAGGGTCATTGCATGACCTTGTAGTACTTAGGAGTAGGTCTAGCACAAGCTGACCAGGAGGAAGGGTTGTCAGAGTATGAAGCATGAATGGCTCTGCTAATGAAAACTAGAGGAGGTAATTAAGTGTGGAATATGATCCTTGGTAGCTTGTCTTATTTTCTTTCTTCTCAGACTGATTTTTGGTTTTGATGATTTATGGCAGTCATTGATACTAAACGTTACAGGCTTACCCGAACATTTAATTTACTTCTATTAAAAGATACTTAATTACCTGTGTTCATCATAACATAGTGGTAGTTATGAAGATACTTGGTCATCACACTCTTAATTAATTGATCTTTACCAGTGTGTATTAAAGTCAAGAGGCACGTGGTTAAGTGCATAGTTTGTTGCTTAGTCTCTTTGAAGTACTTGGCAAGTAGTTATGATCAGTTTTATTAGTAAATGTGGCATCAAGGCTTGGTCAGTTTTAGAGGTACAGTGTGAAAAACATGAAGACATCAAACTAATTCAAAGAGTTCCTTCTGACTTCATACTACTATCTAGAAGAATTCCTTCCTGAAACTACTAGTGAAATGTTTCAGCTATTCAAAGCTGAAACTGTGCTTTCTCCACCATCTATGCTGAATTGTGGTTGCTCTGAAACAAGGCTAACAAAGAATGCTGGTATCTGATGGACAACGTTTCTCTGAGGAAAAGAAATCACATTAAACCAAAAAGTGTAAAGTCAGTGTTTTCTGTTGAGGAAAGGGAAGATTTATTTTGGGCTTTTGAAATTAATGAAATCTTTCATGGAACAATCTCATTGACCAGAGGACATGTATTCTTCCTTTCCTTTTTCTGCCCCTCCAGGGAACATCGTGTGGGCAAGTAGGAATGAGTGTAATACAGAAATGAACTGAATCAAAGAAGAGGTGGAGAAAGTGCTGTAGAGACAGTGTATGTGCGCTGCTACGCATGCTTTCTAAGTGGTGTACTAGCTTGTGTTCCACTATGATATTTTTTTGAATTTGGTAGTGGCACAGTATTGACTAATACGGGAGGTAGTTATGTTTTGTCAGGCAGAGCTGTTTTAAGGAGAGTTGAGCTTTTTCTTCCTCAAATGATGAAGCTGATATCAAACCAGCAACTCTTGCTTGTCTGTTCTGCTCAATCAGAAGCTATGGCTTCTACAGGCTAAAAGAAGGAAAAATACCTACAGAAGACAACATTTTTACTCGCAGCTGCACCTGATCAGAACTCTGGATGCTAGGTTGCAGTGGGTATCTGGAATGGAAGTTGCACAGAAACAAAAAATGTTCTTTTAGTGCTTATACTTCTGGGATTGTAGAAGAGGATTTTGCTTCCCGGGCCCTTTGGAATGGCACAAAGAAAGGTGCATCATTCTGTCTTTGACTTAGCACTTAATGTTTTTATTTCTTTTAATTCTTCCCTCATGCTTCCTCTCCCGAGCATGGCTCCTAGCTTGACTCTTCTGAAAAGCATTGCTCAAAAACGCCAAGTAATCTCAAACAGATTGGGCAAGACAATAAAGAATTACAACAGCACTTGGAACGTACCAGCCGAAGAATGCCACGGATGGCTAACAAGTGCTCTTTCTCTGCTTGACACGTAACATGCTGGGAGACATAGCTAACAAAACTGACATTGTTTTTTTTGCTTGTTTTTTAATTAATTGCTGCAGCTCATTAATGCAACTTAATTACACTTATATTCCCCCTTTCCTTCAGCCCACTCCCTCCCCTCAAAATTATCCTGTCACAAAATAACCCTTCCATCAGGATGTTGCCAGGCTTGTGCCTGGAATAAGTGCAGCTGCTCGGTGAAGAAGGCAGGTACAAAACCATCTATGATCCATGAAGAACTAGGCATTTTCCAGTGTCCTGCAGCAGGCTTCAGCTGTGTATATGGTTACAGCAGTGTTAATTTAATGTAGATGAGCAAACCCAGAGTAAGCTACAGCTGCTCTGAGAATGGCTTGGCATATTGAAATGGGACTAAGCTCCGTGCCGAGTAAAGATTTGGTGCTTGTACTAGTTTTTAGCTGTTCAGGAGTATAGGAGTTAGGTCACAGAACACTGAAATCCAGGACAAATGCCTACGGCTAAGGTGCTGACCATGTCTATGGAATAGAGAATAAGGAAGGGAGTCCTGGATGGGCAGAAGGGAAGAGCTCTCATCTATAACTTTAAAAAAAAAAAAAAAAAAAAAAGCCTAAGTAACTGAAATGTCAATGGCCCCCACCTAGTTCTATACAGGCAGGGATAAGATCAAGTTGTGTTAGGGGATTTAGGCTCTTCTCAGAACAAGGGAAAGGAGAAGGGGAAGAAACTAACTACAGAACATACAAAATGTCCCAGGGTGTTATGCAGTGCTTCCTTCTTTATGGATCCACGGCACAAGGAAGCAGCTCCGACTTCAACTGTATCTCTTGAGAGCGGCTCTCGGTGAACTTGTTCTGCCTGAGGTCTTCAGGCCTGTGCCATTTAGTGGCTAGTACCACCAGACTATGGTAGGAATGGTTTGTTAGGGCACTTGGAGAATTAAAAACCAACCACATGGCCATTCTTCAATGTACATTCATTGCATTTAAAAAGAAGACAAGGAACAAAAAATGGAATGGAGTTCACCATCCTGCATTTCCTTTGCCAAAGAACCAGGCCACAGGGGCTTGTTTCCTGCAGCATCTTTGATGGTGGAGTGCAAGGTTTATCCATCCTCTGGTTCCTCTTCACTTACGCAGGCCTGTAGAAGGGGAGGAAAAAAGGGAAGGCAGGGCATCAGTGTGGAGCAAGTACTAGGTTGCTTGCTTAAGGTAACAGAAATGGTGTGGAAATAATGAGGACAATTTTTTTTTTTCCTCGTTTTGGGTTTTTAAATATGGTTGACTACAGATAAGGAATAAGATTGAGAGCTCAGAAGTAATGTGGTTAAGTAGTCTTCAAGTCTGGAAAGAATGCTATGCATATACCAGACCTGAATATACTGCAGTTAGGCTAAGCCAAAGTGTTAGATCTATGTATCCTCAGCATTTGGAGCTGCATAAAACTTGGTTAAGAATTTTAAATACTAGGGGTCATCTCTAGAATAAAGTAGGTTCTTGAAATTGCGGTGATGTGCTTTTTGTGTAGATGCAGCAGTATAAGCAGATCTACTTTTGTAGCCAGCAGTAAAGATGAGTGAGTGTTTTCAGCTGAAACATCACCTCTTAAACATGCAGCTTCAGGTTGATCAAAACAGTTTGCAAATTCATGTTGATATTCAGCAAATTGTCTGTTTGGGAAAAAGTCTACCTAGAAAGAAAAGCAGAAGCATTTTGTTTTGTGTTGTTTCTCTCCTCAAAACAAAGTGGGATATTTTCCTGTTTAAGTAAAAGTTTCCTTTGTAAAATGTTCTGGTCATCAAACAAAGTTTGGAGGGGGTGGGGGGGAAAACAATCCTAAAGGAGTTTCCCTCCTCCCTCCCCCAGTGTTTCAGTCTGGATTTTGATTTTTTTTTAATTGAGGAATGTTATTTGTGTACTTCTACCTATCAGTTGTTCTATTGAAGAACCTACTTTCAACCTAAAGCGGTCAACCGTGGATGACTGTTGTATGGGGTCTAGTCCTTTAATGCTGCGTGTTCACAGCTGCTTCATGCCTATGGCTAGCAGACAGACTGCACCACAAAGGAATTGATCAGGGAGTATTAATGTGAGCAATCGCCAACTGCAGCCTTAGATCATTCGATTAACCAATACCTCCTGTTGCCACCCTGTCAATACTGAAGTCTACAGCTGATAAAAGTCACACCCTACGTTACCCTGTGGTCCTTTCCACTGGTAGATCTGAGGAAAGCAGTCAGTGAAATCTGGCTACACAACTCAAACAAAACTAAAGCTCTTAAGCCATAAATGTAATGTAGCGCTTGGGGTGCCAGATCACAGTGAGTGTTATGAACAGAAGCTTCACAACTGTGCAATTCACTGCTTGGCCTTACAAATAGAGTCTTAAAAGGCAGGGAGATCTATTGCCCATCCCTCTACCTTTTAAATAAATAGAGGCTACCTCCTGTCATCCAGCGGGTTCTTGATTTAGCACTAAATCATGTACAAAATCATGCTTTGAGACCATTCTGCTTTATAATTGAGATTGCACAGTGCTTCTTTCCAAAACAAATTCAGAGAATGATGTCAAAAGACTGAATGGATGCAGCAGGCAGGAAGTGCTGACAAATGATCGTGATGATCTGGGCCTCCTCCTGTCTTGGCAGATATCGCAGGGTACTTGGAGATAACAGCTTTAGTCAGAAGCTTCAAAGCTGTCTTGGTTAACCCTTCCACAGTTATCAGTGCAAGAATGCTTCCTTGCCTCAAATGATGAGAATTCTGTTACTACAGGTCAACAAGAAAAAAAGCAACCCTGAGCTGATGTCCTGTCCTGTGCAGCCTAAGAGGAGACAATGGTGCAAGCAAGCACAGCCTGAATTTGAGCTTTAGCTGCGGAGGAGTAAGAGCTCAGCCTTTCCTTCCTGAAAACTCATTGGAAATGTTCTCTTTTGGCCTCAGGAGAATAACCCTGGTTTTCAATAAGTGACTTACTATCCTTTGGCTAAGTGCTCTGACCCAGAAACTCACGCACTGAAGACTTTAACATATCTTCTATCAAGATTCCTAATATATTATTGTTAAATAATTAGAGCAGTGCCTTCATTGGAAAGCAGCAGTGAGATTAAGGGTAATTCCATTACACAGTAAAACTTCCAGAACAATTTTTTTCATGATAATTTGAGTCTCTCTTACTTAAGCTTGTGACTTGAAATAGGAACTATCACAACCAAAATCCCCTAGAGTCAATGAAATGTAGAACAGAAGCAGTCGTGGAACTTGAAATAACTGTATTTATAGAACATAATTGTTGCTGTGTGAGTGTTGGAAGTGCTAATTAAAATGAAGCACACTTAAATCATACCTTTGTAAGCAACAATACAAAACTGATGGTTGATTTTTTTGTTGTTGTTGTTGGCTTTTTTAAAAAAGAAAAATAACACCTGACTTGATAATTTGTGAGGTTTCCCACTAACTGGAGACCTGCAACTGATGTCAAGGAGGTCAGTAGATTATCATGATAAAACTGGGAGATAATAGGTACTTCCATACCACAATCCAGTTATCAGTAATAGTTTGGGGAGATGTTTTTTCCTCCTAGTAAGAGGCAAAGGTATTTAAAAACTTTTTTCAGTGCAGTGGATGCAAGCTGAAGCCAGGAATGGGGTGTACATTTTGAATATGGAATTTAGCAGACGATAACCACTGGAGCAGGCTGCCAAGGTACACAGCAGTCTCCCTTTAATATCTTTGAAACGTGATGGCATATTTAAAAGTTATCTAACTCATAGGCTGCCTGCTTGATACAGAGGTTATGAGGGTTGGTCTTGGACATAAGCTGTGCTCGTCGGTCTAGGTCAATGTCATTGTTCTGTGGGGCCTTCAGATCCTTCAGAATTCATACGTTTGGAGAGATGAAGAAGAGAGACTAGGGAAAAACGCAAGCCAGGACAAGGGAAGGGGCACATTGGAAGGAGAGGAAAGAGTGTGATCTCATCAGAAAAGGATAGATAAAACTGGAGTGAATAGGATAATTCCATTAGGGAACGAAGGAAAGTGATCCTGTTAGAGAGTTGTGGCAACAGGGCAAGTGCCTTGTCAGGAGAGCAGCTGACTACTGACAATGGGGTGATACCATCCTAAAATGAAAGTTCATGGCTGCAGTTAGCTCCAAATCAGTAGTTGTAGAATCGATTTGGTTTCATTCAGCATTTCCTTCAATAAAAAGGAGTTAAAACCAGGAAGTCCATGTTACTGACCCCTAGCTGTTCTATAAATTTAAACTTGAAGTTGGATGTATTTGTTGTTTCGCATCTTCTTGAAGAGGATATAAGAAAAGAAAATGCCTTCAGTCATCAAAAAATGGTTTTCACAGCTGGATGCTCAGTGCCCCAGACTGCAAAACTCCATGGCATCATTAGTTGAAAATCAAGTATCTGTTTCTCCGTTCACTCCCATTCATACATGTGGGTGAAAGGCAATAGCTAGCCTGAAATAAATAAACAAAAATTGCCATTTGCTGGCTGCTGTGAAATTTATAGAGGGTCACCTTATGTACCTGCTGCTCAGCAGCTGTTTTCACCTCCCATTAGCCAGAAAGAAATATTATATTGGGCTGGCAGAAGCTATCACTAAGTGATGGTCTGAAGAATGGGACTGAAGAACAACACAATTATCTGTGTACTTCATTAGTAGCTTACATCTTACCAAGACCCTTGTAAGGAAGTTTTACATTGCTGGTTTTACATTCATATTACAACCTCCCCATATAAAAAAAAAACCCCTTCATTTATAAGTTCTAGCTTCTTTCACAAACAGAATTTGTCATTTTAAGAAAAAAGCAGCCCCCACCCCATACTGTAAAAGTGTGATGTTTCTTCAGCACGCTGCTGTATCAGGCTAGTAAATCAGGGAGCTGCTTAAAGCTCTGCAACTTCTGCAGACTGTGGAAAATTCCATCCCACTGTGACAAAATGAGAGGGAAATCAATATTTAATCTCCTGTAGCATCCCTTCTATTAATGCTATAGAACCCCCAAAGTCACAGGGAATTTAACTGCTCTGCAAAAATTACTTGTTCTCCTGGTCTTGTGCTGCAGTGACAAAGCAGGTAGTAAGTCCGTACTACGTTAGAGGGGCACATCTACAAATCTATTTGGGGGCAGTTTTTCTTCCCTCAGCCCCACTTTTCTCCCCCATCCTCACATCCTTCTTTTTGGCAGGACTCTCTGCTAACATTACTCCCATAAAACAACCTCCCTTAGCAGCTTCTTTAAAACGTTTCTGCACATTGAACTGCTTTCTTGCAGCTTGATTTAAAGAGTATCAAAAATTCAGATCTTATTGCTGCTTTAAACAGACAATACTAGCCTTTATGTTTGAGAATCTCATCAGAGAACCAGCTTTTAAGTGGACTGTGTGAAAGTGCAATCTTGTGCCTTCAGCAGTGGGACGGGATTATCAGAGGGCAGAAGCTGGAATTCAACAGTGGATCTCTATTAGTGGTATGAGAGGAGCTGCTGTGCACAGCACCCCTTTCTGCTCCCTGCTCTCGGCTGAACTCTTGGGATGCTCCACACATAGAAGCCTCTGTTCTTGTAAGCAACAGAATTAAAAAAAGAAACCTTGAGAGCAAACCTGTGCCATCCTGCATACAAACCATGTAATGCTCAGTTTAATTTTATTCACTGGTGTGTTAGCTTTGTACACTACAGGTTTCCTGGAAGTACAAGCAGATACAGGGAGACCCTGTACCCAAGACAGAGTCAAATTTTGTGGTGACACCATGAGAAGATATTGGAGGATGACAAAGACATGGCCAGTGATGAAAATTGCATGGATGGAAAACTGCAGAGTTCAGTTGTGACTGTCTGTCCACAGAGCTAAAATACGGCTCAAATAACTAGATGTTGCATAGATTTTACCCCAGTAAAGATCTTTCACTGAGGCTCTGCCTGACAGACTACAATTTAGCCTTGAGACTGCGAATCATATTTTGCTGTCACTATGGCTTACTCTCAGCATCCACTGAGGCTGACTCTTCCTTCTGCACAACTCCTACCTTTACCTGCTTGGGCACCATTCACTGCTGAAAAGCCTCCCTTTGCTGTCTTCAAGGCAAAGGCATCCAGTAGTTTGTTTACAATAACATCCTACAGCTGGCCCCACCGCTTCCTATCAAACAGCACTGCCGTAAGCCACGTACAGCAACACCAGCTTCACCCTGGCAACCTGGGGCTGAGCAGAGGCAGTTCACCCCTTCTGGTGTCCCCTTGTTCATTCCTTCCATGCCTGAAAAGCCTGCTGAAGAAACCAACCTACAAGGAGGTAGAAACCCAAACCTGTGGCACTCTTGAGCCATCAAACTAAGAGGCGTGCATAGCCTCTTAGCACAGGAGATGATACTTACAGGTATGTCTGCTTGAACAAAAGGTTGGTGGGTTTTTCATTGACATGGTAGAGAGGAAATGGATCAAATCCACCAATGAAATCAACTGAAAAAAAATCAAAACTCAAATAAATAAACAAACATGGCCAGAAAGTTGAAAGGAAATGAAAGAGAAAATTGGGGCACGTCATGGCATAACACAAAAATTAGTGAGAGAACAGAAAAGTGATTTTTCAGGTATGGATTACCTGGTGGAAATCTCTGCCTGTACAGACCTCGTTTCCAGGATCTCCTGGCGTGGGCAAGTGTGCCAAGGAGGAGATTCAGCTAGCACAAGACTTAAAGCAGAGAGCTAACAAAGACTCCAGACAAACAAGAGGGCCTCCCTCAGCCTCCTTGGGTATTGCCACCATGCTGTGACTTCACATGAGAACCGAGCTGACAAAGCCTCGGCCATTCAGCGATGTGCTGAAAGAAGGAAGCTGGGGAACGGCTCATGAGTGAATGCCAGCGAAGCTGGCAGCACGGCAATCCCCGTGAAGACTATACAGTGAAGTGGGAATTTTCTTGCCCCACTTGTCTCTCCTGCAAGACAGACAACAGCAGCTTTGGAAAACTGCAAATACCTCATTATCTTCAGCTCTGATATTTTTCACGTCCCCTCTGCCAATCCAATTTCTTTCAGTTGTATACAAATAGGAACAATGCTTCCCTTCTCCAGTATTCACATAAGGGCAATGTAACTAAACAAGGGAAGTTTTAAGTGACAATTCCCTTAGTAACCATAGAAGAATTTTCCAAGTCTCTTTTAGTTCCCTTGAAATTAGGCCAAGTCTATATTACCGAGCTGGCCAACATAGCCAGGTCAGTCGGGGTATGATGTGGTGTGATTTGTGACCGACCTAGTATAGGCCTTGCAAAAACCTTTAAAATAGATCCAGCTTAGACCTTTTTTTGGTGCCAAGTTAGTGCATTTTGTTTGAAAGTGTGAAAGCTATCCGGTCCAAATGCCATTTAAAAATAACTGGAGAGTCTTATTAACTATATAAATGCCTGTTTATTTTTCTTTCCTGAAGGTGGCACTATTATTTTAAATTTTAGCTATAGAGTTTTGGTATTTTTTGGTGAACAATAGAAAAAATATTTACTAAATACATTGGAAGTGGGAAAAAAACCCTCTCAAAATATGTTCAGAAACCCAAGGACAACATATTCTCACAAATTCCTTCTTGATGGATAGCTTCATGCTGCTACTGTGATTTTGGAACAACTGTCGGTCAGTGGGTGAAATCTATAGAGGTTCTAAGTTAACTGGGGGGATAATTCACAGTAGTTCTAGTGAGATTTGACCTTTTCTCAGCCACTTTTGAAAATGTTTGAGTATTTTAAAATCAAGACAGTCCTCAGTTTTGAAAAACAGACACTAACTATATTACCTCAGTTGTGGAATGTCTAAATTAGGAAACCTTAAAGAATTGCAATTTGCAGTAACTTTTTAATACCTTGAACAAACAGAAGTCCTATCATCTGAGCACCCGACCATGGAAGCACTCAAAATCCAAGTCACTTAAAAAATTCTCAACTGTGGTTCATTGTTGCAATATATTACAGTGCATTAGCACATCTAAAATATTCTTGCCCGCAATTCAGCATTAGTAGATCCCTACTGCTGTGTTTTCTCATGAAAATCACGTTAGCATGAGCTTCCTGATTAATGTGCCTCAGCACTTATAATTACTTCATGCTGCATATCAAAGCAACATTTAAACGAAACCACAAATGGAAGAGAAAATTAAAACGCAGCTCAAATTTGTTCAGGTCACTGGAAGGATCTACCACTGTGAGTGTGAAATATTGATGGTTTGTCATTGTTAATTATTCAAGCTGGCATTTTAACTCCAAGCTGGGAAACTGGGAGGGAAAAGGAATTTGTTAGTGGGAAAAAAAAATACGTATCCTGAAATTAACAGCCTTGCGTTTCTAGATAATGCTTCCTTCCATGTGGTTGCCTCTCCTCACAGATCCCTACTATAAAAATGAGCTCTGTCAAGTGATTACTTTACAATATTCAAAAGGGGTTCAGAACTCAAGCTATTTAGCTAATAGAAGAGCTATAGGGTAATTTTTAAAATATTACTTATAATGTAGCACTTCCACTAAGTGCACTGCCAAGCTCTAAACAAATGAGCAATAAAGTCAGTAGAATGAGTTCAGCCACACAGAAGCAACACAAAAACACGAGGACAAGTCAGATAAGCAAATGCATCTCATCTCACTCCTATGAAATCAACATTCTTTGCATACTTTCAAATACTCGGTTCAAAGCTGTTGTTTTTCAGCTGAAATCCATGCCAGCTGCTCTTTAAAACAAGAAAGCTACTTGTACAAACCTAATGAATGTCTTAAAGAAGTGACACTTGGATATAAAGCCTTTGGATCAGATCCTTACCTGGAGTAAACTGGCCTAGACCCATTGATTTCAGTAAGACTTCACTGATTCAAACATGCTGAGAATTCAAACACAGAAAGGCAACACATTGCCAAAGAAACTAGACTTTAGATTTATTTGAACTCTACACATCCATTCTTCTGTTTGCAAAATTATTGCTCTCAAAGGGAGTTTTAGAAGGGCAGAGTAATCCAAGACCAAGTTATAGATATCTGGATAGGTCCCACAGACCCAACCACCCATGTGATTCCTCTGAGTCTTTGCTCTTCTCTGACATGTCATGACACTTAAGATATTTTCATACCAAACGTGAGAGAGTCAGCTCCTTCCTCCTTGTAATTCAGATACCATACTTCCTCTGCTGTTAAATTGATTGGTCAAGTTTGTTCTTGGCAAGAAATCTCATGCTCTGTCTCATCCTCGGCTTGTGGCATATGATACTCAGCAGGTGACCTACTTGAGTACCGGGCTGTATTCTTTGTTGTAGGTACTCCTAATTACAATGGTAGTATTTCAGTGGCATTGAGCTATATAAGCTTGAGAACAGAAGACACTGCCCAGTTTCTCTAAAGCCTAGCCTGAGTGAGTAGCCAATGCCAAGCTTTTTTGGGCTGAAAGAGTAGCAGAATTACAGCATCTAACGCATGGGGACATGGGGGGGAAAAAAAACCTCACAGTAAAAACAGCTGATCCTTGAAAGGTAGGTAGTGCTATATCACATAGATGGAGAGATGGAAAGAAGTCTGATGGCAACTCAGTCCTGATAGACAAACATCTGAGAGAGAAATTTAATAAAACCTTTGCCAAGGGATCTGTTGATAAATACTTACAACTGTCTTCTTCTTCTGTAAAAACACTAACAACGTAACAGGCGTAGACAAAGCCCACCAGCTGGAAAATAGAGAGAATAAATCATTTTAGTATCAATCGTGCGAGACTGATCAAAACCCACTTGGCATGACTTCAACAGCCAACATTTACTGTCAAGTTGGCAGCATTACTGTAGTGGTGGAGCCAAGTCACATTTGTTGTAAGGTAGGGGGTGCAGGTGTAGGCTTAAGGGAAGGCACTGCTGGGAGCATACTCTAAGGTCCAAACTAAAAACTTGCAAGACCCATCCTCACGTTCAGAGGGGCAGTCTGCTGTTGCTAGAATGACTGGAAAGAATATAGGCTCGCTTTGCTGGCATTGAAAGTACCGTGCTAAGTTTACTCTCCGTAAGAAGAGATGAGGAGGCAGGAGAGTGCCTTATCTAACATTGTAGACAGACAACTACATACAGACCAGACACACAGGGGCAGATTTTGACACAGGTCCAGGAACAAGAACTCATCAACTCTGTATTCCTATCGTAAGGGGTATGCAAGGGAAGAGAAATTACTTCGGTGCAGGAGCTGCCAACGAGATGTGAGTAGCTTTTATGCAGATGAGATACAAACTTAGTTAACCATAAAAATGGTGATGTACTGGCAGCGATGTTCAGAGACACTGAAATCTTTAGTAACTTAGGCTTGGAGACCAAAAATTCATTGGAAAGAAATCCCAGTCTTACTCTAGCTCTACAATTTCTAAAATTCTTTCCATCTTTGGAGAATAAACACTTCTGCATGGACACATCAAGCATTGGGCCTGCAAAGTAAGTGGGTGAGAAACAGATAAGATGATAGCAGCGGTCTTAATTCACAAATTGCATAGGTTAGCAGTAAAGTGCCACCTCCTGGGAACCAGATAGAAGCAGGGAAGGAGCAGTAAAACAATAGGGTGCCTCTCAAATAACAGCCATCCTGGCATGGTGTGGCCCTCATGTCAATGCATTGCTCAGAGCAGTCTTTAGAGCAGAAAACTAGAGTGAACATAAAAAAGCAATTTAAAGTAGCCTGATGGGTCTGTCCTTAGTTGGTAGTTCGTAGAAGCTCTAAAGCATCAGAACTGCCTCATTCAGTTTCAGTAGCAAGGTGTTACTCAGCCGGAATAGAGTAACAAACTTCTGGTACTATGGGAGTTAAGCATTCTAGATCTAGCAGGGTTTTATTTTGCTTTGCCTTCTACCCGTTAATCAAATATCCTCTCCATCCTTCATTTTACATCTTTACATAACACCCCACTTAGCGAGATCTTGGTTGACAGTAACTGTATTAGTAAAGTTATTGTGAGACATAATTGTTTTCCACTGTGAACTCAATTCTTTTGAACAAGAGTCAGAATGTAACACACAGTGACTCACTCTACAGGAAGACAGAATGATGCATGGTAGGGCTTGAAAAGTAGAGTCCATTCATTTTTAATATGACAGAAAAATATATCACACCAGAAAACAAAAGGCAAGATAATGAGATTTCTACTGGGGAGTTATAAGGCATTCATGATTTCTCCAGCTCTCCCCGACAAAACACACCTTGTTGGAAGGAAATGGAACGGGATTTTTTAGCATCACTACACCTTGTATTCCCTTTACAATTTTCTATAATTGTCTGAAAGACAAGCCAGCTCTCGCCTTTCCTCTTGGGTGAGCCTTATGAAAGCACGTCGCAGTACCACAGTGGAGGAGAGGCAGCTCTATGGACTCACTCACTCCCCTGCTATGTATTCTGAAACTGGGGCTGCTTCATACTATGTTTCTACGAGCTACAGAGGACTTCATGCAGGGAAAAAAAAATTTAAAAAATCCTTCTGGGCATGATGGTGACCGCAAAGCCACATGCCATGGCCAATCTAACTTTACCTGCTGGCTTTTAGAATTGCCTCTGAGGAGAACCGTTGCTTTTTAAAGGCAGACCAAAAAAAAAAAACCCAAAACAAAATGCCCCAAAAATCAGAATAATCAGAGATTTTTCTCCTCTTCTATTACTTGTACTGTGCTAACATAAAGCTTGAGGATTTACTTTATTTTTTTTTTCTGAAGTTTGTGGCGGTTTGGGGGCAGGTTGGGTGGCCGGGAGGGGTGGGGGGGGCTGCGGCCCCGGCCCAGGAACTGGCCGTGGTGCTGAAGCAGCCCCCGAGGCTGCTCCCCGCTGCCTTGCGTCACCTGTAGGCTTGGCTACGAAATCAGCCATTAGCGCTCATCAGCTGGGCTGTGGTAGCCAACGACGTCAAGACTTATAGATGCTGCTGGAAAAACAGAGTGCTTCAGCTTAAAACCGTCCCAGCATTCAATGAGATGTCTAACACCCATCTGCACACTCTGGGCTCCACCGTAAGTGCGTTTGCTCTCACCCTAGGATCAAGTTAGGAGTGTGGTTACACACAGTCTTTGTACTTGCTCTAGCATTTTTATATATTAGAAGATCTAGCCTTTTACATTTTACAGGATAAAAGGTCAAATCATGCAATTTACACACTTACAGATATCCAAGCAGGAGAGATACATCTTGAATGTGTGCCCTGATTCCAAGGGAACTCTAGGAAGGTTTTCTCTTTCCCCAGACTTTCCATCAAGCCTCAGAGTAGGAACTTTAGGTTAATAGCCATGCAAAGTGGCAGCCCTGAATCCATTCGCTATTATTATACGTGAAAGATTATCAGCTGTACTGTCACGCGGAACCTGTTAAACCTCTGAAGATTGTTCACGGTTCAGAAGCACCAAGCAAGCAGTAAGATTGACTTGGGAAGTTTGTTTTGCACAGAAATTAATGCCTCATAACCCTCAACCATCATTCCTCTCACCCTCTACATTTTTCCTTTTATGACTAAGGTGACCTTTTGCATTCAGAAAAACAAACCAACTAACCAAAAGCTAGTGAATTAAGGGAACTAAATCTCTAATTCCAGCTCCATTGGAGGGGATTTTTATTTCTGTCTCCTGGCTTTGTTTCAAAAATTACCTGTTCAAAATTTACTTTTCATTGATGTTATAATCCATGCCTTCTTTACATGAGTTTCATCAATAAAAATGTGTTTATTTAATGGCACATTTTATTCAAAGAAGTTTTGCTAGTCTCATGACCTGGCCAGAACAGGACAGTTTCAGTGGCAAGGAAGACACTTGAGGTCATCAGGGAAGGGATGCAACATATGAATGGGCCTATGACCATGGATTTAACCATGGATGCTATTGCGCAGGGTATCCACGACTGTGAAACATGCGCCGAAATCAAGCAAGCTAAACGGTTAAAACCTTTGTGGTATGGGGGACGATGGCTGAAATATAAGTACGGGGAGGCCTGGCAAATTGACTACATCACACTCCCTCAAGCTCACCAGTGTAAGCGCTATGTGCTTACAATGGTGGAAACAAGCACTGGATGGTTGGAAACCTATGCCACACCTCATGCCACTGCCTGGAATACCATCCTGGGCCTTGAAAAGCAAGTTGTGGTGACATGGCATTCCAGAAAGAATTGAGTCGGACAATGGGACTAATTTTAAAAAGAATCTTATAAGTAATTGGGCCAAAGAAGATGGCATTAAGTGGATATATCATATCCCCTACCATGCACAAGCTTCTGGGAAAATTGAGCGATACAATGGACTATTAAAAACCACCCTGAAAGCAATGAGGGGTAGAACTTTTAAAAATTGAGACAAGCGTTTAGCACAAGCTACCTGGTTAGCTAACACCGGGGGATCCATCAGTCAAGCTGGTCCTGCTCCATCAGACCTTTTACATATTGTAGAAGGGGATAAAGTCCCTGTGGTGCATGAAAGGAATTTGTTGGGGAAAACTATTTGGGTTTTTCCTGCCTCAGGCAAAGGCAAACCCATTCGTGGGACCACTTTTGCTCAAGGACTCTGTTCATCTGCCTTTGATCCCAATCCTGAATCCAGATCCAGAATCCAGTTCCTGTCCGTCACTGAGTCCAGTCTGGGACTTCCCCAGTGCCTGCTGGTGACATGATTGTCATCCAGGGAGCTTGATACGGTTTTGTATATATTATTTTTTTTTTATTCTATTGTTAATATTTCATTAAAGTAGTTTAGTTTCTCCTAAACTCATAAGTCACTTTCTCTCTCTCTCCTTCCTCTCTTTGGAGAGAGAGGTGGGGGAGAGCATGTCGTTTGCCTCAGTGGCCAATCTGGCCCAAACCACGAGAAACATAATATCAATTGCATTTTTATGCGGGCTGAGCTAAACTATAATTAAATATATCACCTCAGGGATGAAGTGAACTCCTGGGACGCCCCACGTGTCATCTTCTGCATGACTTATGAATGAAATATAGTTACAGAGGAGAAATGTCACTCCTGTTGTCCAGTCCTTTTCTCTGGAAGAGTCTGCTAGAATGTGGGATGAGCAGACTCCAAGAGACACCAGCGGTTCTCTTCTGACTGTATCCTCGATGACGATATATCAACCCCCCAAACATTACCAAGTTGAGCAGCAATTAATGCAGAACAGAAAGCTTCACAGAGGCCAAGAATTTGGAATTAATTTCACTTTTGCTCCAACTGCCATCTTGGTTGGTGATTTCAATACGAAAGAAGGTTTTAAGCTCTGCTATCCCAGGGAAATAACAATAATTCTTAGATGTTTGCAAATTACTTAGGGGAGGTGGAAGAGAAGGGAAAACATCAGTGATGTAAAATGACATTAAGCTATTGCTGTAATTCCCCAAAGAATGTTCTCGGGCTTTAACCTCTGCTGCTGTTTCCCGACTTGTTCTGCATGTTCAGTACCAGCTTCCTCCAGGCTGCAGAAGTATCTGATTAAGCTTTTTATTAGGAACACATGTTGTAGGCAGGTGTGTTCAGTCAGCCTGTCAGACAGCCTGGGAACACACATGCTGCCGAACAAACGAGGATAGAGCTCGGATGTCCCAAGCATTCTGCAGGTAAATCAGCAGAGCAGGAAAGACAAGAAGAGACAAATGTGCCCAAAAGGGATGAGGAAAACACAAGTCTGCACATGCCTCTGCCTCTCAGTCACCTGAAGTTAACTTTTTAAGAGTGAGTTGAAAAGCGTTCATAGAACAGCAGTATTGAATGAAAGTGCTGGAGCCAGAAAGACTGAATTACAGCAAGATCCACAGAAAGGGATCAGCTGGCTGCAAGCGTGCAAAATACATGAAGGATGGGAAGACAAATTTTAGGAGGTGTTACTGTTGCTTGTAACCTTAGCTTTAGTCTACATCTGTGCTAGTGAATATTATGGGCTCTTCAACTCCTCTCTCAATAGCAAAACTTGCCATTGGTCTTTCCACCACAGAGAGTAAGTGCAGAGTCTCCTCCTTCAGGGCAGATGTATTCTAGGTTTCACTTCTAATCAGAGCTAATGAAGTGTGTATGCTCTCATCAGTGCGAGAGGGGGAAAATGAAGAGATCTCTACTACAAGAAAGCAAAAAGCCAGCTTGTGAAAGAGCTGTTGTGACCAGATAGGCAAAAAGAGGCAAAGTCCTTTGATTCCTTGACCTTCTTTACTCTTTGGATGCAATTACGACCACTGAAAATCTAGCTTCTGCCAACAGCAAAGCATCTCTTCTCACATAACATCTGCTGTCAAGGCTTGCATTGCCGCCTTCCTGGGAACCTTCCAACCTGTCAGTCTGAGTGAAAACAGCAGACAGGCAGGCAATGACTTCTCTCAGTTGGGAAGACATTTCCAATTTCCATCCCATTCAGTGGAGCCTCCGGAAAAGCCTAACCCTCCCCACTCCCAGGACTACCATATGGACAGCCCAGAGCTATGCCAGGTATTTCAGAACTAGAAATCACTCCTCTCCCTGCTGGCTGGCAAGTTGGGGAGATGCAAGATGAATCCTTGCTAAGATAAAAACAAAGCAGATTTCTTTTCTTGACAAACTAGCTGCTGTTGCATTTCCTAATTGGGTTGGTAGGATTAGTTTTACAGTGACATTTCTATACCAGTATAGACTTTAAGATCTTGTTACAATAAGCTTTTTCCTCCAATGTGTTCTGTGCTAAAGCATTGAGAAAGATTTTCATACTGGGCCCTACAGCTACTTGCATCGTGCATAGTGACTGGTATGCCCAAGCGTGATCACATTCCAGAGTAAAGGAGTTGCTTTTGCCTTCAAGGAGTACAGGCAAGCTCTGAGCTAAAACAGACCGAGACCTTATGTAGCTCTTCAAATGTATGCCCAGGAGCAGGATAATATAGTCAGCAGATGACAGCCAACCCTCTGCTCACCATATGGGCTCAGGTTTGCTTTCCCTCTCCTTTGGCATGCAAGATCGAATCCAGTGAGCCTTACCCCAAGTACACAATATGGTGCACTACGGTTCCTCAGTAGTCTCAAGGAGCTGGTATTTCCAGAAAACAACCAAAATGCCCACAGCTAGGTACTGCATACTTAAAGAACATGGATTTCACGCTATCATAGCTGGAATAAAAAAAAAAAAAAAAACCCAAAAAACCAAACACAACCCCACCACCCCACATCTTCTAAAAACCATTAGGCAAAGCAAAGAACTACAGAAAGCACAATTTTGCCTGTCTCTTGCCCTTCTTGACAGGGAACTGACTATTCTGGTCTCAAATGTGTGGCAGACAAGGAGGGAACTAGGTCGTGTCTCTTGCCGCATCCCCTGAGCCTTCACGCTTCCAGTCATGTTTTTTTATACTATCGATCTGGTCTCCCTGCCTGTCTGCAGCACGGTACCTGCCAGGCGCTCTGGGAAGGACAGCAGCCTGTAATAAAAATCTGCCTTAAAATGAGATAAAGAGAACAGAAAAAGATATTGGCAGGGATCAAAGAGTTTGACCCTCAGAGACTAAAAAAGGGAGAGGACTGGCTGACTGTTCTTCAGACAAGGTCTGAGTGAGAAAGTGAGAAGGCTTGCTTTCTGCCTTACCTCAGCAAAGCAGAGGGAAAAGCTCTATTTCTCCCACTACATAACAAAATTATATGAGCATTTCAGAGCTGGCAGGAGTTACAGGCCTGGGGCTTCAATACTCTACCTTTATTACAGGACAAGTAGAAATTTAGTTGGCTCTGCATAGCTCAGCCCACATGGCTTTCTTGCATACAAGTATTTTAGCCTCATTTCCAGGGTTCAGGATTCAGAAATTCACTGCAAGGTAAATCTCAGGGAGAAGGACAGCGAAAATATTTACCTAAATCCTATTTTATCTCATAGTTCCCTCCTCTGCCTCCCCATCTGGCCCTTTGTGGTGTTTTGCAGATGAGACAGAGAATATTGTCACGTGCCTTTGGGAAGAAGCAAAGGAGAAAACACTCCCAGAGACACGGACTCCTGCGTATCAGTGCGACCTTGTAGCTCAGGGCCACGTGCCTAAGTTAGTCAGCTGCCATAAAACAAACTCAGGACCATTTTCTGGCTGAACCTCCAGCCTGGGGCACGGGGGCTCCTGCCAGCTCAGGCATTTAGGAAGGATGCTAACAGGGACACTCTTTTGCACTTAAAAGGCTGGGATGTTCCGACTTCAAAGTCTGTCAGTTGTTTCACCGAAGTCAGGAACAGCACCAGCTCAGCAGCATCAATCCCATTCCGGCTAACGGCCCTTTATAAGAAGACAAGAAGCTCTATTCTTCTGGGTACATAGGTTTGTCTTGCTCACGCACGTGTGTCGAAGCAACTCTTCGACAGCTTAATGCAGATTATTTTCCCTGAAGGAGAACTAACCAAATATTAACAGCCAGCACAGGGGCTGGGGAGTCCGTCCAGCTCAGGAAACGGGAGCTTCTCTGTCTGCCTCTTTTTGTGACATGGCAAGAAAGGAGTCAGAGCCTTCCTCCCTCCCTGCAGTTCACCGGGTCACACAAATCATCCCCGCTAATAGGAAATGCAGCATCAAGACAGTGGAAAGTTGTAGCAAAAACGTGCATAGAAGTATTTGCCACTCCAGAAGCTTGGAATTTCTCTGTTTGCTCTCCTTTAACATTTAATCAGGGCAAGTTACCATTCTTTTTAAAGCCAAAATTAAAAGGTGAAGTGTGAACGTTTCACCAAGTCCACATCCATTTGAATTTAAAGTCATTCACCACAGAGTAACAAGCCAAAACAGATTAGGAAAATGTGGCCTGCTAACTCTAATGCAGCTACAAAATGCAAGAGCACCAACGAAGTAAGGGGGCCAATGGACATTTTGTTTCAGTTAATTTCACAGACAAGTGAGAAACAATTAATTAACAGTGAACACGAAGGAGATTGAATTACTGCAGAGTATCTTTAAAAGCCTATGGAAGGCTAATGAGGAAAGAGTTGATGGAAACAGCGCATATCTTTGATGTCAGCAGAAAGAAAACATGCTGTTTTCTGCTTCCTTAAACGTTCTTTCATTTTCTGGAGATAAGGATCTTCTCCCTTTTAGTCCTTCACAACAAACGTGCACATATGTGCTTCCCCACCCATCACTAAGTCATGCGGAAAAAGAGAAATCCTCCTTCAGAGTGGTCTCTGTCCTTGTCAAAACATGAATTTCCACACCCCAACAGGGATCCCGAATGATTTGTTACTGTACGCTCGCATGTGATGCATTACTTCAGGCGTTAGGTTGCTGGTATCCATTTCCAATTCTTTCCAGCAATATTGTTCATAAAAAGAGAACAGCAGAACAAACAAAACATTTACAGAGGCTTTTGCAATCAGATGATACAAAATGGGGTGGAAAATGTGGGCCAGCCTCTGTGCCTGGAAGATAACTAGACAGCATCTCCTCGACACTTGTGACCCCGTGGCAGTCTCAGCCACGTACTCACCGCGATGAGGATCTGGAAGGAGCTGTGCATGACCTCGATGTACCGGTACTCCAGGGCACAGCCGATCACAGAGATGTAGGAATGGCTATCCAGCCCTTTGATGCCAGACATTGAAGCCTCCTTCCTTACACAGCCAGGACCGTTTTCACTCCACCATGACTGGTGCCGGGAGATGTTGAATGTCAAGAGTTCACTGTCCTAAAGAGAAAAGTTTCAAAGAGATCTCCAGTTACTATAAGAGTGTCTGATATGCTGTCAGATGAAGGTCATACTAAATCAATGGAAAACCTAAGTTTATGAGATCCCCTCAAGAAATGCTAACACAGATCAAAATACATTTGCTTTATATGCCTTATTAAAAAGTATTTCACAGGCAGGCTTCTGTGGTGGGAACCATTTCTGAGGCAGTCCTGCAGCACTCCAGCAAAGCTATTTCACCATCAAGTAGCACATTTCAGAAGCAGGTTTGAGCAGCTTCTAAAACAGAAAGATGGTTTCTAGGCTGCAGACCCAAGAACACTTTGCTAGTGGTTCCTGCACCCAGAAAAGAACCCTCAAGTTTTGGGTTTGGGAGTTTAACCTCACAAATCTAGAAGAAAAAGTTAAACAAGGCAGCACTAAGCATCCTGTCACAGAATCATGTGTTACGGGTACGCTCTTCCCAGCACAGAGAACTGAGAAATATGAACTTCATGACCCCAAAGTGAGTTTCAAAACCCAACAGATCTTCCTCTGCTCCGAGCTTTTAACACATCTGACAAGCTCCCTTACCGTTTCTGTCTGATTTCCTTCCATGCTCTCCACATACGGTGCATCTGTTGACCTTATGCACTGTCAGCCCCAGGTCAGAAGACCCAGCTGAGCTGACCTCACGGTGATGACCGCAGCTTCTTCCAAACACTTCCCCAGCAATTCCTTATCTTCTCTACCCCGAGAGAGGCTTTTTGTTTTGCTCTTCTCATCTTTGCTAGCTCAATAAGGTAAACCATGCCATTGTGGGGGTTACGCAGTGAAACGCCACACAAGTAATGCAGGAGTTTGGTACGCAACTGGGAGCGCATTTAAAAATGACACCGCTTTCCTCGCTTTTGAGGAAAGGGTGATCGCTGCGGTACCTGGGAGAGCTTTGGGACATGGCAAAACCCTCCCTGCAGATGGTAAAAGACAAACTCAGCACAGGCTGAATAGATCAGCCCCACCACTTCACAGGTGAGCGCCAAGTGCTGGGTGCCCCAGCAGCCCTCTCAGGTCACTTTGATGTGGAATCAACTTCTTTTGACCATAAAACAGGTCACAGGGTTGGAAGTTTTATTCTTAAGGACAGATTACAAACTGGATCAGGCAGAGAGTCTATGTGTCTCTACAGGATAGAAATAGATACTGGATGTACACACCGCCCCCACCTAACCATTACTAGAAGTTTTAGCACCTATCCATCTACTACTTCACACGGCTCATGCCAGTGTCCTACACAGTCCCTGTAGGAAAGAAGCAGCTCCCAGAACAGCAGCAGAACTTGGGGTATTTACACTTCCTAACACGGGAAACCTCACGTGGCAGCTCTTTTGCCTCAGCTCCCTGTAGAGTCAAGAGAGAAAAAACAGATTCCGAGCAGCTAATCTGGGCTCCTGCTCTGAATTACCCTCTGGAGAGAGGACTCGTCTCTGCTGCCAGTACAGGGAGGCTAGCCAGGTAGTCCTGCACATACACTTTTCTGTGTCTGTATCCAGGGGCAAACTTGAGTTACGAGGGCAGAAAATTTAAATGCCAGCCAGAAAACCTGTGAATAGAAACCAACTGCCCCGCTCTGCACGTTGTGTACGTACCCTCCACTCCAGCACAGATACTCAAACCCAGCTTGCAGAGCTGTTATTAAAATATGCTGCAGGAAGCACATGTTAAGAAATGTGGACAATTAAGTGAGAAGACAGCTGCCAAACTCCTGACATAATCACCACAACAGATGGGATGTGTTTTACAGTAGATGGAGGAGGGCATGGAGATGGAGTATGGCACCAGTGCAAGAGCAGCCTGAATAGCAAAGACAATAGGGAAAACTCTATTAACAGTTGGGAGTTGTTTGCATTTTAAAGGCTATAGGGAATAATTATTAGATTGGCAGCTACAGGATAATGCACACAGTGCAAGGTGCTGTGTTACCTTCATTTCTAGAGAGAGTTTTCCAGCTTCTCACAATTTTGGCACAAGTCTTTGGCTTGCTCCCTCTGCTGGGCATTGCTCTTCAGTGGCACACAGACATCTCGCATGCCTGGCAAATTGCATCTTTTCTGCGAAGCTTGTTCTTTCTCTCCCTAGTTTGCATGTTCCGAGACACATGGATCTTCCCCATGAAAAGCTTTTCCTCCTGGAGACAGCCAGCCCTCCAAGCTCCCGCACTCTCCTCCCTCTCAGAAGCCACTCGCCACTTTGGTTAGGGAAGGAAAGAATCACGTTTCTCCGAAAAAGACTCAATCCCTGCTTCTTTGCCTGGGGCTTCCCCCCAGTTTGCACAGAAACAAAGCTGTTCCGCAGGGCGCCGCAGGATCTACTCTTAACCTTGGTCCCCAGGGCTTCCCTCTCCCAGCTCACAGATGGTGCCTTCCCAAACCGTCTGCCTCACTGATGCAAAGAGCCCCTGCAGCGCCCGCGCTCCTCCTGACAGGGGCATCTACGTGTATTTGGCAAAGTAAGAAACAGGCTGCTTTCCTTCTTGAATCTCCCTTTTGCCAGTCCTCATAGAATTGGCTCTGGCTTAACTTTGCTGCAGAAGCTGAACTTGTTTGTGAATTAAGCCTGCACAAGCAGCACAGATGCTGGGCTGGAGGTGGGCAGGTGGAGGAACAGTAGGTCCTAAACAGCACTCGCTGCTTTTTGCCTACGATCACACTCCAACTCTAAAAAAAAAAAATTATACTCCAGTTAAGAACAGATTGGAAAAACTGAGCACATTTGGATTCTAAAAGCGCCACAAGGACTCGCGCACACGAGCCATCCCTCTCACAGCTGTAAAATGCATATGATTGCACGCTGGGGTTGTGGATGCCCTCACGTTCGCAGAGATACCTTTCCGAACAGGCATCTCTCCGGGGCACTGCCGGGCACGAGAGCAGCGTGAACGAAAGGCTCTCAACATCCAAAGCAATGCCATTCCTTTGCTTGTGTCCCTGGCTGGATGTCCTCGGAGAATACCTGTGCTGATGGGGCACGATGAAAAAGCATTCCAAAAAAAAAAAAAAAATCACTTAATTGACCTCCAGTTGCTCAGTGCTCCCTGGGAGACTGGGAAAACAATTCCAGGCTGTCTCCCGCGGTTTGCCAGCTTCATTTGCGAGGAGATGAAGTGGAACTACGAAATAGGAACAGCACACTAAAATCAGGAGAAAATAACCAGTTGCGAGCAAGTTTAGGGAACAGCTGTTTCCCAAAATCTTTCTGCGATGCATTTGAAGTCTAAACACACTGAAATACTCCCAAAAGCGGCATGCAGGTTGGCAGATGTTCATCAGTCCCAGGAGCGAGCAAGCTGTAGGGAGAGGGCGATCTGTGTGTAACCACGCTCCCCCTTGTTTCGCCACAGCCTGTCTGAAGGGCTACTGCTTCCTTTCACCTTCAGCCTGAAGGGAAATACGAGCAAAGAGGGGTATGAGCTCCTTCTCGGGTGCGTGTTGAAGGCCAGCCAAAAAAAAAGAAAAAAATATCACATATCAGCCCAAACTGTTGTAGCACCTGGTCGCCATCCATTTGCCATCAGCATGAGAAGGGAGACAACCGCACTAAAACTGTAGCGCCTACGTTTTACAGAGTCTATTTGCCTTTCCCAGCCTCACCCCGCTGTGTCCCACAGGGAATCTCACACCTACCTCCGACACCCACAGAGCCGGCTGTGTTCCTTTTCTAAAATAGTTTTCCGAAAGCTGTTCCGAAATGATTTTCTGAGGGGCACTATCAGAGGTGGTTTGGTTTTTTTGTTCTTGTTAACAGCCTTCTGAACTGCCTCCCCCTGAATTTTCTTAATTATCAGGCAAACCAGCACTATAATGGCTCTGGAAACAAATTTAACCTTGGTATGGGAGCCCCCAGAGCTTGACAGCAGAATAATTGGAAGTCTTTTCAGTTGGAAACATTTCTTATCAAAATAGGAAATAAAATGTTTATCTTTCAGTGGTGTGTGCTGAATAGCTGTATCACCCGGAGACAAGAGGAGCACTTCCATTGTCTCTCAGCAGGCTTGTTGACAATGCCACAGCATTTAAAGGCCAAATCCCAGGCTTCCAGTTTCTAAATTTAGATGGAGTTGAGGGACAGTTGTAATTCTGCACGCATTTATCCATCCTCCTCACAGTATTTTTTTCCAGGTACAAAGTCATCCCAAGATGCCGTCCAGATTCTCTGGAATACAAATCACCCCCCATCTGACTAATAAGGGCTGCTTCCATTTCAAGAGGAGATTTAGACCACCAACACCACAGCTCTGGATTCAGATCAACGCACTGGGTAGACAAGAGAGAATATAAAGGAAGAGTGGAGAAAAAAAAAAGTCACCATTCCAAGATGAATAATTTCAGGGGGAAAAGACAAAGGAATACATTAAAATACACAACAGCAATTCCTGAAATCTCTCTGAATGTTTCTCAAGTACATGATGAAGAGTCAATCAGCGTGGCAGCTGGACAGACAGATGCTCATATGTCTTACCAGCAGGATTTTAATTATTAACTCAGACTGGGGGGTGGCAGGAGGGACTGTTTCACACTCAAGTAGGCAGGGAGAAGCTTAACATGTTATTTCAAGCACAGCCTAGAAACTTCAGAGATTGCTCCCAACAATTCACCTGACCAAACGGCCAGATGGACAAAGAGCAAAGAGAGAGACGGAACAGGAACGGACCAGAGGAGGAGGAACAGCAATGTGGAAACTGGGCTGGGAGCTCCACCCCGGAGCAGTGGCACGGCACCTTCGGAGAGGCTGCGTTTCCCCCAGATGCTGCAAACGTGCTCCGAACTGCGAGCAGAGCGAGTCAGCAAGGACACGCTGCCGACAGCCGCTCAGAGGCACATCGCCAGCTCACTGCCGGTGCCGAGAGGCAACCCTGCGCATCCAGATTGCCGTATCTCTTGCCTGCTCCTTGGCAGAGCGCTCACAGGAAAGCTGGCACAGGCTACGCGCTTAGGGAGGCCCTTGCGGCAACAAGGGAAGTGCTCTCTTAGACGCTTATGCTGATCCATTTGTGTCTGGCCACCTAATGAAGTTCTGCTGTGCCGTATTTCACACTCTTGTTCCTACTAAGAAAAGGCTGCAAGATTAAAAAAAAGAATTACAGGATAGAAATACAGAAACCAGGCCAGTTTAGCTCTTCCAAGAAGTAGAGAATAGATTCACAGAGCAGGAAAGAGCATTTTCCTTTTGAAAAATAAAATAAAAATTCAAGGTACTTACAACTAGTGGTTAGGAGGTAGATGGTTAGTAAGTAGTTATAAGTACCCTGAGCAGGGCTGGCCAGAACAGCCATTCTCAGGGTTTCCATGGGCAGGAGAAAGCAAGCACTGCTGGAGGAAGAGCACTTTAGGAAATGACGTGAAAGCCAGGAGGAAAGAGAGGGTGAGAAGTGGTGGGCAGACAGCCCAACGGAGGAAGGAGTCAGCGGAGAAGCGATTGCTTGGTAAAGGAAAGCAAACAGCCAGCCCCCAAACTGCAGTTCAACAAGCATGCACCTAGCAGCCCATATTCTACTGATGGCATAGAGCTTATAACTAAGAGATAGTGTCTTAAACCCTCTGCCAAATTGCTTATGGGCTGACGTGGGACCTCACCTCACAGACCCCACGGCTGTGGTGCCCCTGGTTTCTGTTCTTTGGAGCAGCCGGGCACAAGAACAAGTGTCCGTGCCCCCCTCAGCCCGGTACTGCACAGCACTTCCCTGCTCGGAGCCCACCCTCCCTCACCCCTGTGAGACCAGAGCACAAAGAATTATTTGCAATAAGTGCACGCAACCATTTCCTCATTTCTTCAGTTCTGCAGGATTTCCTAAACCTGTTACAGCAGAAACACTTGGATTCCTTCCCCCCTTTTTCACCCCACCTGGGTTCTCACCTGTCCCAGTTGCACTGGGCTGTCATTACCAGCCACCAAGTTAACAAACTCCATTCTTTCTAGCTCACTGCCCTTTCTGCATCTTGTCATTGTGAATTAGCTCGCTGCTGACAGATCTCCCTGGCAGGCTGCCCTCGTCAGGAACACAGAGGGGTGAGCACGGCGCCCGCAGGAACGCAACTCCCCCATTCCCCCAGCTCTATCCCACAGGCTCACCAGGAATCACAGGGGAAACGGTGCCGGAAGACCTTCCTCAGAGCGATCATCCCCTTAAGGGACTTGCACAGGAACAGCCACATCCAAAACAATCCCCAGCATATTCATGCTTAGTCTAGTAGTTAACGAATTAGTGTTTACCTGACCAGCTCCATCAGCCTCACTCCACCAAAGCTCTTCTTCTAATATTTGCAGTCTACCTGCTTACTGCCAGGCTTATTATTGACTTCTTATTCGGAACTAGAGGACAGCTTCCTCCCGAGGCCCCTGAGGGCAGGCAGAGGTACCGGCTCCTCTGCAGCGCTGCTGCGGTAAAGCCCCTGGCTCATTCTGCCCTGCCCTCGCCCTCTCCAAGAGCCTGTCCAACACTCCCTCATCCAAGCCCAGGTGTCCTTCTGGGATCTGACCCCAAGACCGAGATCAATAGATGTCAATTGGCTTTGGATCAGGTTCCTAGAGATGCAGCGGGAGGGCAATGCCACCCTTGAGCCCAGCCTGCAAAGCACCACACTGTCCTACAGAAACCCTCACTCCTCTTTCAAGCGCGTCTTTTGTTCTCCTGTGGAAGTGAGGTTTCGTTTTGCCATTACAAAGACCCAAATAACTTCAATTAAAAGGGAGAAGGCGGAAAGAAAGCTGCATCATGAGTTTTTCCTTACAAGACAGCCTTTTTAAATGACATTAACTCATTAAGAGCAGAGCAAGGCTGTAAAGGATTTCACCGCCAAACAAGCGCAAATCTTGTTTTTGCCAGTTGCCATCAAGCTAACAGCAGGAATTTCTCATTGCAGCTCCGGAGTCGATAGCAACTTATACTGCAGCCCAATTCGATGAAAAAAGTCCCCAGTCACAAGTGTCACCCTGTAGGCTAAATAAAGGTTCTCTGTGCGCTGGCTTTGCTAAAACGAGCCACAGCACAGAGCAAGGTTATGAGCCGAAGCTCCTCTGGAGTGGAGGAAGCGGAGTTTGCCGTGCTGTTTGCATTGCCGAACAGCAGCCCGACATGTCGCAGGGCGGGTTGGGATGAGTAAACACCAGTAATCAGCTGGCTGGAAGCAAACACTGGCTGTCAGAGAAGCTCCCAGAGCAGTTTATCAAGCCAATATCGCCTCTGCAGAAGGGAGCGTTTAAATAGTTATGTAAAATTCTTTTTTTAGTTGGTCACAGCCAACACCGAGATCATCTCAGGCTGAGCTTTCAGACCATGAGTAATCACTGTTTTGGGCAAGAACTCTCTCAAAAGTTTCTGTGGATAATTGAGAGGGGAATAATTGAGGAATTAGGAAGTTACATTTTCTTATCTGCAAAGGATTTATGCTGTCACTCATGACTTGCTGGAGGCCTGATAAAGAAAACATAGTGCAGTTCTAATTATGACTGCAACTTAGATATATGACCTGGGACTTTAGGCCAGATGTAGAGCGCTCCGAAATGAACCTGTATCCTATAATCGCTCAGAGTCTGTTAAGCTACAGCCACACTTAGTAATTCATTGCTACAGCTCAGGCTTAATTTAGGACCTGCCTCCCATTTTTTATTATTTCTGACTCACCCCTCATTAAGCAGACAGCAATACTTAGCTTAGCTAGCCTTCAAAGAGCTTCACGTATTAACCCACAATACCCCTGGCCAAGAGCCATGCGTAACTACCACTGTATTTAAGAAGGAAGAAGTAAGACGGGGAAGCCACGTCACCTCTGAGGCCGCATCCAGAGGAGATGCGCCAGCCTCCCCAGCATCCCTCTGGTTTGTCCTCTGGTCAGCAGAGAGAGGAGCCTCTCCTGAACGCTGCAACGGGAAACGCTTTGCCTGATGGGGCAACGACCAGGTACCTACCCCTGTGGCTGAAGTGCACTAGGTCTTCAGCAGGACTGGGAGGCAAAGAGATACCAAGAGCTGGCCAGGTACGGAGTTACAGCAAAGTCCTTGGTCCCAGTCAGCCCAGCCAGACTGAGTCCTTGCTGCAGCTCTTCCCTGGGACAGGGTAGCAGAGAGAGCACACCCCCTGCTGCACCAGGACCTTCCCCTCCCAGCCGCACACCTTCTTCCCAAGGTGTTATCAGATCACAAGAGGATCAGCTGTAATCTAGTTAGCTCGTAGCCTTCCTCAGCCACCTCTGCATCACAGCTGAGAACTAGTCCTCAAACCCCATCTCCCCTCAGCATGGCTCTGCTGCCAGGCTTGCTCTCACCTTTGAAAAGCAAATACACTCTACCGACTACGAGGCCAGGGCTCATTCCAGCCACCACCTGCTCTGACCAGCAAAGAGCTCCAGAAATCAGTATTAGCCTCCCATTTTTACCATACAACCAGCTTTACTCCTCCATCCCCTAGTAAGGCAACCCTCTCTCTATGCAAAAAGGCAAGACTTGCTCCCAGGCAGCCCCCAGCCACACACCTTAACCTCCCCCCCCTTATCTCACAGCTAAGCTCCATCCCCTTTGATGCAAAGCCTGGGCACTCACCCATAAAGCTCCTACTTACCTTTGAGAGCCCTCCCACTTCTAAGTAAAAGCAGATGATGAAGATGTTCCAGGTGACCCAAATTGCAGTCCAGATGGCATACTAGAAGGGAATGGAGGGGGGAGACAAAGAAGCAATAAACATTAGGAAGTCGCTGGAATTAGTTTATATATGTGATGCAGCTGGGGGCAGTTAAGTGCCCTGAGTCAGCACTGCAATGGTTTTCTCTTCCTCTGGTTGTTTCCCACATGCAGCTGGTCCCTTGCCTGATCAGAGACACAGGGGCAGAAGTTTGGAGGGAGGGGAAGAGCTTCTGCCATGCCTTCGTCCGGCATCTATTTCTCCCTTTCTGTTGTGCATTACCTCGGTGTTACTTTGGTACCAGTAATAATGATCTGATATCTTCCAAGTTTGGAGTAAGTACAGTAAAAGTGCAGCACACTGAACAGAGTGTTCCTAAGCACAGCGCCTCCTGCTAAAACTGTTTACAGCGCTTGTGCCTGATTTCCCAAGGGCTTTACTCAGTTCCTCATCACTTGCGATATCCCACCAGAGCAACGGCTGCGAAAGGCTTCGAATGGCTCTGAACAAAACAGGTGTTACTTACCACCACTATGTAGCGAGGTCTATATTGAATAGTGCCAAACAGGCCGAGGATAACGATGATGATGTGGAGGAAGTTGGCTAGGATAGGGGCCCACTGGTATCCCAGGAAATCGAACACTTGCCTCTCTAATGCAGCAAGCTGGGAGGGAGAAGGAAAAGGAGAGTTACAGCTTCTGGGCTCATGATGTGTGTTCTCAAGGTCTTCACGTGCTCCCTGAGCAAATCACGGCAGCAGCTGAAGATGTTCATAGAATCATAGAATGGTTTAGGTTGGAAGGGACCTTAAAGATCATCCACTTCCAACCCCCCTGCCATGGGCAGGGACACCTCCCACCAGACCAGGTTCCTCCAAGTCCCGTCCAACCTGGCCTTGAACACCTCCAGGGATGGGGCAGCCCCAGCTTCTCTGGGCAACCTGGGCCAGTGTCTCACCACCCTCAGAGTGAAAAATTTCTTCCTGAAATTGTTATTCCATTCCCAACGCAATTTACTGCCTATGAGCCAGGTCAGTAGGACAGAACACGTGTTATACACACCCCCGCTTCCACTTTGTGCTCATCCCGTCTCCTCCGATGGCTAAGCTAACGCAGACCAGTGAGCTCCAGTGCCTGTGTGGGGGCACGTCCCCTGTTCGGTGCACTTTGCAATGGGGAGGTGGCCCCATTGAAATGGCTGCAGCGGGACTTTCAAGAGCTCATTTGTCAGAGCCTTCAGCATCACTCCATCATTCCTGACACCTCTCATGTTTCAGCTCTCCAGCACACATCCATCAAAGAGAGAGAGAAGAGGAAACTCTCTCCTCCACCTTAACCCCGCAGAAAACGCTGCCACCCATTCTGCGAACACATCGGTTTTCCAGGAGGACAGGCTGTGTCCCTCTCCCCCACTAATAGCTAGTGCTATGTTCTTGAAATAAAACTCCATTACTGTTGAAGTGCTAGGCCGGCTTTTCAAATCGTATTTGCATAAAGATGAGCTTTTCATCTGTAGCCATCATCCGTGCATCAGGCAACAAGTGGTAACCTGGGTCTGAACGGCTGTGTTACGCACGCAGCTGAAGGAGCACAGCAAACACGCCATCGCGTGCTAGCCTTTACGTCCCCGCAGCCTTTAAATGTTACGTCTGTAGGTGAAACGGTGGGTGGAAGGGGGGAAACGGTTGCTGAAGGTTTTTTCCCAGCGCCCGGCCTTCTGCAGGGAGATCCATCTTCTCTTCGCTTGTCGTCACTAAGGCAGCTCAACCAACCTCCCCCCGCTGACCAGCGACTTTGCTCGTGCTACGGCACAGCAGGCGATTTCCCTGTCAGGGTGAGGTTTCAAAGTCTGTTTAATTGTCGTGGTAGTATGCTGGGATTGCATTGTTGCATTTCACATTTATTTTCACTTAAATAAATAATTACAGTTTACCAAGGGCAGTTAATATTAATTTAACTGCTAATGAGACATTAACCATGGATGATCCCAGTCCACTGTGTGTAATCAGCTATGCGACATCTTTTCCTGGCTTGGCTTTTAGATGGCAGCTGGGAACCAAGCGCTGGAGCATCTGTAATGGCTTAAAGGCATGTGAGGATGTGGGTCGTTGTGGGTCCCAGTCAAGCCGCTCGATGAGGGAAGCGACATCAACCAAATGACCATTTTCCCTGCATCAGTGAGGGAATCACCTTCGCACCTCCCTTGGGCTAGGAAGGTATTGCAATTCTCAACACTGCCTTGGAAGTTCAACAAAAATCTGTATTTCAGAGAAATCTGTAGCAGCCCTGGCTAAGGGAGATCAGCCAGCGTGGCAGTAAGGAGCCTTCCCCCTCTGACATCTCTCTGCACTGGCGAAGGGGCGCGGAGAGAGCGGGGAGGGAATGGAGGCAGTCTCCAAAACCGTCTCTTCTGCAAAATAATTAGTCTTCCCGTGGAAGCAACGCACGCTGCCCCGTTCCGATCGACGTGAACCTCCTGGGAGATGCTGTGGATGTGCCGCACGGCCACGCGCGGGGCTGCGGGGCTGGAACAGGGCAAGTGCTGCTCATTTCACCCTGTTCTCCCCCCCCGGCACAGCAGATTTTCTGCGTCTCGTCAGAAACAGCAGTAATGGGTTAAACGCCTAATCTTTTAGGAGGGGATTAAGGCACATACCTTAACGATATTTGGAAATTTTGAATCCTGACTGGCTGGCAATGGGTCACTTGACTGTGACCACTTCATCCAATCAGGCATTTAATTGGCTTTGTGGGTTACCTTAAGGCGGGAGCGTGTGCCGCACAGAGCACCAGTTAGCCGAGGGGACGCAATGGGGCTGTGTTCCACAGAGATAACGCCCTGCTCAGCTTCGCCTCTTGCCTTCAGGCCCTGAAAAGGGGGATAAAGACGCATCCTTCCCACCCATGCCTTCTGCCATGAGTTTTCCCACTCTGGAATCAGGAAACACATGTCTGGAAAAGCGTTTTCTCCTCGCAAATGAACATTTGCTGTTAGGGCTTTAGAAAAGAGGAAAGCTTGACCTTCCACAGCTTCGTGATGTTTCCTGGCTTGTTTGGACCAGGGAAAACATTGGTCTGTGAAGTGAGAGGTACCCAACCATCCTGGAGACGGACCTGCCAATCTACACTGACTTGAGATTGGTGCACAGCTCCTAGAGAGGTCTCTGGTCCCTGACCACACTGCATTTTTCCCCATGATCCCAGAATCCCAGAATCCTATAATCACAGAATGGTAGGGGTTGGGGTTAGAAGGGACCATCATACTTGCCTCTTCCTTACTGCAATTGCCCTTGTCTCCAGGTTGTTTTTCTTCTGATTGACATTCCTTTGCCACTTTCTCTGCATTTTTTTTTTATGGTTTTGTGTCCCTGGGAGCAGCAGGCGTGACTCAGCCGGCACAGAGATGGGCTGTGCCTGTCTGCCGGTTCAGCTAAGGGGAGCAGGAGCTGGGTCAGTATGATTTGTGTGATGTGCGAGCTCAGGCGAGCTCTTTCTTCATGTATAAAAATAAAAGCAACTTTCTGTAAGATGTGTCTTGACGGCAAGTGCAAATGCTGCTGCTGAAACTCTAACAGTGTGTTACTGGCACGCGGGCAGTGAGTCTGGGCTGCAATCCGGCCGTCGGAAACGCAGCCTGAAGTTACCTTGGGCTTGTCCCTGTTCCCCCAGGAACCTAGCATAATTAAGGAAATACTTGCTAAAAACAAATAGATAACCAAGCATTTCACTCATTACGCCACAAGTCTATGTGCAAAGCTTACCCCTTACACGCTGCGGAGATTTGCAGGTGAACGGGGCTGATGTTTGCGCTCAGCTGGCCCTGATTTGGGGTTGGGATGTGAAGGATGTGGTGGGACCCTTCAGTCCTGGGTCCTTCAGCCTGGCTCAGAAACGACAGGGACAGGGTTTGTCCCTGCCTACGGGTACGGATACATCTGCACCCTCGTACTCAACCTCTCTTGGATCCCTCTCGTTGAGCAGGGAAATGCCATCTTTCTCTGCTGCTGCCAAGTTTCTGCAGAGTAATACCCTTGCTGTAGCGTTCTTTACGATGATTCACAGTATTCTATTGAGAGAGCCTATTATATTCTAGAGATATTGGTTGTAAAGAGAAATTTCGCAGATTGTGGCACAGGTTTCAACCCATTCAAAGCTGACAGGACCTTTCCATCAGGGAGGACAAATTTTTCTTCTTTATGACTATTCTTATTAAAAACAGGGTTCCTTCTGCTCCTTTTGCTTCTCTAGCCCATAGAACATTTTTACCTTTCATTCTTTAAATTAAATGATTTATTGCAGTACTAAAATCAGAATAGTCGTGGCAGATTTTTCTCTCCTGAAATAAACCACATTTCTGCTGATCTGCGTGAAACTGGAATAGCAAATAACCATGCGAAGCAATTGTTAGCCAGGCAAACAAAACAAGCCAAAGCTCTCTGTTGGCCCATCGTTCATTTATATGGCCGGGAAAGATAAAAAAGGCGGAGATGATGTTCTGCAGTTTACAGAGGGTCCTATCACATAGCTCGCACACACTGAGCAAAGAAGGGCTTTGGAAGCCAGCACGACGGGACGTGCTCAAGGTCTTTACACCATTAAAACTTCACCAGAGAGGGAAGCTGTACCTGAACTGGAGGGGAGCGTTGCCTGACGGAGCCCATTGCAGAATAAGAAAATGGTCTTAGAAAACATCTGAAAATTGGAACAGTTTCTTGTTGGGGGGTTCAAGCCATTCTGGTTGAGTTTCCGATGGCTCTGGCAGGACAGCGTCACTGGCAGCTGTCGATGCCAGCAGGACGCTCTGAGCTGATTCAGCATGGGCTGGGGGGTGCTTGCTTAAATTCTGGTCCCTCAGATCTTTTCTATGCCCTCATCTTTGTCTTCTGTTGCTCCCGTCATGCTGATAAGCTGGAGACTTCAGCCTGTGCCCCTTGTGCCTCCAGACTGCTAAAGAAGAAGGGATGCTGCTGAGCAACTCAGCTACCCGTGATTCTTTAACTCCCTGTCCTTTCCAGGCCACGTTATCAGCTAGGTTTGCTCTTCTTAGGTTATTAAGCTTTTAAAGCCTTTAATCTTATTTGGTTTGGATGTGTGTCTGTCACTGCATTTCTGAAATCAGTCGGGACACAAAATAACAAATATCACTTTCAAGACGCTGACATGAGTCGTACAGATGCAGGAGAGACGCTCAGGAAGCCCAATGACAGGTACGGATCCGCGAAGAGGATGTTCTGCCTACACACACACACACGTCCATATGCATCTGTTCCTGCAAGCAAACCTGCTTTTACACTTTCCAAGTTCAGCTTTGGTAAGAGATTTCTTATTAAAATTGAATGCTAGAAATAAATTTACGAGCGTGCAATAAATGGAGCAAATGGGAAAGGCTGATCCTACCGCTGTGGGCCAGCCAGGAATTAAAGGAGATACTCCTGCAAAAAAAAAGAAGAAAAACCGTTTTACCCAGAAACCTAGACAATTTTCCACCTGGCCTATAAAAAAGCAACTTGAAAATTCTTCTGCCTTTCCTTGTCTTTCGCTGCTAGAAGGACACACGGCCTCACAGACTGCTCCAGCTCCTGCACTGCCCTCGGTGGTGGTGTCCACAGCTGCCTTGGGCCCCTGCCCGCGTCTCCACAGCTGCAGCACAGACACGATTTGCAACTTAAACCCCTGTATTTACTTTCTGCCTTGCCTGAACTGCGAAGGAGCCTGAGCTGCAGCCCTCGGTCACCACCACGCTCCCGTGATGTTCCGGGCTGCCTGGCTGATTCCCGAGGCCTTGATTCAGCGTTTGATTTCCTGCCAACTGGCTTTGCCTTTTAAGAAGACGCTCTTTGTTTGTCTACTGTGCAAACACCATCGGAGCTGCCAAGACTTTCACTGAAAAAGGTCACGGGTCTTTTCTTGAGGAAAAACTTGCATTGATTTCCTGAGGCATTTTGGCCATGTGGTGGGTGGTGGCTTGAGTTCAGGACAAAGTCACCGTACTGCTGTCCCTAGGAGACATCACATAAGGACGAAAATTTAAGTCCAGCTAGCTGAAACAGCAGGGAGAAATTAAGAAGTCTCAAATGTATAATTTAGAAATATATCTATTTAGGTCTTGAACACAAATATATCTCTTTTTGGTCCTTTCAAACCATTTGTTTGGCAATACTAAACACCTGCCTGCTTTGTTTGTTATTATTATTATTATTATTGTATTGATATTATTGTTATTATTATGATATATTATTATACATAGTCTTTCTATACAATTGGTTTGTGTTTGTAGATGGTGAAACAACGCTGGATCTAAAGAACCTCAAACCCAAGCTGCAGTGTGCTGAAACTCTCAGCAGTGAGCAGAAAATTCCCTGCTGCGTGCCAGTGCTTATTCAAGGTGGAGAAGATTTTCTGGGCAAAAAAATTCTTAAACAATAAGTCTGCTTTCACCACAGTGGCTGCATTTCTAAATAAGTATTAATGGTTGTAATAGCTGTTTAATTAAATTTATCTGAAAAAGCAGTTCACCGAGCCACTACTTCACGTCCCCCTGATCGACGGCTCGTTCTGCTAGGTGCTGCGTCCTTGTCTCTTCTAAAGTCAGCCCCTCACGTGCTAATGCCCGCTGCATTCATGAAATCTCATTTTTCTTCAATAAGTGTTGTCAAGGAAACCTTCCTTGGGGCCCTGTGATCCGCAGCTCCGTTCCCAGCATCCCTCGCCGAACCACAGAGGTCAAGAGACTAATTGCACAGGAGGTCTCTGTTTGTCACTTTGTCTCTCAGACATCTTTGGTCACTCTGGCCACCGGATACAATAAGCCCCATTCTCTGCTCGGTTTGGTCCATTTTCTCCCCAGAAGCTGCCGGGGAGAAAATTCGCACAGACATTAGAGGGGCCTCTAGCAGACCTTATATCTTTAAATAATTTCCATTTCAGAAGCAAACTCTGGTCACTGCGATGGTCTGGAGGACCGACGGCTGCCAAAGATCCCTGCAAGGCAGGCTGGAGAAGTCCCCACCGCTGGCGCGAGCCCCACACCAGGTCGCTGCCCTGCGGCAGGGGCTGGCAGCTCCTGGGGCGTTACGTTCCACCAGATGCAGCTTTCAGACTGCACCATGCCATGGCTGAGGACCGGGACTTCTCCCACCCCAGTGCCATCCTGCGCGGAATTAACCCCTCGGTGTGGTTCAGCAGAACTTCCCTGCTGAAGCCCGGGGCATCCTGCTGTTAAACACCTCGGCGTTGAGTCCTCACCACCTCCTCCTTCCCCCTGGCCTGGCACCTTTCTGCTCTGGATTCTCCCCTCCCAGCGTCATTTTGTGTGTTGGCAACGATGCTCACAGGAGCGCCGCTGCTTTGACCTTGACGCCGATGCCTTCTGCTGCTGATGCCGTTCAGAAACATCCTAGCTGCAAAGATATGTCATTAGTCAGTCCCACATGCCCGAATGCTGTTTAGCATTCCAGGAAAGGCACAATCCCTGTTAAACATAAGGGATGAGACTGGCACTGAAGCGGTGCAGAAGCCTGTTTGTGTCTGGAGTTGAGGCTCCGGCTTCAGAAGGTCTGAGGTTTCCTAGAACATCACGTACAGCCACCAGCCTCGCTCAGCTGAAGACACGGGCTGTGCACATACTTTCATATACACAAACCTCTTACACCTTTCTTCTCCAAGTGCTGAGTTGGGCCACGTAGTGGGCAAAGCAGCAGGGATTTGTGAAGGGAGAGAGAAGGCGCTGGGGTGTAAGGCAGTGGCTGGCAGTACTGAGAATCATAGAATCATCTACGTTGGAAGGGACCTTTAAGATCATCGACTCCAACCATCAACCTAGCACTGCCAAACCCACCACTAACCCATGTCCCTCAGCACCACGTCTGCCCGGCTTTTAAATACCTCCAGGGATGGTGATTCCACCACTGCCCTGGGCAGCCTGGTCCAATGTTCGATAACCCTTTCAGTGAAGAAATCTTTCCTAATATCCAATCTAATCCTCCCCTGGCACAACTTGAGGCCATTTCCTCTTGTCCTATCACTTGTTACTTGGGAGAAGAGACCGACCCCCCCTCGCTACACCCCTCTTTCAGGAGCTGTAGAGAGCGAGAAGGTCTCCCCTCAGCCTCCTCTTCTCCGGGCTGAACAACCCCAGTTCCCTCAGCCGCTCCTCAGGAGACTTGTGCTCCAGACCCCTCACCAGCTGCGTTGCCCTTCTCTGGACACGCTCCAGCACCTCAACGTCTTCCTTGGAGCGAGGGGCCCAAAACTGAGCACAGTGTTCAAGGTGGGGCCTCACCAGTGCCAAGTACAGGGGGACGATCGCTGCCCTAGTCCTGCTGGCCGCACCATTCCTGATACAAGCCCGGATGCTGTTGGCCTTGTTGGCCACCTGGGCACACTGCTGGCTCGTATTCAGCTGGCTGTTGACCAACACCCCCAGGTCCTTTTCTGCCGAGCAGCTTTCCGGCCACTTCTTCTAGCAAGACTCAGGAGTCCATGGTCCCTACCAAATGGCACGTCCCCAGGTGCAGCACAAGTGTGGCAGCCCCTCTCCTGCTCCACAACCCTCTAAACGGGGTGATCAGCAGGACAGCTAATTAGCTGGCCCTTGCACATAATGTGGCGGAGGAGAGAAGAGGTTGCCCAGCACTGGCTTTCTGAATGGTGCTCAGAATACAGCTCCCAGAAAAAAGGACTGCTTCGTAGGAGGAAGGTTTCAGTAAAATTCTTGCCCTGTATTGCCTAAACTTCTCCCAAATGGGGGTCAGTTACGCGCCTCGTGCTCTGTACACCCCACGTAGCCGCTGGCGTTTGGTTTTCCTGGGCCACATCTGGCCGCGGGGCTCAGTCAGACCTCGGGATGCGGAGAGGTGTCTGTGCGGCAGCATCAGAGCCCCGCGCTGCTCTGTTCCCTCCCCTCCGGCTCGCGTCTCCCGATCGCATCTAAGTACTGCACGCTGCTGTGATCGCTGATTGCCGAGATGAGCAATCAGGCTAAATTAATAAGCAGGCGCCTTTGTGATCCAGGCAAAAAAGCACTCTGACAAGAATGACAAACTTGTTTTATTTGTAACCTATGTCAACACTCAAACCTAAGTTTCCCAAAACATAATTAAATTAATCTGTTGTGCCCACAATGCTCTCCTCTCCCCCCCCAGCTTTTTTCTCCTCCCTCGGTTTCATAGCTCCGCTTTGGCTCTCCAGCTTTGTAACCGAGAGGGGGGGGCACTGGAACGAAGGGGACGTGACTGTATTTGCAGCAGACAGAAAAACCAACGAGTTTCTTCACCAAGTTCCTGACATTTTTGTCAGGCAGGTGCTCCGTAAGGCACAGCCTTATCCCAGGCTCAGGCTCCACACTTGCGGCAGCCCTGGCTTCCCTCGCCTGTTGGAGGACTCGCCGTGCTATCTTAGCCCACCTCGGAATGACGCCCCTGGGCAAACACCTTTGCTGCTCCCCACAAACAGCATCCTGGCCCGGCAGACAGCTTTGGCACTGGGAGGGGGGACACCTTCTCCCACCAGCAGCACGAATTTCCTCGTTGAGTGAAGTATATTAAAGACGTGCCATTAACTCCCCAGCCGTTTCCCTCGGGAGATCTGCTACCGTTTATGAAGCCATCTAAACACCATAAAGGCTGCGAGGCAGAGCAGTGTCGGAGATCAGCAGGAATTTAATTTTCTGACCGAGAGATTTATTTCCTACCAACAGGGCATTATATTCTGTGATCCCTGCCTCTGCTCGGCCAGGAAGGCTGTCCAAAGTTTGGGCTCATTCACGTGACAGGGATGCAGGGAAAAAAAAGTGAAAATACTTCAAAATTAGCCAAGGGGATGTTTAGTATAGGGAAGATACCCTATATTCTCTGGACCTGGTATCTCCAGCATGGTCCGCTCAGCTAAAAGAGCCAACTCTGCGGCTGGAGGGAGAGCGCAAACACGTGGACAGGACTTGCACAGAAGGTACCAGGCGGTACTGAAGTTTGGGCCAGGACTGCCCAGCCTGTCTTCTAACGCCGGCAGCTCTCTGGAGTCTCCTGGCTGTGGGAGCGGCGGTTTGGGAACAGCTCAGAGGTCCCCACGAGGTCTCAAGTGCACTAGAAAGACTTAAAACCATTCAGGGGTTGGACCAAAACTCACCGGGTGTATAAAGCCCTTGAGATGCCAGCTGGACTCATCCAGTTTAGACAAAATTATGGCTATCTTTGCTATTTTATAGGCACTTATTGCAAACTGCAGTTTTATTTTGCCTCTGGTTACCCCAAAATTGAATTATGACCTTAAATATACTACTGGCAGGAGGAAGAAACTCTTGCTTCAGGCTCGAAAAGCCGAGCTGGGTTTTTCCTCTGTCCTGTCTACACAGAGCCCGAGAAAGACTCGCTGTGTCCGAGGGATGCTGAGAACATCCCCTGCCTTTAGTTTTATGAAAAAAAGTGTCCCCTGCAAGCCCAATTCATGGCTGGCACCTGCAGCGCTTTCTCCTCAGGATGGGTCAGCTGTAGCCCGAGTTACAAAAATGCCTCTCTGAAGGCAAACCACCTGCAGAAAGCCACACCTGAAGCTGTTTTTCTCGACCAGGGGAATATGAGGACAAGAGTTTCTTGGTGTCCACGTAGCATGGCCAGCAACGCCCCGCTTTCTGCATCGCTCCGGGTGTCGGAGCGCTCCCGAACTCAGCAGGTTCCTCCCCGGCACGTGTGGACAAATGGTCTCTGTGTCGCTGATCTTTTGTGGAACCCTCCCCCGGGCCCTGCTAGATAAAGCTCCCTGCTGTCCCCTTTGCTTGACGGTCCCCCTCCCTCTGCTCCGCACCTTCCACCCGCCCCGTCCTGGTCCTGCTCCGGCCGCTCTCCCCCCAGCTCCTTGCTGCACATTGCACTGGGAGCTCTGGCAGCTGATCCCCTTAATTAGGTCACGAATAGATCACGCGTAAAACACTTGCACCAGCCCGATCCTCTGAAGGCAAAACACGCAAGCTCCGCAACCGGGGTGAAAGCTCGAGAGAGGAAGGATGCCGAAGCTGAAATAACTCTTCAAAACTTGGTCCGTAGGAACCCTGTTTCAGTTTCTGCTCAACAGCTGAGTCCCCGCTCGCTAACGCTGGGGCTGAGCGGTGGCGTTGCTTTAATTTCCTCTTGCTCCTGCTGCAATGCCAGATTGCTTGGATATTCGTAAACAGGAGGAGTTTAATGAAAATTATAATTAGAGCCCTGCGGTGCTCGTGCAGGTCGCCTTTACACTGGGCTGCCTATTTACATTACAAATCGGGCTGGTGTCGCTGCGGAGTCTACGGCAAGAGAAGAGAATTCATTAAAAGGGAAGCGCAGGGCGGGTGAGAAATAGGGGAGAAAGAAAATGATATTGTTGTTATTAATAACCTAGGAAATTGAGATCTGCCATGGTCTCGCTGCAACTTTGCTCCTAGAAGGAAAGCCCGTTTGTAATCGTCCTGCAGCAGGCGGGGGGAGAGCACCGCCACCCACAATCTTCCACTGGTAATTACTGTACAAACGACCCTTTTTCATAGAGCAACTGTTTCTCCTGGAAAGCAAAGTGGCGATGAAGAGTTTATCTCCCCCACCAGGACACAGAGAAGTGCTCTCAGCACTGCTGTTTCCCAATACCTAGCTGTGAAGTTGGGGGGGTCAGGGAGGGACCACATGTGAACCAAAGGGATGCACTTCCCCTGATTTTACAGCTTTCCCTTTCCACCTGCCGGCAGCTGGTGTGACAGCGTGCTCCCCATCCCGGGCACCAACCCGGCCTTCATCTCCCCTAACCCTGCCCAAGCGACGACCACCCGGGGTGGTCACAAGGGGTGCACGTAGCCGTGATGGCTGCACCCGGCTCAGCGTGGTTTTGGGGAGACAGACAACACCACAGCAGCCATGGGCTCACTTGAGCAGTGCTGGTTCTGTGGTCCATATGCAAATGTGACTATAGGTCAATCATCTCACCCCCATAAATAGTGCACGGCCCAAGAGCCCTTGGAGCTCTCCTGAACGGCAGCGGCTGCACGCCAGGATCTCCCCTTGAGCAGGGACACCCTCAAGGTTACTTCTCGAGATCCAGAGATTCCTTGCCACAACAGATCCTTGGTAAGTGACTAATAGCATGCTGAACTTTGAAATCTTAGCTAAGTGACATAAAGGATTGATCGCACATATATAATCCTTTAGACATAAACTGTTGACCCAGTCTGGGACTAGGACTGGATCCAGCCGCACCCAGACTCCTCTCGGAGAAGGAGTTCAGAAAGCCAGGGGGTCCTTTCCAAACCTTGACTCAATGGGAGGGTCTCCCTGACAGCTCTGTCCGACCCTGTCCTCTGTGCAGTAAATAACCAAGTGTACCTTGCTATCGAGTCTTGTTAAAACACCGTCACATTTACTATCAAACTTTGTTAAATCCCTGTTTTATATCAATAAATGTACCGCTGCTGCTCTCTACGAGTGAAGTGCATCGCTCCATCTGCGACAGCTACACATGATGCTTTTTGCCCCGCTGTGATGCCGTGAGCAGCAGCTCTTTGGGAAAGACAGAAGCCCTCCTCCAGCCACGCGCTGGAGCATCTGCTGGCTGGAGGCACAGCGTACGTCCAGCTGCAGTCACGTGCTGAGGGGCTCTGTCAAATCTGGGCCTGATGGAGCAGGAGAGGAGATCCCACGGGAACAACACGGAGGCATCTGGGCATCGATGCTCTGACACCCGGCCTGGCTCTCGCACAGGGCAGCACAAACCAGTGTTACCCCAAATACGGATGAGTCTGCTGGGTTTGATTCTGCTCCTGCTGCTTCCACCAAAGCCCGCCAGCACAGCCGTCAGCTGTCTGTCTTCCCTTCTGCACAGTGGAATTAGAAATAACACCCTCATTTTACACGGAGGATAGCTGGAGACTTGGGTTGTATTTGTAAAAAAGCTTCTTTAATATTTCATACTAATCGTCCTGCATCAGCAGAAACCGCATCAGCATTGCAATGCTGTTTCTCTTGGACATAAAAAGAGGTTAGTTTGGGGACCTCCCCCTGCTGATGGCAGCGCCAGCCCCCCGCACCTTTCCCATCACTGTCACGTTCTCAAAAGAGAGGTACGCCCACCCCGCGCCCCTGCCTGCACCTCCCCAAACTCGGCCCTGTTCATGCTCCAACCAAATCCCAGCGATGCCCAGCAAAGGCTGCCCAGTCACTCCGCCTCCCAGTGCCCCCCCCTGCCCCTCATCTCAGCCTTACCTTGTCCTCCGCGGCCAGAGGGTGTAACTTCGGTCTAATAAACAGCAGGACAGAGCAGATGAGCTAATACCGCAGAAGTCATTGGGTTTATACATCAAAACCGACCCAGGAGACTTTCCCCTCCGCCACATGCAGAAAGTTTTCAGGCAAATCAGAAGCTGGAGGTATTTTAGGAGTTTGGCCGCAAATGGGCCAAGTGATTTGCTTGCATTTTGTACACGCTGTCGTCAGTATAAAATGACCCGTACTGCAACAGCTGAATTTTAAACATCACTAGTCACACTCTGTTGTTTATGCTTTGCCAAATAAAACCAACCTGACATAAAAACGTCCTTATTTCAGTTTAAAAGAGGACAAAAGAGAAATTTCCCGTGAAAAACTGTAGTTGAAAAAACATGTAGCCATTTTTTTTCAGCTGAAAAATAAATATCAGTGAAGAAATACGGACAAACTCTCCTCTAATGAATGTACTAGGCAACTTCCAGGCCTGTCATCAAAGCACAAAATGAAAAAGAACTGGGAAGAAAAGAGTATTTTGGACATAAAAAACATTTAGCGGTCCAGCTTCTGGTTCCAGTAAAATGCTTTTGACAGGGAGGGTTTTAAATTGGCACAAACAGGAAAACAACTATTCTCCTACAAATAGGGACTGTCAGAGGCTTTTGGGGTATTGCAGGAATTTTCCAATAACCACAATCCCCACAAACAACTTCCCTTCTACAAAGTGGCTAGCAAATGAATCAATCGCTATTGACTTTCATCTTCTGATTGCTTCACTGGAAGAAAATCAGTTGTACTTAATTAATTGATTAATTACCTTAGCAATCACAGGTAACAAATCCAGCTTGCCTTGCCTCCCTCAAGACATGTAAACTGGAGATATTTCAGTTTTCCAGCCACTTTAGGAGGCAAAGCCAATTTTGTGCCACCCGAGATGACTTCTGAGCTGCCACCCACATCTCGGGAGTCACCGGTACCCTCGGCAGCATGGTCCCCATCGCTCTCGGAGGTGAGGAAGCCTGACCGCCTCGTGGGTTTCTTCCTCGGCTGTCACCTCCCGGCAAGCGTTACAGGCTGGGAAGCTGAGATCCAGCTCTGCTTTTCTTAAGTCAATAAACGCAAGAATACGGAGACACACGAAGTGTGTCAAGATGAATCAAGTAGATTCCTGAGGATGGAGATGGTGAAAAGTTTAGACACACAGCCGAGGCTGAAGATCAGCCTCTCTCTTTCACGGGCTGATGGAGCAGCTTGGGAAGCGCAATCTGCTCTGGGTAGTCATTAACGGGTACGAGCCCATCTCTGCCACGAACCAGAGTGAGGGCTGGAAGGAAGCGCTTCGGGGCGGAGAGTCTCGGGTTCAAAGCGTGAGAGTGAGCTGTGGGGGAAGTCACTGAGCCCGTGTTGTTCTCCGGCTCAGCATCCCCTGCACCGCTGCGTCTTCCTGCCCTACGTGAGAGGAGCTCAATGAAACAAAAGATTCTCATTAGGGATTTATTAGCAACACAGTATCACGCTAAAAAAAAAAAAAGCTACGGTTTAACAAGTTCTCCCACATGTATTAATGGCATTGACCGTATCACTTTTTGTGCGGCACCCCCTTTGTTTTTGCTCTTCAGTCCAAGGAGATGATGAAATGAGAACCATGATGCTCGCTTTGATGGAGGCGAGCTGCTGGCTTTCCAACAGCGTAAATAAGGATTCAGTGCCTTTTAAAAAGCGTTATTTTTAAAGGAAAGCCCTTTTGAGTGAGGGCTAGAATGGGGTTATTTTCCACATGACCAAGCGTCAAAAGGAAAGCGGCAGCCCAGTCCATGCTCTTATCACCCTCCCCGAGTCACCCACTGGATAGATTTGTCACAAGGTGAAATAAGAGCAAGTCCTCAATTTATTATCATTTTCTACTTGTCCTCCTTAATGCAGTTCCTGCCAGGATGAGTTTGCTGTGGGAAAGTGGAATGAAACCAGGCCTTTCAGTTTGCTCCTAAATGGGACTGGGAGGAGGCTTTAAGGAAGGGGGGGGGGGGAAATCTTCCTCATTATACAGGGAAAATGTGCAACGCAGAGTTTTCGTCGGATGCTGCCCAGCCTCCCAATTAGGATGGCTGAGACAAACAGTGGCGTTATTATATGTAACTGTTTATCCGGTGTCACTCAGCCATTGTTTATTTTATGAGCATAATTTATCTCTTCTGTTGTGCTACCCAATTTGTTTGCATTTTCAGTCCAGTCGAGTGTCTCTCTTTTATTGTATACATCTTTTGGCCTCCCACCAACCGACTCCCCAATTAAGTTTCCAAGAGTGTTGCACAATGGCCAGGCCCCTCCTGTGCTTCATTTTTCGCGTGACGCTTGCGTCCCCTTCATTTCTGCGCTGCCCCCCCCTCCCCTGCTGACTCGCAGCTCCTCAATGGCTCATGGTTTATTCAACAGCAAAGCTGAATTTTCTCTTTCCCTTCTCTTTTTCCCTTCCTCCCCTTTTAAAATAGAGGCTGGTCAATAGATGCCGCTTTGGCAGCTCTGGAGAACAAGGTCCATTTGCAGCAGATCTTTAGCGGTCGTGTCTCCGCAGTGCAAGGGTTTGGTGACCTAGCAGGGACAGAACCCCGAACCACAGGGCAGCAGCTCAGGCATGGGCCACTCATCAACTCTCGTGTCTCCTCCAGCCACCAAAGGGGACAAAGACTTGGCCTCTATTAGCTTGTGTCACCAAAGCTTCATCCACAAACGGCCCTGCCTCCCTGCCGCTATCGCTCCCCTTGGAGGGGGTGAGATGATTCCTCATCCCTGGAACGACGGCATCTTCGGCTTGTCCCTACTCCAAACTTTCTGACCAGCTTTTTCAAGTCTTTTGATCTTCTTGCTTGCAGGTCTGCCTGCAAGGATTAGCTAAAATAGCAAAGTGCTAATCCACATTATGGAAATTCAAATCCTTGCCGCTACATTAAGTAATTTCAAGGAAATTTAATCTGGCAAGACTTTGAGGTGAACTCCAGAACAGTGATAACAATATCTGTGCATCGCCTCTTCCACTAGCGTGACAGCACCGCAGTGGTGAGAAGCAGCGTTGTCCTCCTTATCGTAGCAGGCTCCAGATTATCACTCCTTCTGATGGGATCCAGCAAAATCCCACTCAGCCCTGGGTTACCGTTGAACACGGGGTTTACTGCTGCATTCCCATTGAGTCTGCCAAGGTTGGGTTTCCAGGATTCTGCTAGAAAATCTGTTCAGCGTCTCACCACCAAACACTGGAGCTCCAGCTGAAATGCCCTTTGTTTGCAGGTTAGCGTCCAAAACTGGGAGTGAGGAACTTTACATGGCCATGGAAGCCACCACCAGGGAAAAACTTGGCAGCCGTGAAACCTGGGTTACGTCTCACACAAGGAAAGCATCCTTTGGCTAAGAGATCTGCAAAGGAGTTTACTGCCCCTCCACCTCCTGTCACTATGAGCTGCTTCAGAAATTCATCGTACTTTAAATGATTCACTCAAGTATCCATTCAGTCCCAGTTCATAGATTGCAGAGCCTTTATTACACAGCCATATATTTAGCACTGGAATAGTTCTCAGCCGTTGTAACAGCCCTGTCATCTAAGGAATAAAACAAAGAGCCATTATTCATCAGAAGGCAGACACAGTCTTTATTGTCTGAAGCCATGGCAGAGTTTTTATATCACCCTATCTATTCTTTCAGGCTGTCACACCACTCAGTTTTAAGCTGTTTCGGTGGCAGCCCTGGAAGCCCGAACGCTTCTGTAGCTTCTCATATCCAACTTCCCAGCTAATGTTGTTTTAAACTGACAGCAGGACTGATCCTGAGCACACCGAGTACGGCCAGGGACTCTGGAAAGTTAACCTTTCCAGAAAAGCTTGAGGTAGACGTTAGTCTCTGGCTAGGTAAGGAATAAAAGCCCTGCAGGGTTTTTTAAAGACATGAGGATGCATGGCTACAAGGAGCAATGGATGAGCGTGCATTTTGGGCACTGATTATATCCAGAAGATCTGGGTTTGGGCTCTGGGCTGATGGCAGAGCGTTGCGTAGACTGTAGGATCCAAGAAGACACCGAGGTGTGCATGCCAGCTGTCCTGACCTCACGCTGGTGTGGCTCCTGCAGCCCTCTCATACGTTGTCATGGTTTGCCTGGTGGGTGTATGTCCAGCATGGAGCTGGAGGAACCAGCCTGGTTCTCTGGGTCTAGATACTTGGGGATTAGTATCTTGAGATGTGCTTGGCATGAACCACCCTCCACCCTGCCTAGCAGCTGCCTGACTTGTTTTGCATCTCTGGGAAAAATCAGGTGAGATTTTGGGCCAGAAGACCTCTTCTAACATGTGTTTCTGTGGTGCAAATGAGCCCATTAAATGCAAACGAAGCATCACCACTCACAGAACCAACTACCATCACCATCTCCTCAGGCTTCTGAGAGCATTTGAGAATCTGCCCGTGTCAGCACAAAGGCAGGATAAAGAGCACGCAGAACAGATATCTCGGAGAAGGTGCCGTGCAGGGGCTCTCGCCAGCTGTTTGCGCAGCGAGGCAGACCCATCCTTCCCTTGAATGTCTCCTCTCAGAATAATGAGATGGGAAACTTGAAGACCCAGAATCCTAAAAAGGGGCAGACATTTGAGAAAGAATTGCCCTTCCCCAGCTTTGTAATTTGTTTTAAGGCTGGCAGTCACACCTCCGAACCCCCGTGCTCACTTTTCTCCACATGTTCGGAAAGCAAAGGGCACGTAACAGACTGTGAACTCCCATCACGCTTCTCCCAACACCCGCTCTCCTCCCTGCCGAACAGCCAGCAATCTCCCAGGCTAATTAGCCAAACTGTATTCTGCACATATTTTGCATTTCTGAGTAATTAGGATAATCAGATTTCTCCCTTAATTCGGTACATATACAATATAAGCAGGTGTATTGCCTTTCCCACAATGATACCACAAAAGTGTGTTGTCTGCCGGAGCCAGGGTTGCCAGCCGCCTGTCAGAGCCCATTCTCATCTCACACATGGAAATCTGCTGCTAACGGATTACCGGTAGCCATGGGAAATTAGGAACTGGGTTTGATTTGGCTGAGTAGCCAGTAGTTCAGATATTCATGCAAGCTATCTAAATGCACAGTCTTCAAATCTGGCCAGAGATCTGAATGTTCTCTTCACTGTCCTCCAGGGAAGAGCTGCAGGAGAAGCTCTTCTGTGCTGCGGTTGGACAGGAGGTGTTTGGTCCAGAACCTCAAAGGGATTTTGGGTTCCAGGGTAGTGCAATAGTCCACCCAAGTCTGAGGACTCAGGTCTTGGTCATTCTCCACAAGGTTAATCAGCCTACGGACCTAGACCTTATCTTTGTGAACCTGTTAGCTGGTGAACACGTACTTGTGGTCTCTGCTGCTTTCAAGGCCTCTAAATGAAGGTCAAAGCCAGTCAGGCCATGCCAGCTCTTTCTTGTCCTGCTGAGGCGGGTCTTTGGTTCAGGAGGATTTTTTTGTCCAGTCAGCTTCACTCAGTAATTTCTTCTCAGGGAAGCAGAAAAGCTTTTTTAAGTGCCCATGACTGCATCCTGGGCCTTGGAGCATCTGGATGTGGTGTTTCCACCAAAGCGGGACTATTTCCCTCTTAGTAGAGTATCAAGGGCCTAGCATCTCTGAAAGGAGGAAGGATGCTCCCACACCACGGCATGGAGTCAGGCACTCCTGAGCAGTAGTATTAAGGAAAGACCCTGCCACATACCCTCCACAACAAGACCATCTATCTGCTGAGCTTCGTGTAGGGGAAAAGTTTGCTTGTAGACCTTAGAGTACAACCCAATACACTCGCAACAAGAAGACACCATTTCTAACGTGCAGGGCAATGCTCTTATTGTAGTACTGCAGAAATAACGTCAAAACCTCCTAAATACGAAGAAATCCGAGTAAGGCTAGGATTTAGATTCCTCCTGATCTGCAGGTAGGTTAACTGTCCTGGTACTGCGACTGAGCTCTGGTTACTACAGAGGTAATTTTCAGGTGGAACTGAAGACAGACAATGACAAACTGTTAATTGTGGTGAGGCTGTTTATCTGTGATGGATGAACACACCATACAGAGCACTCCATGCAAGGTTACACTCAATATTTTATAAGTTCTGTGCGGGTAATAAAATACTCCGTCCTCTTTTGTGTCCTCTATCTCACCTTCCCTGTTCAGATGAAACGGTGCTTACAGATGAACTATGTCCAGAGCATAGCACTTGGAAAATACAATTCAATACCAGATGCTTTAATGGGTCCAAGGCTGTTGTCAGGGTCACCACAGACACAGGACAGGTCCCTGTTCCCCAGACAGGGGTGACAGGAGGCATCTTCCCAGGTTTTCCATATTCACCGTAACTGTGTATTCATCTAAGCACCAGGACTCATTTTTTATTAAGTGTACTTAGCTCTTGAGGAGAAGTGTAACCCAGCTATCCTCAGTAATAGTCAATTCTTGCTCTTTAATATCTTGGACCGGGTGACTGGTTGCCCAAGTGCTCAGTAACGAAGGACAGAGTCTGTCCTGTATCATTCTGACCTACCTTCCTTAGGTCAGCGATGTCCCAGGTCACTCAGGGATGGCACAATGACAGGGAAAGAGACTTGGAGAACTGTGCTGGGAAAACAGATCCTGTCTCAGAGCAATGCCCTCCTAGACTCAGGAGAGTGAGCTCATGGGCAGCTCTGCAGGGTGTGGGATGGAGCGAGCCGGGATGAGGAGCCCTGGCTGACCCTGTTCCAGGCATCCCATCTCCAGGGATCTCATCAGTGGGATCCTCAGCTGGGTTCTTGTCTGCTCTGAGGGTGGGCACGAAGTCTGCGTGGCGAGGGGCTGCCCCAGAGCGCAGAAAGGGCATGAAGGCTGGATCCCACCGACACGCTCAGCCCTCCCGCCCCGGCGCTGTGCAGCAACGGGGCGGCAACTTGTGCTCCCACACTTCTGAAAGCCAGGAGCTGGGCGGACATCTGTGCGCTTGCTCCACTGGCGCAGAAAAAAATATGATGGTGGCCCTGGTTTTCTCGAGTTTTGAGCATTGGATGAAAAAAAAAAAAGGAAAAAAAAAAAGGGGAAGGAAAGCAGATATTTTGCTGGCCTGAGAGAGTCTGGAGAGCAGGTGGGAAGCTGCCTGCAGGGCTGGCCAGTCGCTGAAAGGTGGCAAAGGAAGCTGGCACAGTGACTCCTGACGTCTGCCTTCTCCAAGCTGGTGATGAAGACAAGCTGCTGCCTTGATTCCCACAGTATATTTTCATTAAGCCGTGGCAGATGGCAACGGAGGTCACCGCTTCCACACCATCATGCTTTCAGTGGAAAGGTGTCAGGGAATCTGACACCTCAATTACTAAACCTAGATTCATCCAAACAACATCCAGGATGGAGGGGGAAGGGGGATCAGAAAAGCTGCTCTCCTAATTTCCATGAATCCTCACCTTCGAGAGAAAATCTGGGACGTGCGCTTCCCTGATAAACAACATATTTGCGTCTAACGTCCTGACACAGAAGCAGCTGTGCCGAGAACAAGCTACAGACACCAGGAAAATGGCAATTAAGTCCTTGTGGAAATGACACCAGAAAGCACCCCTTGGAAAAGACAGCTGATGTTAATGAGCTCCAGCGAAGTCAAGGCAGGAGCTCCTGATCTTGCCCCAGCAGAGAACTGCTGCTCGCTCCTCTCCGGGCTGTGAAACCTCAGAACGTAAAGCAAATTGAAACTTCTGTTCTTCGCTTCACAAGGACTTTCAGATGTGGGCCCAGGGCTCAGCTAACCCAGGGAAAAGCCAGAGGAACACCACCATTGACTCTTCTGGGATCAATGTGGAACACAAATCCGACATGCTGGTGAGAAGCAGCACCTTCGTTGAAACCCTATCTCAGAGACTTCTGCCAGATATTTCAATCATTTCAGTTTTTTTCATCCCTACTATTACTACCTACTTTCCTATTATTACTCTAATACTACTTTTTACTACTATTAATCCTCGCTTTTGTAATCCCTACTATTATCCCAGGCAAGAGAAGATGAAATAAGATTCTGACCCTTATGAAAGCTCAATAAACAAGCGAAGCAGAAGACATTTATTCTTATTCTGAGATCTCATGAACTTTAAGGGAATATTATGTCTCTGGAATGATTACGGAATATCTCGGATTCTGCAGGGCGTTTAGTCATTGAGTTTCCTTCTACAACAAAAATACCAAAACCCACTGGCCTGTGAGCAGATGAGTGAACTCGGCGAGGCACTACCCTGCAGCAACGCCTGTGCTTTCTCTTTCAGGACTTCTCCTCTTAAACCCCAACACGAGCTGGGTTTGGGGGAGACACGATGATGTCAGAGATATTTGGAAGATGAGAACTTACAGAGTGTACAACTCCAAAGAAAAAAACCAACACCAAACCCACTTCTTTATAGTGAGGCTTTTAAACTTTTTTACAGAAGCTTGAAAACCCTTCTGAAAAGTTCAAAATATTTGGGGTTTGGCACAATAAACTTCCCCATCATTTTCAGCAAACATTGCTAAATGCCAGAGTATTTTCATTTTTTTGCCCAGAAATGTCCTTTTTTCCCTCCTCGTGTTCTGGAGACAGGGAACGGGAGAAGAATGCACTACTGAGAAAAAAAAAGTTTCCACTTTGTTGAAAACTCTCTTTCTACCAAACCGAAACACAGAGACACGACCTGTGCAGTTAGGGGTGCTCCTCACCTCTACCCCAGCCCAGGAGGAGCACGGACAAAGGGAACCCCACAAGCATAAGGACATTAAATCACCAATTATCTCTGGGGGTTTTTTAAGAAGAAAGGTTCAGTTCTACCGACCTCAAACCCAATGTTTTGTTAATGGGAAAAGGGAATGCTACAGCTGGGGCACTGACTGCTCGCTAGATCACATGCATTTTCTTAAGTGCTCGAAAAGCAATGGGCTATTCCAGGGTTTTCCTGGAGGAAAAGCGATCACAATCTGGCCTTTGTTATCCAGTTCGTTCTCCAAGAGTTCGTACTTGAGGGCCGCTGGAACAGATTCTTGGAAAGGCTCCATTTTGCACCCCAGCCAAAATGATCTGAGTTTCCGTGTATTATTAGCAGACAATGGAGCAACGTCAGCTCGGGGCTGGCAGGCGCAGCGCTCCCTTAACCCCACGCCAGCCAGGGGGAGAGGTTCCCCATCGGGGAAAAAACCAGCTCCTTCTCTTCTTGCATGGCCCTGGTGCTCAGAGAGAGGAAAAAGGGGAAGGCAAAGGAGCAGAGAGTGGCCGGGACAAATCAGAGAGCGGTCAGGCAAACGTACTGCGTCAGCCGAAATAAAGCCCTGGTTCTCCAAGAGGAAGAGTTGACTTCAATACCACCCTGCCCTGAGCTGCTTTTTGGCTTGGCCTTTGCCAAATTTCATTCCTGGTCTGAAAGCACTAGATGGGTTTGGTTCGAGGACACAAAGAAACGTGGTTCCTGTGAGTCATTTGCAGCCTCCGCCACCGCGATGGGAAACATGGGCTGGAGGGCAAGGCACAATCTGCAAGGGGGCACATCTGAAACACATACCCCAAGCTCCTCTTCCCCTGGGCCACGCAGAAGCTTTTGGGCTTAGACCACTGTGCTACAGCGGTGCTGACTCCAACTGCTCAGGAAAAAGGAAAAAAAAAAAAAAAGAAAAATCTCATGCAAAAATTCAACTTTTAGTAAGGAAAGCTCCACAACTCCAAAATGAAAAATGTTTGCCAGCACAGCAAACATTTGCCAGCACATTTTTGATTTTTTGCCAAAATATTCCGGCCAGAACTTGGGAGAAAAACTCAGAATTGTCTATGGAAAGCAGATACTTCTCATGAAAATATTCATTTAGTCAAATCCCCAGGTTTCTACTGAAAGTCAGCTTCAGTGGAAAATGCTGACGAGCTCTATTATTGGCACAGCTTTAATTTTCCTTTGTCTGGAACAGACACGGAGAAGACAGCATCTGTCAAATGTAGTCTTCAGACTTATGTTATTATTTAGCCTGGAGTATTGTTCAAGGACTTCAGGAAAGGTTCAAGCCATCACGGTGCTAGGTGCTGCGCGTATACATGAAAGATAGTTCCTTCCCTAGAGGGATTATAATTTAAGCACAAAATGCGGAGGAGATAAACAGCTGGGGAGAGCACAAGGTAATTTTGGAGGGGTCCTGAGCAGCGTGATGAGCGAAGGGACGCTGCGCTTCCCCTTGCACCTGCTCTTGCCTCGAACGCTTTGTGCTCAGCCGTATCGCGGCTGCGTGAGCTCACACCTCCCTCGGGAGATGCAGCAAACTGCCCCAGCTCCGGAGGCGGCTGCAGAGGAGGGGAGAGACGGGTCTTGCTTTCCCCACCCTGCCTCTAGTTCAAAATGTCCCTGGGATGGAGAGGAGAAAGCCAAGAAAGGCATCGCCGCAACCCCCAAAGTGCAGATGCTGCCATCCTGCTTGCTCCTTACCTTGGGTAGGAAGATGCTCTACCAACCTCCCTCTTGATCCGATGGAGTCCACCTATTTTAAGTCGTGTTTTTTGGGGTTTTTTTTGGGGGTTTTTGGGTTTTTTTGGGTTTTTTTCCCCAGATCGTGCCCTTCCTGCCTTGCTGTGCAATCCCACCTGCCTGTCTGCCACGCTCCCCTCCTGCCCTGGCCCCCTGCGTGCTCCTCATCGCTGTACGCCTCCAGCAAACTGACACGACCGCTTTAGTTACACGAGAGTAGTTAGAGAAGGATCGGTGCTGGTTTCAAATAGTTTCCAGAACTGGTCACCCCCTCCTGTAAGAGATTAAAAAGGCATTGCTGAGAAGGGAGTGAGGGAGAAAGAGAGCATGAGAAAAATAAATAAATAAAGGTATATAGTTACTTTTGGTTAGTCTCAATAAGCAGTCCCGTCCCAGGGCGCCTTGTTCTGTGCTCATTTGAAGTATTAGTCACTTTTTCCATTAGAAGCTCTTATTCTAGGGGGATTTATAATGTATCTGTAAAATTGTCTCCAGGCTTTGCTTGGCATCTGAGCTCTCAATCCATGGACAGAATGTAAAGAAACTACAGTTGTTTGATTTATTGGGACAGGGCACGGGAAGGGAGGGAATTTTTCCATGCTTGGTGGAAATAAATTCGCGTAGTGCCTTCAGCGCACAATCACTTAGTGCTGCAGAAAATACACCGTTTGGGTGCAATCCCACGCTGGCAAAGAGGACAGAAGCAAATCAATGATTTTTTAATATTTCCCTGCCTGAGGCCCAGCCTTCGTTTGTGGTTTCTCACCATGACCCACCCAGTCCGTGGTCCTGCCGGGTGCGACAGTCTCCGTCATTCCACTCGAGTTCGGAAATCCTGCCCTTGACAAGCCCTTTTCAACCCTGATTTCTACAAGGGACATTTCTTAACCCTCTGCAGAGTCTTTCTTACAGAGTCCTGCTTTTTTCCCTGGGGAGGTCTACGCCTCAATTAAGTTTTGCTCGTGTTTCTTAATATGCAACTGCCCAAAGGCTGGGTGGGATGAGCAAGGGCTGGCAAGCTGCTGTAGGTAACAGCAGCACCTGAAGGACAGAGGTGTTTGGGAAAGCAAGAACTGGGAGGTGACAACACCCTTGGGATGCGCAAACTCTGGGCCACAAACACCCCGTCACCTTGCTGACGGCCCTCCTCTATGCCATGGCTGAGGATAAGCTCATCTGCAGGGTGGCCCTGACCTGGGCCAACGTTCACCCAAACTTCTCCTGAAGACAGGGGTGGATTGGGAAGAAGGGAAGGATTAGGGACAGCGACACACACTGGGATCGGGGTGGGGAGAGCCTCCCTTGCAGCACCGATGGGCAAAGCAAGAGCCTAACGTGGACGTTTCAAGGAAACAATAACCTAAAATTGGAACACGGCAAATTATTCATTCAAACTACAGCCTTCCCTCCTCCCTTGATTAGCAAACCGCTGGGGAGTCAGCCCTGATTTTCCTCAGACAGACGCATACGGCTCTCCTTCTCTAGCTGCGCCACGAGCGCTCAGCCCGTGGGGGGCTGAAGATCTAGTTGGTATTCGCATTGTGTAGCGGCTCCTCGAATTCACACGTTGTTCTGCCCTCGGACTGGATCACAAACTTTTTCTCTGGGAGCAGACCCTGCAATGCTCAGTATGTTTGTTTTCTGCCTTTTTTTTTTTCCCAGGGAAACATTTAGGCCGCAGTGTGCAAACACTTCCCCACACACTCACTCAACTACTTGCACCTAATAATAAAACAATCTCTACGAAGCATTGCAACTCAAATGCCTAATTTGATTTTTTTCTGGAAGGGGGGGGGGGAGTTTCGTGTTTCCATTCATCGTTTATAAAAAGCCCCAGTGAAGCCTTGAGGAACAGACACGAGAACGTGTAAAGAAAGATAGGGATGGGCTGCAAAACTGAAGTGGGAAATCCCAGCGCTGAAATCCCCACCCCATTTAAGTCAGAGGCGAAACCTCTACAGACCATCGAGGAGCCAGGATTTCACCCCTGGGATTCCGGTAGTGGGAGACACGGAGCTTGGCAACGTACAGGGAAGACTGTGAAGGGTTCAAAGCATCAAATGAAGCAGAGCAGAGACATGAGAGGAACAAAGGAAGTTCACATCGTTATAATTTATTGATGATCATGGCCTCATCGCTTCAGTGTTTTGTCTTAACAGAACCCGCCCTGAGCAGCAGCGAGTCCTGCAGGTCACTTGGCCGTACCGATGTGGGAGCGATGCGACGATTTACAAAGTTGGCTTAAAAATATAAAAAATAAAATAAAGAAGCGCCAGGCTGGATCTCACCCTCACCCAAGCACTTGCTGGGAACTGGCCAGGATCTCCTGACCTCACCCCCATCGGAGCGCGGCTCCAGGAATTCCCTCACCATAGTTCACATTTTTCCAGCTCTACCAATTCACCCAGCAAGTGCCATGGGAAATCGCTATGGCTGAGGCATCCAAACTTACTTAAGAATGAGCCAAACTGATTCTTTTCTTCAAGGAGGAGGGTCTTAAGGAAAATAAAATGCTGGGGGTTCTTTGTCCCTGTATCTTGGATACGAGAGAACTCCCACGCTTGTCAGAAATAAGAACAGCACCAGCGGCTCACGGCTTTTTCTCTTTCTTATTCTTTTTTTTTTTTTTTTTCTCCAGTGTGTGTGAGTGTGTGCTTTAAAGCAGGATGACATAGTGATGGGTTGAAGAGACAGTGAGCGTTGAGGTGCCAATTTCTAACGTAATACAGGGTACAGCTTCTTTCTTCTGTGATCATGGGTGAAAAATCAAAAGAAATAATCCAGGAGACTAAATACACTCCCCAGCCATTCAACTCACTCATAAATATGCCTAACGAGACGCTTTGTGCAAGAAAACCCCACCACTTCGATTCTGTATTTTGTTTAAACTACGAGTCAAATCTTCCGTCCGCATCTTCCGATTGTGCTAGTCGGAGTTAACAGCGTGGCATTCTCACCCCCTTCCCCTTCAATTTTAGGCTGACGGTTTACATTTAAAAACTAGCAGGTTCCCATTTTTTCTCTCTCACCTTCAGCAAAGTGCCCCCTCACAGCCCCTTTGCGGAAAATGCTCTGCTGTCACAGAAAGCAACTCCGAAACAAAGAGTTTCACCAGTGACCCCTTGGCGCCAGGTACTATTCGAGAGAACTTAGCAAGAAGCCTGCCCTTTCCTGCACGCTGCTAATGCTCCAAAATGAAGCAAATTTGGAAGTAGTAAATGAAATTAAATCCATAGATGCTGTCATTTCCTCTTTAAGGCTCGAGGAGCCCTGGAGCCCATTAGCTATTGACAAGAAGGGGACCCTCCAGATCCCGGCTGGATGCACAGACACTCGGGGAACAACCAGACCTTTGTTTATCGTGTTATCCTGTTCGCCGATGTCAGGAGGACGAGGGACCCCTGCCCACCAGGGACGACACTTTCCGCACACCGAGAAGTTTATTCCTCTATCAATATATAGGTATATTTATAAGCACATTCTACCTAAGCACTTCATCCCGAGGAGGTTTGAAAGAATTCCTTCCGAGCCAGCCCGAACGCAGGGTGGGACACGGGCCAGCCCTTTCTCGCATGGGGACACACAAGAGGCTGAAGGTACCGGTGGGTTTCGGTACCCATGAAGTTTGGTTTGGTTTGATTTGGTTTGCAACATCGCCACCGAGCCCGCCGGGACTCCCTTGACGGAGTGATTTTATTCAGGTTGTATTTTATAAGCACAAACTTATGAATTGAGAACTTTTTTTTTTTTGGTAAAAAAAACCCAACAACAAACAAACCAAACCACAAACCCAACATTTTTTTTCCCCAGTTTGAAGCATCAGTAAATCCCCCCGCGCAGCAAAGCGTCCCCGGAGCGCAGCCTGACATCCCTCCACCTCCCTCTTCCCAGACGAAGTTGAGGAAGGACCGGAGCCTTCACCGGCCCCGGGGCAGCGGGCACGGAGGCGCCGGTGGGGGCTTTTGTTCCCGTCCCCGTCCCGGGCAGCCCGAACCCCCCGTTCTCCGCCGTTCCCCCCCCGGCTCCCGGAGCGCCTGCACTTACCAGCTGCAAAGTGCAGAGGAAAATCAGGGTGCAGCGCCCGGTGCAGCATCCCATGGTCCCCGAACAGCGGGGGCAAGGGGCAGCCCGGCTCGCCGCGGCCCCGCCGCCGCCCTGGGGCTCTCCGAGCCCCGGCCCGCAGCTGCCGCTCGCCGCCGGGAGCGGGGAGGGATGGAGGGGAGGGATGGAGAGGAGGGAGGGAGGGAGGAAGGGAGGAAGGGAGGTCGCGGCGGCTGCCGGAGCCCCTCCGGGAGCCGGGGAGGAGGCAGTGGGGCCAGAGCTTAAAAGGGCAATGCCCCGCCGCCGGTTGCCGTCCCTAATGCGGGCAGGGCTGGCGAGGCGGGGGCTCGCTGCTCGCCCCCGCCGGGACTCGCCCCCGCCCGGAGCCCTGGCTGGCGCGGTGGGATGCTCCGGTCCCCGTCCCCCCCTCCCCTTCCCCGGGCAGAGCCCTCCCCCGGGAGGCTGAGCCAGGCAGCGCCGCCGGGGGCAGCTCCTCTTCTTCCCCTTGCGGGGCTGGTGGGGCAGCCCCGGATTTTTTTTTCCAGGCTCTGCCGCTGGCCCGGGGTGCCCGGTGTGTGCCGGGGCAGAGGGGTGCGCTGGCCGGGCAAGCTGTGTATATAGGACACGGAGCCTACAGGGCATCCTAGGCGAAGGGAAACAGGAGCTTGTCTCCCCCTTCCCATCACCTTTCTGCCCGTGCAGGTCCTGGCACGCTCAGCCTAAAAAGCATGAAGCCTAGAATTGACCTAAAATACAACGGTTCTTCCTATAAAATTTGTCAGCGAGAGTGCATGCGGGAGACAAACTCAGAAAGGGGGATAAGACCAGGATTTCTTTAAAACGAATGTTTGTGGGTATTTTAAAGTATATACCCAGGCTTGTGAATGAATCACTGCTGACTAGTAGCAGGGAGATGTCGGGGAGCATCTCTCCTCTTCCAAGAAGAGCTTCTACCTGAGCACCATCTATGAACCACCCACCATACCCTGCACCTGTAGAAAAGCAAGTCAGTCTACTTCAACTGCAAATAGTAGAGCAAATCCATGAGCACACAACCACCTTCTTTACACACCCGAGTCCTTCACATCGCCTCCTCTTCAGGAGGAGGACTGAGGTTCAGAAGACATGGGATCATGCCAGCCCTCCCGGCCGTACACGTTTCTGGTCGGCCCGAGGAGCAGGTCACACGCCACGCACTGTGATTGGGACAGACTTGTTGCTAAGCTCAACACAACAGGATAAGAAGCTTTGGGAGAGACTCATCTGATGACGATGGCGTCTCTTTGCAATCGCCAGCGACTCCGCTGGCTGCATGACAGTTTGCTCTGTTACTCTTAGGCTGTTCCTTCTTCCTCTGAAGCAAGCCAGGGTTTTGCCTTTGCCTCCAAAGCAGGGTGCGACTTCGTACCCTGAGTGACCAGTTTCGCTTTCCTTTTAAATAAGCACGCCACACCGCTTATTACAGTGGTGTGAGAAGGAGACGGCAGCTGGAATGACAGAGGCTCTGTCATTTTACTCAAGGAAAGCATTGCCTGACTATACCCCAAGGAAACAGGATTAGCCCTAAAGTGCTATGAATGTTAAAAACCTTTTATTAACAACATTATTGTTATTCAGATCAGCCACAGGGAGAAACAGAACAAACAAACAAGCGAACTCTGAATACCTAAGATTAGGAGACAGGCTCCGAATCAATCACAAATCCTGCTGGTTTTAAATGGTAAAGTATATTGATTATTTGACCTATGTACTGAACATAACCAGGGCATCAATTAATGCAGTCAGATACAATAAAACACATTTTATTATAGGTGAAAGGAATACACCCAGAGAAGAAACCAATTTACTTCACCCAGAAAGCTGTGAACTGGAGAAGCTTTGGCACTATTTGTATTCCCAGGAAGATGGTTTTTGGATGGCGGAGGCAATAGGAACAAAGACCAGTTTATTTTTTGATGAATGCAGATGAAACATTCCTTACAAACTGTGTCGGGATATCTCACTCCGCACTGTAGGGTCAGGCAACCTAACATCTGAATTATTCTGTGAATTAAAGCAGGAGCTGAAGACTGCCGAGAGCAGGCTGGGGTTAGGCTGGTTTGTGTTACGTGCTCTGGAAACTGCTGGAAACAGCATGGGGAAGGCTGGGTTAGTACCTGGCTTTTGTGCCATTTCCTAAGGTTTCCTGCATCTCTTGTACCACCTCCTGCTTCTAAAAACCTCCCGTAAGCACAGCTATTTTCCAGCTCTATTGTACTACAAAGGAGACATCATGTGAAACAGCAAAAGGTATTGCTGCTGAAATACCAAGTTTGACACAAACAGGATTTTTTCCACCTGCGCTTTCATCTTGATAAGCCAAGTAAAAGGCAACCCTGTGCTGGCTGGGACTCCACACGCATCTGAAAGGAAACACACTGACTCTCCTTTGCTTATTAAGAAGGCTGAAACCACAGGGATAATGTAACCTGTATTTCAAAGGGAGAGACTTAAAACTCCCAGAGCCTGATCTTACGATCTTCATTTGTATTTCTTAGCTGTGTTGGTATAGCAGGAGGCCTGGACACAGAGGGAATCTCCCTTTAACCATCCAAGTAGCCTCACTAGTTTTGGTGGGGCTACTCACATGTTGGAAGTTGGACACTTGCCTCAGTACTGTGGTCTCCAGCCCCCTCTGACTGCGGACACCAGTGGAGGTGCACTGAGTCTGTGTCCTGACAAAAGGTTGGGTTTTGGTTACTCTTTACAGGCCAATTAAAAACTCTCCCGCAGACCTCCAGAAAACCACTCATTTCCATGAGATGAAATACTAACTTAGCTGAATTTGGACTTGAGTCTATAAAACACAGAGAACTTAGAGCCTAATTAGGTTTATTTAATTAGCAGGTGGATTAACAAGGCACCATTGGATGAGGCAGCCCAGAGGCTGCCAAAACACAGTGCCATCGCTGATGGGCAGTATACCACCAGTCATCCCCCGTGGGCCACTACACCGTGGCACTTGGCTTGGCACGGCCACAGCAGCCACCAGCAGCTCCTAAAAATTGTGCGAAGCCCTGACCCATCTGCATTCCTGCACGAGTGCTGCAGGGCCACACATCCACCCTGAGACTTTAACTCATAAAACCAACTAAAGCTTTAAATTAGCAAAAAAGAAAGAGAACCAAAGTTGCCCAGTATCCTGATTTTTTTAACTTCCTGGAATATAACCCCATTCTCAGCTTTTGACGGGCAAAATGTTGCTTTGAGAGTCCACACTGGATGTTAAGAAGGATTTCTGCTGATTAAGGGGTTTTGGATGGGATCTGAGGGACTCTCAGCAGGGATACTGATCTCTAATGTGTGTACCCACAGCAAGGCAATCGCAGGCAGCTCCATCCCTCTCCATCAGACAGCCATCAGGAGAACACCAAGACAAGGGAATCAGTCAAGGGGTCATTATCGCAGACCTCTCCAAATGCTGTGCCACAGGTACGTTTAAGACATCCTAGATGTTTCTTTTTTCCTCCTTTAATTCCCGAGGATGCCCTTTCACTTCAAGATGCTGATGCACATGCTGGTCAAATCCTGACTTCGGGAGGGGGGGGGGGTGGTGAAATCCATTTGGGAATCATCCTCAGGTTCTAATGATGCTCCAGAGACCGAATGCCCCTGTTCTCAGCCAGTGCTTGAATCAGGAACCTCCTCCCATCCAAACCTGATGTGCCGAGGGGGTTGCATGGATCCAGCTGCACAGCTAGCGGAGATTAACCTGTGACAACAGGACCTTGTTACCTGTTCCTGACTGATACATCCAAATTATTTCAAGAAGTCACAGGTTTACTTCAGAATAAATCAAGAAACAAAGTTAGCATGCTTGAAACAAAGCAGCGGCATCTTACCAGAGCTCGTTATCCCTCATATCTGCAGCCTCCTCGTTCTGACAGATCAAGATGAACAATAGAGGCTAAAAGTATTAGCTGGGGACATGTCTCTTCACAGCCCAAACCCTGTAATTGTCACAGCTGCTGAAAGCTATAGATGGTCTTACATCCCACGATACACGTGGGGTGCATTATTCCGCTCAGTTCATTTCCATTCACCTCCTCTCCATTTTAATAACCTCATCTGGGTCACAGTGCCTTTACAGATGTCTGATCAAACGCAGTGGTGTCAGAGTACTCCAACCTTATCAATGCCACATCCAAAAGGCAAAACGTGCCCGTCCCAGTGCTTTATGGCCTTATGAGCTAATCAGCCAGCCTGCTCCCCTCCTTCAGGGCAGGCAGCAGCCTTCCCAAGGTGGCATGTCACATCATATTTCTCTATCACAAATTAGAAGGAAAACCCGCTGCCAGTCGTCTGACTGATGGCAGCTTTCCACTGTGCACAGCAGTGTTTCGCAGGGGACACATTCAAAACGATCAGTTGGAAAGTCTTCACGTAAGAGGTGGGTGAGCCGTCAAGCTTCCTGCCACAGGACACTGTGGATGCTTAAAACGTATACAGGTACGAATGGATTAGGATAAATCATCTTCCTGGGTGGGAGGAGGAAAGGGCACTAGCCTCTGTCCTGTCTCCTCAAAAGAGTAATTGGATGCAGTGGCAGGACCTAACTGCTGGTGAGCAGAAGTTGCCACCACTCACCTTGGAGACCCAGGTCTGGCTACAAGAGCTGGACTTTGTGATGTTCCCATGTGTCTTACCAAAGACTTTTTCTGTAGAAAAGTATTAGTGAACCGGCTAGAAAGAGAGGGAGATCATGAAAAAAGGGCAAGAACTTTTGACCTTCTAATTTTAAACCTGTAATTTTTTAAACCTCCCATTACCCTGAGGTAATAACTAGAGAGTAGTTACAGAGCTCAGCTGCTCTGGGACTGAAGCCAGCCGAAGCCAAGACTATCAAAGTAGAAGACCTAAGAGAGGTGGCAATAGCACAGACATGTCCTTCTTCTCTCCAGACGGACCAGAGAGGCAGAGAAGCACAAACGGAGCAGCACGGTACTGGCACACCCTCAGCAGGTGATGTCCAAGGGATGTCCAAAGGAACCACACTCTTCCTCTCCTTTTGCAGCCTGGTGAATACGTCGCAGATAAAAACAGCCCTGTGAGAGCACAGCACAATATTTTAAAAATTGTTCTCATCACTACAGAAGAAAGGAAACAATCTCAATGACTTTTATGCTTTGAAATGGTTCCCCAGCAGCCCAGGGCAATCTGTAAAATTTATCACAACTGGTGTGTGAAATCTGTCATTTTCTCTAGGATCCCTGTGAAGTCTTGGATGTGGAGCAGGGAGGAGGCTCCTAATCAGGCTTTTCGGCATTTCTACACCACTGTCATCTACATTCCGCATTTGTAATTCCCTAATATGAACTTGCTGAGCTGCACAACAAATTCTCATTGCTCTTTGATGAGCAAGTGGAGGATGGCAGGGGTGGAAGGCAGATTTGCTAAGCTCTCCGGTATATCAAAATAATAGCAAGGTGAACAATTTGTTCACATCTAGCAGATACAGCTACCTTGTTTGTATTATCAAGGGCTTGTACGAAGACAATGTGACGGGTATCGTTCCTCTCTTGGATCAAACACATAGGCACCCATTTACCACCACAATGGGGTGAAGGTTCAAATTCACACTTGTACAGCTTTAATAAGATGCCTTGACAATTCTGCCATAACATCCCACAAGCAGCCTTTCAAATGACTCTTTTTCTACTTCTCCGTGACTATAAAGGAAAGACATGGAGACAGAAACACCCTGGAACCTGCCAGCACTTTTGTTAGTCTAAGGAGGATGCCTCATGCCTTGGACCATCACCTCACCTGAGCAGCAGCGCTGAGGAGCCTCCTTGTTCACTGAAATTCCTGCTCTGCCTTGTTTACAACGTGGAGGCTGCGAACATGAAACAACTACTGAACTACTTTGGCACAAGCTGCTCAAATCAGGGTCATAGCAGCTCTGGGGATTCCACATCAGCGTTCCCGGGTAAATGGCGCAGGTTCTTCCATAGGCACAGCCTCAGGTGAAGAGGAGGGAGTGCCCGAAGGGTTAATTCAGGCAGGAAAAGCAAGCTGTCACAGCTGACATCCCAGCATCTCAGCCCATGCAATCTGAGTAGCTGGCATGATTGCAGCCACATTTCCAGCTGCAATTCCACTAGGCAGGGTAACCAAGAAGTAATTCAATGCAGCTGCCAAGGTCCCTGGGTATTGATACCAAGTGATTATTCAAGGTTTCCATGCAACAGTTGCATTTCTCAAATGATATGACAAAAAAAAAAATAAAAGAGCCAAAAGGGTGAGAGCAGTCTCCAATTTTGGGCAGTGGCTTAGGGCGCTCTCATTTAGACAAGCTGCTTCCCCGTTTGCTTAGGAATCATTTTTTTCCTCTCAAATGATTACAAACTTCCCCAAGCCAATTTAACAAGTTTCATGTGATACGGTGGAGAAGAAATCAATAACAAGTTTCTTTTCAAGTGTCTTTTGAAGGATATCTACAGCAGTGCGTGCACGAGTGTATGGTGTCAGGAGCCGGTGTAGGTAAGCACTGCCCCGAGGTAGGTGGTATGAAATGTGCAGTCAGAAGCTATTCAAACACACGCATACATGAAACACAGCTGCTTTTCTGCCTTCTTTTCAGTGATATTCTTTCCAATCCCAGCCAGTGAGAGCTAATATGTATTAAGAAGTCAGCAGTGTCAGGTGCCACCAGGCTGAAGGAGCATTTTTTAAACACATTTACTTGAGAAAGAATTAATTGCCTTGGAAATAAGCCCCTTGAACCCGCCCCCCAGAGTTGATCCTGAATGTCCACAGAGTAGATACAGGCAGCTAGCAGCACTTCCAGGCTTTTTCACCCCGCTCGGGCCATGCTAGATGGCCACTTTGGTAGCTTTGACTGACAATGATACAAACTGTGATGTGACACACATATATATGACATTAAAATTAAAGCTGCATGTAGTAATAGCAGCTTGTTAAATAAAAGCTTTTGCTTTTCTGTTTGCTGTTTCAGCATCAGAGGTAAGGCTTCCCGCTGTCTCAGATGAAAACTTTCCAAATTTTGTCTCATGCCTGAAATGAAAAATATGTGCAGAGGCAGAAGGTCTGATGGGGGTCTCTAAATACAAGTAGCTGCTTAAGCTTTTCTTCAGCTCTAGCTATGAAGTGGAGAAACATAATGAAAGGATGTCTTAGTAACCTGATTGATAGTAGAAATGCACGTGTTAAAATGCACTCCCAGCTGCACGGAGGAGCGGGCACGGTGAGCTCAAATCAGAAGCGAATTTCCTATAAATATGCAGTGGAAGGATGGGGGTTGATTACTCTCCCGATCTTGTCTGTGCTTTGAAGAGCTGGGCGTGAAATCCAGCACCAGAGGCTGCAGTGTGTGATCCATAGTGTAGGCAGGACTCCTTGTTTTAGCTGTGGGATTAAACTCCTGCCTAAACTCCAGCTTCTCTTGCCTGACCACCAGTAGGGCTGTACTGGTAATTAGATATAGTTAGATCTTGCCAGTATCAAGCTAACTGAGAAAATGTATGAGAAAACCCCTTAAACACAGGTTTCTCAGCTGAAAAGGAAGGGCAAAGTAATGTTCCCTTGCAAAATCAGAGGGAAGTGATTATTTTATTAAGTGCATGTGGCGTTTCCATAACCTAATTGCAATATTCATTGTGGCTTGGTAAGGTTGCTATGCTGTGCCTGCCAAATGCAACGAATATCAATAACCCTGAATGCTATAATGAATAATAAATACATTTTATTTAGCATAATAAATAATAATAAAAATTAAACATTTAGTAACAACTGGGCTGCTGTTTCATCCTATGGCAGAAAATATTTCACATATTACTTTTCTAATATTTTTTGTTATGTGACATAATGTTAGTAGGCTTGAGCTTCTGTCAAGATTTACAAAAATAAGAAACTCTTCGAAGTCACTCAGTTCTCAAGCCCGTTTAGTTAAAAATGTGGTTGAGTCTTTGGTGGCTTGGGTGACAACCTGCTTACCATTCACAGGGTGCTATCGGAGCATGCAACACACAGAAGTACCAAAAAACCTTCCAAGAAAAGGGTGTTATCCCATTCCCATCAATTAACGAGACTACTCATGGGGCTAAAAGGGATGAGTTCAGGGTTTTGTTATTATTCACGCAGTTATAGTTACATAAGTCATAAGTAATGACAATGCAGAACTTGAATGGTGACATTTATCATGCAAACAGGTCTCATCCTTGCTCCTTGCTCTTCAGATTTATTAAATAGATTTATCTAACAAGGGTATCTACGTTTCTTTTTGTCCCCCCTCAATTTAACCGTTGTGACACCCTGCACATTACTCTGATATAGTGGCTAATCTCAGGTGTGTTGGCAGAGAAAAAGGCAATAAAAATCCACGGCTTCTCAGTCCATGACAAGTGCTACTAGTACCACGTATCATATTCAGCTCACATAGGTGTTAATAAACAAGACAAAATAGGGCTTTGTTGTTTCTCTTTTTCCTTTAATATGTGAAGAGTTGTGAGGAATCCCTCCCAACCTCATGCTCATGCTGTCAGCTATTCTAGAAGAGAATTTTTCAGGTATTTTTGTGGAATTTAAACTGAGCAGTAATGCCACTTCATTTATGTCAGGGACTGCAGTATTTAATACCCACAATGAAGTCTTATTAATAGAGTCGAAAGCGTTCAGGAAATCTGTAAAAGAGGAAAAAGTGAAAATGAATGCTCTTTGGTTTAAATCTCCTTCCAGAGACTATTTTTTTTTACCTAAGAAGTTTCAAAGCCATCATTCAAAATCATTAACTTACAAGCAAAATTGCACACTAGGTAGGTTATCTTAATAAGCTTTCACTTGCTATTCATCTTCCTCACTGCAATTATGATACACATATTTATGAAATCTTTGCAGAACTGGGCTCTAGTTGCTTTCCGTGCTCTCCAAATGGACTACCCTTTACATGTTTGAGTATTATCCTTTTGTAGCCAAGTAAAATGATTTCTATCTGAAAAACCTCAACATGGAAAAGAGCTCAAAGAGACTGTGCCTGCCTTATACTTTATTATTTTATCCTGTAATTTGTTCCTTATCGTCACATTTCATGTGTGCTTGACAGTGGGCATAACAATTACAACAATGGCAATTGTGCTAAAAATACTTGTAATTTAGCTTCAAGCTAGAATCAATTCATAACTAGAGAAAGGGAAGCAGTAAGGAATACAATGCGGGATGCCTTTGTAAATATTTCTTGTTGGCATTATCTGTTTATCTTAGAATAGGTATTTGTCACACATTGCAGAGATGGGAAGAGAGCTATGCACCCATCCCAAATTCCAGGAATGGAGCAAACTGGACTTGCCAGGGAATGGCACGCATTTATTTGCTTGCTAAGAAAGGCAAATGTTTGTGGCTTCCATTAATTCCTACTGAGACCCAGACAGTCCCATCCTGCAGCCTTTGCTGATGTAGGTAAGTCTTTGCTGCTCGCTGTACATCACACACTGAAGATGATTCCTGGTTCAGGGCAAATTGCAGTATTATGACCACAGTGAAAACGGAAGCACTATTGCATGATTTTTTGGTGACAGCAGTTTTGATCCCAGAAAGACAAAGCTGCCACTGCAAGAGTTTGCTGCCCATGCTGAGTGTGAACATGCGTGTTTGGTAAATTAAGACCACGGGAGGCATCCGTCTCCCAGCCCTGCACCACAACAGATGAAAAATGTTGCCCAACACTGCTCCCCTGAGGCTGTGAGCACAAGTATTGAATATCCAACGCACGCCCTTCCAGACCCGCTGCACAACCACCACCGACACCAATCGCTGGACTACACCAATTATATGGAAAAACCAAGATTAATATTCTCATTAGATCCTATAACACAGCGTCTGTATAATGGGAACCTCATTGCCCATTAGCTTGTGTTTACCAGGAAATAATGGTGCTTATCAGAAAAGACCACTTTCTCCTTAACTGGAAGAGCAAATTATTTAAGCCGAGTTTGCTTTATGTTTCGTACCCCTCCCTCTGTCCTTCATACGCACGCACATTTAAGGGCCCATTATCTTCTCGTTGATGCAAGGGGGTGATGTATGTAGCTACCATTAATGGTAATGAAAATGGCTCCTGTTAATCTCCTGTGCACTGATAGTAAGATAATAGCCTCCTTATTAAGTAGGAAGGCCAGACTAGGAGTTGCATTGAAAACAAGCAGCATATTGTCTCTGTGGGATTCATATGTAAATGCTAAAGCATTGCTCTGTGTCTACAGTCAATGATTAAAAAGAAATTAGTAATAGCATAAACATGCCTCCAATCACCACAGAGCAGCTCTGGGCCCTCTTCCCATCCCATCCGCCCTCACCTTGGGAAAGTACCTCTGGAGACCAGTGATGGAAATTGTCCTCTGGGCAATGTTCTCCTGCAGCCAACTGTATCCTGGGCTGCATCAAAAGCAGCGTGGCCAGCAGGGCGAGGGAGGGGATTCTGACCCTCCACTCTGCCCTGGTGAGACCCCCCCTGCAGTGCTGCGTCCAGCTCTGTGGTCCTCAGCACAAGAATGATGTGGACCTGTTGGAGCAGGTCCAGAGGAGGCCACGAAGATGAAGGCAAGTGATGGTGCCCCTGTACTCAGTGCGGGTGAGGCCACAGCTTGAGTACTGTGTCCAGTTTTGGGTGCCACAGTGTAGGAGGGACATTGAGGGGCTGGAGCGTGTCCAGAGGAGGGCAACAAAGCTGGTGAGGGGTCTGGAGAACATGTCTTATGAGGAGCGGCTGAGGGAATTATGATTGTTTAGTCTGGAGAAGAGAAGGTTGAGGGGAGACCTTATCACTCTCTACAACTCCCTGAAAGGAGGGTGTAGTGAGATGGGAGCTGGTCTCGTCTCCCAAGGAACCAGCGATAGGACAAGAGGAAATGGGTTCAAGTTGCGCCAGGGCAGGTTTAGGCTGGACATTAGGAAAACATTTTTCACTGAAAGAGTTATCAACCATTGGAACAGGCTGCCCAGGGAGGTGGTTGAGTCACCATCCCTAGATGTGTTTAAAAGTTGTGTAGATGTGGTGCTTGGAGACATGGTTTAGTGGCAGAGCTGGTAGAGTAGGGTCAGTGGTTGGACTAGATGATCTTAATGGTCTTTTCCAACCTAATCAATTCCATGATTCTACGATCCAGGTGCTGGAGCCCCTCTGCTGTGAGGCCAGGCTGAGAGAGTTGGGGTTGTTCAGCCTGGAGAAGAGAAGGCTCCGGGGAGACCTTAGAGCCCCTTCCAGTCCCTAAAGGGGCTCCAGGAAAGCTGGGGAGGGACTCTTGGTCAGGGAGCAGAGCAATAGGACAAGGAGGAACCGTTTAAAATTGAAAGAACAGAGATTTAAACTAGGTATTAGGAAATTTTTCACTCTGAGGGTGGTGAGACACTGGCCCAGGTTGCCCAGAGCAGCTGTGGCTGCCCCATCCCTGGAGGTGTTCAAGGCCAGGTTGGATGAAGCTTGGAGCAACCTGGTCTGGTGGGAGGTGTCCCTGCCCATGGCAGGGGGTTGGAACTAGATGATCTTTAAGGTCCCTTCCGACCCAAACCATTCCATGATTCTATGACACCAAGCCTGCGGTTTCAGACCAAACCCCGCCTCCCCCCCCCTCAGCTCACAGAGATAACTGACTGAAAAAGACCCCATAATTTTGATATAATTCAACTTTACGGGCAACTTTCCCTCAGAATTGGCTCTGGCGGGGGGGCCGGGGTTTCGGCCGAGGCTCCGGGGCCGGGGTACCCCGGCCCCGGAGCCTCGGCCGAAACCCCGGCCCCCCCCTCAGACTCCGTTGCCCGCCCGGCGCTGAGCGGGTTAAGGCGGTTACCCATGATGCCTCACGGCCCTGCAACGTCGTCGGCCATGGCGGGGCCAGCGATTGCGCCGTGAGGCGCCGGGCGGGACCGGCGCTGCCGCGTCAGGGACCGGCGGTACGTTACCGGCTGCCTTCGTCTCCCTCTTCCTCTCTTTCGGGGCGGCTCGTCCCCTTCCTGTCAGACTCAGCTCGGCGGGGCGGATAGGACCCGGTCCCTTCCCCTCCGCCCCGGGCTGTCACACAGGAGGGTTCCTGAGGGAAGGTGCCCGGCTGGCGTGGCGAGGAGGAGGCCTGAAATTCTCCTCCTCCTCCTCCCCCCCGCCTATTTTGTCTATTTCTTTTTCTTTTCTAGAAAGGAGAGACCGGTGCGCTGGCCGGGAATCGGGCCATGTTCTGAGGGAGGCTTCCAGGACTCAGCTTGGATCCAGATACCACAGGTGTGCGTGAAGAAATTGCCCTCCTCGCATCCCCTGTGGAGCTCTTGGTAAGACGGTTGTGCTTCTACGTATGCAAAACCGCACGACTTTAAAAGTATGGAACAGTCTCTGACAGGCACTTGAAAGTGAACCTTGCCTTGGTCCATGGAGGTGGGTGCTGGCATTTGGTTCAAAGCGTTTCTTCAGCTGACAAGGCCTCTGTGGCCTTTTTGCCCTGGTGGGACCCATAGGGAGCCTTCAGGACCACGGTATCACACAGACCACGTCACCCGCTTAATCTTCGTATACGGAATTGCAAAGTTCTTTACAGGTTGGCTGTGTGAATTTGCTGCTACATCAGAGGAGCAAAGTCCCATTATAGCTCATTTCCACTTACAAGTGTCTTGTGCCGCTTCTGCCTTTTTGCTTGCTTTCAGCAAGCTAAAGATTCCTAACGTGGAAACTCATAGGGTACATGTTTAGTTTTTGCTCTGGAAACAGATTGTTTGGGAAATAAGAGTGTGAAGCTGTCTATTTCCACCTTGGAACCCTTAGTCCTAAATATTTATATTCTTCAATGAAAACTTTTTCCTAAACTAAATATTTCCTTTACTCCTCACTCCATTTACATCAGATCAAAACAATGCATGTTTATTTAAGGTGTCTGCACAGTTGTTGCTTCAGTATTTACTCCTGAAACTTGAACAACATGGTGGCTGTGTAACCTGTCAGCTCGGCTTCTGCGTGGTAAACAACAATACTTTGATAAGTGATGACTTTGTGGGCAAATATAATTGAAAATAGACTAGGTACCTCTAAAGATGTTACCTATTAGAAAGCTTAGGGTGTGGCTCTTTTTCCTTGTCTCCCTTTCCTTTATTTCCAAATGATTTGGTGGGGGAGAGAAAGGTGAGAGGCTGGTGGCCTGAGTTACCTCCTTCTTTTCTTGGATGACGTGGTGTGGATGAAGCTCTGCCCACCACACAGACGTGGTGGTTTGGTCAGGGAACTTGGTGCTTCTGGAATGGGCATGTGTTCAGGTTCCAGTTGGTGACAGTGTTTCTTTTAAAAAGTTTTTATCAAAAAAAGCAGTTATGGCAGACCCAAAGGCAATTGCTTTCTCTGTCAGCTTGGAGTCAGAGATCTGAAACTTGTACTGTATGTAAACACTGGCATGGTGTGGATATTGGCTGTTGTAGGATGGATGTCTCGTTCTGCTCTATAGAAAATTCCTGGCTTATGCAGAATTGGAGTGGGAAGGGGTTTTCCTGTTCAGCTCCAGCAATGATTATTTGCCATTGAGGCTGGAAGACCTTTGCATATAGTCTGCCTCTGTTTGTTATTCTGAATGAAAACCTGCTTTAATAACCTGGGAAAAAGACGGAAAGAATGGTGAAGGAAGGACAGGAGTAAGGGCAAGCCAAAGAGAGGGACCTTGTAACTTGTTGGTTACGTACAAGAAGTCACTGGGGAAATACGGCCCTGAGGAAGGGGAGTTGGCGTGCAAAGAGAATATAACAAAAACTGCGAAGAGGAGGGCCTGAAGTATGCACAATTGTCTGTCTAGCTGTTACTGCTAAGTTATTTACTTAGTTTCTGTACTGTAGAAGGGTAATTTTCTTGTGTCTTGCAAGTGACAAATAGTGGAATTGAAAACGTGAACTTTGATTCACGTAAGTGTTTATGGTCTCTATTTAGGATATGAGCAAACACGATTTATGTGTAGTGCTATCTTCCTCCTCACATGTGCGTAAGTTATATAAAATTAAATGATGTTACTGGAATGCTATTGGAGACAGTGTTTTGATATACAAGGGGTCACTTGGCACACTTCTGTTTCCCTTTTGTGATAGTTACACAATTTCCATTTGATTATTGCTAAAAATAATTCTATTCAGTTTTAATTTGATGCAGAAAGACTGGAAGGTTTTACTCACCAATAATTACAGTAACCTTTTCAGTCTAAACCACTTTTTTTTCCACAACTTACCTGGTTTTGTCTAATACAAATTAATTAACATTGAAAGGTAGCATATTCTAAATGTAAGTGAAAACACTGGCCCTTAAATTACACAGAATTAAGTGCTTGTCAACAAGATGTTTACAAAGAAATAAGTGCTTTAGGTAAAAGGCAGTGAGTTCTGCCACAAATAGCTTCTGCTTTTAACAGTGATAATACGTAGGTACAATATTGAGCTTATTTCTTTCTGAATCATGTTGTCATACCTGGTGGTGCGTATAAATGTATTTATTGTACTGCTGTGCTTACAGTTCACAGGAGGGCTGTTCAGCTTTAGAGATGTCTCAGAAATTGCCGTCACATTCATACAAATTTAATGGTTTCTTACCTGTAGCATTTTTCTTTTTAAAATAGCCTTCCTTTTCTAATTAAAGGTATCTTCTGCCTCCATCCCCTACTGGGTTATGGCAATTGTATGTAATGCTTCATCATTTACCTTCTAAAATTATTGCAGGATTGTTAATCCTATTGACAGTTTAAACACTTACAGCTGTTTAGTCAAATAGCACAGTGAACAAGTGTCAAAGACTTGCATAAAGGCGTTTCTGCCTCTCAGACCAGTATTTGATGAAAACATCGACGTGCTATTTTTTGCTTTGTATCTTGACTGACCAATAAGCTTGATATTTAGTAGTTGGTGCAGTTTCTGGTCAGCCTGGTGACTTCTCTATCTTTTATTATGTCTCCGAAGCTTGTTTTCTGGAGTAGAAATGAAAGGATGGACTAGAATTAAAAATGAAGAAGAGATGTTATTTATTTAAAGTTAATTTAAATATTGTACTACCAAAGTACTTGGAAATGTGAACTTATTTTTTATCTAAATTGCAGTCTTATGCTGCACCCTACACTGTATTTCTTTTAATCATGAGTGGTTTGTGTACTTTCAGTTTTTCCAGGCTGTGTACTGTGTGTGAGTCACTTTTTTTTCCTAATGTGAATTTTGTCTGTAGCTTGACACTGCATCCTGCTGCTGCATTTCATGCTTCATAAAAATTAGAGTAAGATGATGTGGTCTGCCAGCAAGGCATGAGTGTCGGAATTCGAATTCTATTTTGTGTAAAAGGTCCCAATCATTGCCTTATTTTCTTAGAATTCAATTAATAAGCAAATTTGATGCTTCTGAAAAATCACAATTTTTTTGTATCTTCTAGTAAAGCGCTCTCTTAGCAATGTGTTCAACACTCTTAAGTATAAGCTCTTCTGCTATTTTTTGCTTAGGTCTGTTTAGTCCTATGCATGTGATCCCATGTAATCATACATGATTGTAAAGCGCTTTCAGACAGGGTAGTGGATGGGTCTGGGAGCAGCATCAAGTAAGAGGCTATTTTGATACAACATATGCCGTAGAAGAGTTTCCATGTTTATCACCCCCAGCCCCCTTTTCAACTATGGTTGAATTATACCTTTCCAGAGAATGAATTAAGATGACTAAATTGCCCAAAACGTATAAAGTAAATGGAAAAGTAAGGGTGAGGGTTTTAAGGTGTTTTGTTTTTCCCCTGCAATTGGTTGTGATTCAGTGGTTTAGATTGCAAGCTTTTTTTCATAGGGATATGCGTGTAAGGTACTGAACATCCTATCAATATCAAGTCCTTGAATATGACTTAGTTTTTTGTTTTTCTTTTTCTCCCTTTGTAGAATCATGGCCAGTCCAAGAACAAGGAAAGTTCTCAAGGAAGTCAGAGCACAAGATGAGAACAATGTGAGAAAATTATAATCATCTTTAGATTAGTTTTGTAGAATTGAATTTTCTTTTTGTCTACTCCAGATGTATGTTGTGGTCTACTACAGCTGTCATCTTTATGGCACTAGTATGGCTAACTAATGGTAACATATAAATTTTGGTATCTTTTATTTATGTTGCTTCTAGTAACTGTTATTCATATATGTATGAATATTTGCATATTTGGCACAAGTATTTCAGAAGTTCTAGTAATGCTGTAACCCCTGGAGTCTGGTGAACAAGTGATATCTTGGGCACAGCTTAATTAAAATGGTCTATTTCAAGTAGCTTGATTATATGCTACCTTAAATGTGATAGCCCATGGACAGGTTCATTTTTATTTATATCAATGCATTAAACCTTGAATGGTGATTCCAATCATAAGAACTTAAGTTGTTGCACTGTATGAACAATAAAGCTACTTTTAAGAAAAACCTCTGTTTAGATCTGCTATCATTTACTGCCAAACTGCAGTATGACTGAATAAATGTTCCAAACTTAAAATGTTGCATCTTTATTTTGCCAAAGAAACCTCAAGAATTCAGTTTGGTTACTTTCTCCTCCTTCAAGACCATATGGAAATAAAATCAAGTTGAATTCTTTGCTCATTAATTTCAATTTGCTCATCCGTATTTCCTCACTGTTTTTTGGTACTCGGTACAGTAATTTTTATAATCCAAGTCAGGCGAGTTAATAAGTATTTCTTTCCATGCAGCATAAATAAATATTTGAAGGAAGCTTATGCTGTCAGGGAAGGTATTTACAAACACTAAGAACTCTCCCTTCTGAAATTATTTTCTGCATGTAACGTTTTCATTATTTGACTTTTTGAGCTGTACTGTGTGAACTTCACACAGACAAGTGATGACTGAGTGTTAGAGATAATTGGTTTTTTTCTTGCAGGTCTGTTTTGAATGTGGTGCATTCAACCCCCAGTGGGTGAGTGTGACCTATGGAATTTGGATCTGTCTTGAGTGCTCAGGAAAACACCGAGGCTTGGGAGTTCACCTCAGGTCAGCCTTTCAAGCAGAGAATGGACTGAGTTGGGTTACCTCAGGGTGCATTATAGCTATGAACAGAATGTGTTGTTTCAGAAGGGTATACAATGTCTCAATTCCAACATTTCACTGGCGGTTTTGCTTCATGCTCCTCTCCAAAGTGAGCTTTACTCTCTGCCTTGTCTGTAATTAGGTGAGGCGTGTGCTGCACCAGTGCAGCTATGTTATGCCCAGTTCTGGAAAGCAATGTCTCTAGCTACATCTTGAGGTTGTGTGGTGGTGGTTGGTAATACTGCACTAGTCCTTGTACTCTGTTCTTTTAATCTTGGGTAATCTTTATCGATTAAAATTGAAGTAGTGCTAGAGCAGCTTGAGAGTTGAGCAAAAAAAGTCACAATATGCTTACAGAATGTTTCCATAGTATATGCAAGTGTATAAAACAGTTTATTCTGTTCAGGAAGTTTTTGGGGTTTTTTTGGTACTATAAATTATAGTCTTTGTTTTTTCCAAGAAACACACTCAACTGATATGGGAATGTATGGAATAATAACTGCTATGTGTTCTGGAGACTCACAGTGTGTGTATATATAATAGGGGCAGAGCATGGGATAGTTACACAAATGAGAAAGGGACTGAAAGTCGAGGAGGAAAATCACCAAAGCAAGGAGGCCATTCACAAGTACGTGCCTTGCTTTTCAAGGGGTGATTTGAAGCTCATTAGTGAATAGAAATTGCATAGGAGATGACAGTTTGGAACTGTTCGATATGTTACATGAAAGAAAAAAAGAAATTACTGAGATGAGGATATGGTGAAGGGTATTTCTTTAGGAACATAAAGAAAGAAATCGGTCAATATACAAGTTTTAAAGAGTCTTCTTGAGGATGATGTCTCACTTTTTTCACCCCTGTGACCTTGTATTTAACAATAGGGCACTGTTTGGGTTGTTTTTTTGTTTGTGTTTGGTTTTTTTGTTATACTTTAATGAGCAGTAGCAAGAATTTATGGCTCAAAGCAGAGTTGAGATGCTAACTGCAGTCATACATGCCACAGGATGAGGTCATGTTATAGGGTAGGCTGTTTTAAACTGTTGAGCTGTCAGTACCTGACGGTCATTATGAGAAGAAGCACAGAGTGGGACAGGAGGTGTCCTCACATGTCACTTAAGTGTAACTGTGAAAATAGACAGGAAAAGAAAATTGCAGACTGAAGAAGTATGGAAAAAGTTTCTTTTATATAGTGGGTTAGGTTAATTTCTGGTCTTGAAGAAAGCTGCTTTTTCCATCACTTGCATTCTGTTGACTGTCTCCTTTAGGTGTCAATAAGTGGCATGATTTTAGCTTATTTGAGTGAGGATTTGACTACCCTCTTATGATGATCTATCTTTTTATACTTGGAGACTGTTCTCTAAAACGTTTATACTCCCAACTTTTGAGATAGATTGCAATAAGCTTTTTTTCCTGTCCCTGCTGATACGGCAGGGAATTATAACAAGCTGTGATTTTAATTTTTTTAAAAAACTGCTTTTCAGTTTTGTACGTTCTGTAACTATGGACAAATGGAAGGATATTGAGCTGGAGAAAATGAAGGCTGGAGGTAATAGCAAATTTCGAGAGTTCTTGGAATCTCAAGATGACTATGATCCCTGCTGGTCAATGCAAGAGAAGTACAACAGCAAAGCTGCAGCTCTGTTTAGAGATCAGGTAATTTCAGTTGTCTGTGTGTTCTCATCCCCTACTATCTGAAAATATCGAAGTACTTTGTAAGCACTTGTTTTTGAAGGGAGGGGAGGGAAAGTAGCAAGCTTTTGAACCTCTGCAGTGGTTCTTGAAAGGTGTAAGCCTTAGAGTGCTTCTTCCCAGCTCTTGTAAGAATTTTCTTTAGAAATTTTCTTTTCTGCATTTAGCTGAGGTGGCTCAGATTTTCATTGCTGTGATTTGTTGCAACTAGTTAGTCAGTGAAGCTGTCCCAGTCCACAGTGGACAGTTTACTACTTCAGCAGTACAGTTTTATCCAAAGTGATTGTTGATAAATCTTTTGTGTGTGTAGTAACAAAATGGCAAATTAATTTGCCAAATACTGGCAGGCCTATAAACAAATAAATTAGTAATTGTAGTGGCATTATCATTTCATGGAGGTTTGGAATTTCCAAAAACTGACATGACAAACAACTTAAACTCATGAACTTAGAGATTTACAAGAGTACTGTATTTCTATGCTGACCCTGCCACAGCGGTGGTAAGAAGGTACATTTTGTGCTCACTGGGTTATCCATGTAGCTTTGAAGTTTGTTGTGTGTGGTGTCTATTTGCATCTTCAGAAGTTGCTAGGAATAGGAGATGGTTGACTAAAGTGGAATATCTTGATGAAAGCAAAGAATTCATAAGTTCTGTGCTGTAGCCCTCCTAGTATGTGAAATGAGGAACTATGCAGTTCCTGTGGCAAGGCCTTTGGAAATTTTGTATTAACTTGCTGAAGTTATGACTTGGATTGGAGGAGCAGTATGGGGTGAAGAGATGAAGTTCAGATCTTTTGTTTGAAGGAGGCAGAGAGAACGTTTAAATTCTGTGTATGTGATTTAGCCACCCTATGCTAGAGTATAAATCCATTATTGTGTGATTAGTGCTTAGATCTCTCTATTAATCTAGTCTTTCCTCTTCAAACCAAATTTACCTACTCAAAGATGTTACCTGAAATAAAACCAGTGTACATTTCAATATTGCTTGCCTGAGATTCAGAAAAAAGTCAGTTTCTTGTGAAAACACAAATTAATTGGTCTATGTAGCTGGCGGCAAATTGGAAAAATTACTTGTCCTCACTTTACACAACTGGTGTACGACTTCTGTGAAAACTTTGACCTAGCATTCTGATTGTTTTCCTGTCTCTTCTAGGTAGCTACAGTAGCTGAAGGCAAGGAATGGTCCATTGAAACTTCTCCTGCCAGGAACTGGACCCCACCTCAGCCTAAAACATCTCTCTCTTCCACTCATCGGTATGTATTCGTGTTACCTAATGTAGATATAGCAACAGCAGGATCAAAACCAGATGTTTAAACATCTGCTGGTTTTATTCTGTTGATAGTGTTGCCTAAACAAGCATTTTTCTTTTGCTGAAGTTAAGGAATGTGAGGTAGCAGGGCTTTAATTTCTGTAATAATTCCCATCTCCTTCACTTGAATCTTAAACTGTGGCAGAGACAAGTGAGCAAGAGCAGAGGACAAATCATGCTGGTTTTGTCTTGACTTGTAAAGCACCTGAGATTAGCCATTGTGTCAATCGCACGTGGTGCGTCACAGTCTTGCCTTAACTGCAGTGCTGTTCCAGTTCGTGATTGAATGCACGGGAAGAAGAAACAGACTTTTTCCTTATGGTGCTAATTGCTAACGGGAGCATCAAAGCTGAACTGCAGCAGTTTTGTTTTTCTGCTTTTGCATGTAGTGTTTGTTATTCTTTGCACTAAAGAATCAAGTTAACTGAAAAAGCAATTGTAAATCAAGCAAACAAGCATTCCGTGCCTGGCCGTCATCCAGCAAGTTCAGGGGCTAGCTGTAGTCTGAGTAGCGCTGTCTGTGTCTGCGTCTACTGTTGCTTTATTCATTCAGTGCTCCAGTGGCTTCTAGTGGTTGCATTAGAGTTCCCTTCCTGATAGACGAAAGAAATAATAAATTTTGCATCTGTATTATGATGATATATGTCAAGCTGCACTGCTGAGCTAGTGGTTTTTGCTTTATGAAGCTTGATTCTTAAGTCTTTCATTTCAGTAGTTCTGCTGGACAATCTCAGACTGCAACTGCCTCTTCTGACAAGGCTTTTGAAGACTGGTTAAATGATGATGTCAACTCCTACCAAGGGTAATGCGATATTTATTAACTCTTTGAGTGCCTGGCTCTCTAATATAACAAAGACCAGGATGTTTACAGCTACACAACTGTGATCCTGATTCACTAGTTAACAGTTACGTCTTGTTTACTATTAAAATATTTTGATAACATGATAAAAGATAAGAGGAAGGAAAATGCCTCTTAGTGCAATTGTGTAACAAAAATGTTTGAATAGCATTGAAGAACGAGCGTGTAACTCAAAATGTTACTATGGTGGGCTCCAGACTAGGGAATTTTTAGTGTATATAGTATCTTGTAGTGATTTGAGTAAAACAGGGGTATTTATAAAGCTAACACTGTTTCCTTCTTTCTTGCCTTTTCTCATTTGCATGTATCACGTTATTAGGATTTACTCAGACTTCTGATATCAGTGATCTGTTAAACCCAGAGAGTCGTTAAGACCACATTAGCTTGCATAGGGGACACTTTAATTTGCAAGGATTCACCAGTCGATCCTTTTTGGTGTTAGGTCTTTATGAAGTGAGTGGTTTTGTATTTTGGGTGCTAGGTGCTTTAGGACTCTTTTCCAGGTGTATTTTAAAGTCTGTTGAACAATTGTCATTCTTTCATGCTTTTCAGTTTTTGTTTAATAGTTTTAATGAATGCATGCTATTACAGATACCGTTTATTCATTTTCTTATGGTAGTGGCCAAGAGAATCGCTACGTGGGGTTTGGAAACACAGTAAACCCTCCAAAAAAAGAGGATGACTTCCTGAATAATGCTATGTCTTCATTGTACTCGGTAAGGAAATGCTTGAAGCTTGCTGTGACCTGAATTACTATTTTCCTCTATTTTATCCCCTGTTATGGAAATATAAATGGAGAAGAGAAACTAAAGACTGCAGGTATATACAGAGAGATGTAGAGTATTGGTTGTAGTCTGAAAGAGTGAAGAAGATACTGGTGGACTTTAAAAGGCAAAATGAAAGGAGAAACTTAGGCAAAACTTAGGAATTTTGTCTGGTATCAGTTCATAGAAATAACAAAATGAGGATATAGCAATGAATTAAGAACAAATACTCAACAGGGCTTGGAGGAAAAAAAAGAGAAGTTATTACCTGTTGGGAATAGCAGTTAGGCTGGTAATGCTCTAAACGGATTAACCGTATTAGGTATGTTCGGTGGAAAACAACTGAAATGTGTGTGTACATGGGTGCTAGAAGCCCTGAGCAGTGATGAAAACATCTGAAATACTTGTGACAGGGTGTGAAGAGATAACGGCATATGGTTGAACAGTTGTCATGATTAAAGTAGAGATAGTGAAAGAGGCGTTGTTGAAGGAAAATGGCAATAAAGTCAGAGGCAGTCAGGGACATATTGGTGCTTTGATAGGCTGCAGAGTAAAAGTGCTGAACAGTATTTGGGATTTGGAGACACTCTGAAATACAGTAAGGTTTTCTACCAGGATTAGCGGCCAGTAGTCTTCTGTAGAGACTCATCAGTCTAAATACCTACACCAGGTTCCGTTGTTTGTTTGTTTTAAAAAATATATAATAATTTCACTAGAGCAGAGTAGAAAAAGGTAGTGCCTGGACCTTTGAACAGAGTGCTTAGTATAGATCTGCTGAATATTTTCTTGGTATGTCCTAGATTGTAGGCCAGAGAGTTCAGATTAGAAACCACATCTCTAATGTGTTGCAGATGTGCTAAGATGGCAAAGGAGAGGTGACACACTGTGTTGTCCAAGTTACTGTCAACCATTATTTGAATGCATGATCTCATTGAAACTCATGATTAAAATGCCCTCTTGTGACCACAGATACATACTACAGTGCAATTTTATTATAGTGAGACTGCATATTTGCATGCCTATTTTTCCTAGTGAGGAAACTAATTTTCCTTCCACTGCGTCTGATTGGATTTTCCCACACATGCTATGTTTACATATAGACGTTATTTTCTGCTGTTACATATCAGGAGTGTTTTCTGTAGAATTCACACAGACTACACTATCCGACTCGTTCTGTAAAGAACAGATGTAATTGCAGTTTAGGTTTGTCTTGAGTCCCTTAAGACTCTGCTTAGCACTAAAACTATGAGACACATCACTTTGCCTTTTTTGCAATTGGTGACATAATTATCTTTCAGTCTGTCAGCACAGGACAAGAAGGACAATTAATGAAGAGACTTCAAAAGGATAGGCAAAAGTATTTTTTGCTGCTTTTTTTTTTTTAGAAGACATTCCCTCAACCTAAATATGTGGCACAGTCAAATTAGATAGAAGGGGTGATCTAATATTCTAATATTTACAGCCTTTGTACGGAAGCCTACCCAAAAGGTAGCATGTCACCAAAACATCCACACTTTAATGGAAATCGAATTGATAAAAGGCACTGGTAGACGTGGATATTAACCTTGCATTAGTAGCACCATGTTTAAAAGATTCTGCAGCACAGCTTGCCATTATGTGGTGATGATCTACAAAGGAAAAAAACTCTTATCTGTTTCTTCATTCGCTGTATGCAAGGAGAACCACAGACAAAAGTTTATTTCTGTTTTTTGTCCATTCACGTATGGTGGGTTTTCCTCCCAACTTGTTTTACTGGGCAGACTCTGGATGAAGGAGTTACTTCTCAACTGTCAGTTTTTGTTAGTGATTTTCTTTAAATTATTTTGGGTTTGTTTTTTTTTTTTTTTTAAATAAATCATTAGACTCACTCTCCTGCTCCACTTACTTTTAGCTGGTTTCTTAATCAGTATCTGACAATCAGTAGTTAGAAGAAACCTTTTTTGATTCATTACAGAAAAGTCTTGTAAGAAGTGGCCAAACCTTGATTGTGGTGGTAGTTTTCAGATCTTCCAAGAATGAATGGGGCAAAATAAAGCTTTGTTTCTTTTGTTTTTAAAGATAAAATTTGCAGCAAACAAGCAGTTTGAAGCTGTATAATAAAGAGGAAAATTGCTGTATGGGCATTTTATGAGTTGCTGCCTCATGGTTTTGAACACCGATTCTTGATTTCTCTTCAGCTTTTTCTGGGCATACATTTTTGCTGCTCCTTGGTTTTTTTAACATCCAGTGCTTACTTGTTGAAGAGCCAATCCCTGTTTACTAAGGTTTTAATGTCTTTTTTTTTGTTCTCTTACTTGCCTTGAGGGGGGGAGGATTTTTTTTTTATGTAACCGTTTTTAGTAGAATAACACCTGAAGCACTTGGGTTTGTTCAAATTGCAGCCATTTTGACACAAATAATGGAAGTTCATCGCTATATTACAGTTATGTGAGAGACTGTAATTTTTGCTCTTACTACCAAGTAATTCTTGTGCCTACAGGACAAACTGTACTGGAGAGCATTTTGACTTAGTTTAACATGTAATAGTGAACACTTGGTTATTCACTCTTATTCACACATAGCTTACAACATTCTTGCTTTCTTTAAAGGGATGGAGCAGTTTTACAACTGGAGCAAGCAAGATTGCCTCAGCTGCTAAGGAGGGTGTAAGTAAACAATATGTATTTCAGTGTAGTTCTTGTAAACTCAGAGATTCTGTTACTGTTCTAATAGGGGCGTGTTTAAGAGTATTACCAAGACAAACTAAACTCTGTGCTTTGTCTATCTTTGCCTATAGCATATAAAATAGATGCACTGTGAATGCAGATCTCTGCCTTAACTATTTCTCATGTTTCTGGATGTACATTTTTGTAAATTTGTCCACTGGATGTAAGCGTCAAGAAACAACTCAACTGCCATTTGTATACTCCCTTGAGAAACAAAAAATTTTACTTATAAAGCAGAAGTTTCGGTCTGCACCAAATAAGGCTGGATTGCATTCTTCAGCAGGAGTTTAATACCAAGTTACAAATTGCTGATGGTTTTATATTTTTTTTCCTTCCTTTGACTTCTCTCTAACTACAACATTTTTTGTCAGTTTAAACAGAAAGCTTGTTGGGCAGAGACTGTGCTTGAGGGGACGCTTTGGGAAAAACTGAGGCATGGTCTTCACACTCCGCATGTTCTGCAAATTCGTGGGCTTAGGTGACAGTCATTCAACTAACTGTAGACTAAAACCAGAGGAAATAAAAATGTATTACGTTTTAAATAGATGATGGTGGAGAGTAAATATTTTTGTGAAAATAATGCATTACAACTTATTTCAGGTTTGATTAGTATTCTTCCAAACTTTTATGAGCATAACAGTTATCTCTTAATTTGGGTGACATCATGACAGACAAAAATATTGCTACTCATCTGCATTGGCTCACCAAGGTCTAGTCTATACTGATGGCCCTTTCTTCCCTCTGTTGTAAGTTGAGAAACACCGATGCTTCCCCAGAGTGATCTAGAATGCCAGAGGTGGTGATATGGGTATTCTCTGTTACACTGTGAAATTCTGGCAAAGATCCATTCCTCTTGGAGAGGATCATGCATCATTTCTAAATGTGTGTATTTAAAAATCAAAGGTTTTATTCCTAGTAAACTTGAATGTATTTGCTTCTTTTCACAGGCTACCAGATTTGGATCTCAAGCAAGTCAAAAGGTGATTATAGATTTAGCTCTGTCTTATTGACTGTAATTGGCTTTAAATGTCGTGTATTTGCCTGCATCAATTGATTTAGACTTAGAATCATGGAGTATCTCAAATTGGAAGGGACCCATGAGGATCATCGAGTCCAACTCCCTGCTCCTCGCAGGATTTCATCATCAACAGACCAGTGTGTTTTTCCTTCATAGTACACAGTAGTTTTTAGGTTCTAGCTTTTATTTCCATGGGAATTGCAATCAACTGCCGTGATCAAATTAGGCAAGAAATAAACAGTGATAATCTGTTGTGTATAACTGTTGCAGGTATTTGAGAGGCAGTAGAATGAAATGCTTTAATTCATGCTTGCAAACTTAAAATACTCTTACTTCTCTGAACCTTAAATGTGGTTTACCTTAAAGTTGTTTTCTTGGTGATACAATATAATGCAAGCCATCTTTCCATTGCTAAAGCTTAATAAGATATTACAAATGTGAACTACTTAAATTAACTTGCTTGTGTGTATTTAAAAAAGTAGCAATTACAAAAGCATTTCATCTTTCAAGCTAGGGTTAAAACAAACAGTCAGACCTGAATTACACAGAACTCTGACATAAACAAGATCTGTTTGCATGGAAAAAAATTAAATTCAAATGTAAAAGTGTGTTTAAAAAAAAAAAAAAAGGATTCTTAATATGCCAAAGTTCTGAGTGAGAAAGGGCTAACATATATTAATATATTATATAGGGAGTTTTACTTTGAGCTGTAGCTTGTCTTGTACGTATAGCATTAGCCTGGCATGCTTTCTGATATGCATAGGATGCTGTTGCTCAAAACAAATGCAAAACTGCAAGTGTTGGTGTTCAAAGAGATGTATGCAGTAGGATATTAATACTCTAAATAGCAAGCCAAACTTGTGCATGTTTTGCAACAAAAGTGTCTTGTTAAAGCACGCAAACTCAATACTGAGAAGTTGTAAAGTATTTGCTGCGTGGTTTAAGTAAGAAAAACTAGGTCTTCTATAAGTCTTCCTCTTTCACTCCTTCTGGCAGTTTGCCTTTAAGAAAACTGTTCTTCCTTCAGTATTATTAGCAAATGTGCATATAATATTAAATGTAAAAGCTCATCACATCTACTGACAAGGACCACAGCAACGTGGTGCTCTAGAGTCTAAGCTGTGTTATTGAAGCTTAAATTTGGTTCCTGAAACATCTGATCTTTTGCTCTGTAGAACAGATTTAGCATCTTTTTGATGTAATATATTTTTTAAAAGTGTATTTGCTGTCCAGTGACAAAACGTATTCACTGTTTGTCTTGTCAGTAGATGTTAAAATTGGAAAAGGTTTGTGCTAGTTAATTTGCCTGAAAAAATGCTGCCAATTTTTTGCTAAAAGCCGCTTCTACCTTCCTTGCTCTTTCTCTTTTGCTGTCTGGGTAAAGTTTTGGGGCTACAAGCAGCAGCCAGAGCCGGTAACGCCCTCCCATATATTCTTGTGCATGGACTCCTTGTCACTGTTCGTGCTGAATATGTGCATTTGCTCTTGAGCTGTCTTTTCTTTTTTTGCCAAGTCAGACCTGTTTAGAATAATGTTGTGTGTTTCATACGGTAATGTTTCTTCAAACCTATTTAAAATAGGTTAAATTGGACAGACATATCCAAGCTCCGCACTCAGAAAACATACTGTACTTTTGTCCATGCTCTTCGTAAACACAGGTGACTTCAGGATATCTGTTTGCATGTCTGATCCAGGGATGCAGTATACCAAGAGCTACCCTGGGATGTTGTTTGGAGGCAGACTCCTAAATAAATGCCCCGTTAGGTAGTGGTTGTAATGGTGGTTAAGATGGTTTGAAGAACCCACAACAATTTATTGTCATTTAGACAATTATTCTATCACCTGATGACCCCTCCCCACCCGGGAAGAGGAATTGGGGGGAAAAAACAAGGAAACTTGAGGGTTGAAATATAAACAGATTTAATAGAATAAGACTAAATAATTAACATTAATAATACTAAAGAACCAATATTGATCCTGATACCAATATAAAATATACAAGGATTATACTCAGCCAATTATATCTGTAGGAAGCTGTGCACTCCCAGCAGTGGACAGTAAATGTTGGACACTGTGAGCACTATGGCTTTGGGAGGAAGGGAAGGGCTCAGGGGTCTGGCGCCAGGGCAAGAAGTTCTCAGGATTGCAGCCATCATAGAAGAGGGAAAACTCCTCAGCAAACTTTCTAATTTTTATTGAATGTGATGTTCACGGTATGAAATAATCCTGTTGGCCAGCTTGGGTCAAGCGGGCAGGTCTTGCTCCTCCTCATCCCCTCACCTGCTCTGAGACCTTGAAACCCGCATACCATAGCTGGCTATAAAGTAAATATTTTCACAAATTCAGACACCAGAGTCGTCTAAAAATGCAGTTTTCCCAGGCATTAGAAGAGACCTTACTGAAAAGGAAAATTACTGAAAGAGAAATGAATCCTGTGTCACTCAAACCAGGACAGATGCTATCCTAAACTCGACAATAGTAAAGATGAGGAAGTGATTCAGATGGAAACACAGTTGTACCCAAATCTTTCCTTTCTGTATTTACAAAATTATGTGGTTGAGTAAATGGGATAATATGAGAATTCTTCCTGATTCTAGCGATGACTTCACTTAACATACCTGAACTGGTATTGGAGATAATGGTGGTTGGGTAGAGGGGAGATTCCAGTAGTGCTGTGGCTAAGGGAGAGGCTTTTTAGGCACCTGGGAATTTGTGGAGGAAAGATGCTCAAGGTGCTCCGTTCCCAAGAAGAATATGAATGAAGGCTCACACCATAACCGATGTTAGCAATAAGATTTATATCTTAGGAAACTCTTAGGAAATGAAACTTCATTAGCCTCTGCTAAGGTTTAGGAATAATGTTTGTCTTGCAAGGGAATTGGCCTTTTTGGATTAATTGGGCTGATTCAGAAAGTCAGCAGTATAATATGACAATTCTGAAGAAATGTTTAAATCTGTCAAAGGCTTATTATGGTAGTAGGGAAAGGAATGATTTCACATGAAACATTTGCAAACCCTGCTGTCTGTGTCAATATCGTCTTATGAAAGTACTTTTGTGACTTACACTTTGGGCTTACATTTTTTTAAGACACCTCTGAAATACAATATCCTTATGCATCTTGTTCTGGATTGCAATAGATTTCTGAAGTTCATTGTTTTCTCTCCTTGCACACCTGGAGCTGTAAAAGAGATTACAAAAATCTTCTGTCACAGCTTTGCCTCTTGTGTATTTCTTAGAAACAGTTGGGCTGTTATTAATAGATGACAATAGCAGCACTACAAGACAGAAGAATTGGTGAAAAATTGTCCAAAAAGATCTAAATCTATAAGTAATTCCATTAGTAAGGAAAAATAAGAGTGGTTGAGGTCAGTTCTTCCAAATATTCAGCTGCAGGCATTAGCAAGGTGCCCATCTTCTGGGCTGTTGCTGGTTGAACCATTGCTTCTGCTTCCAGTGCAAGGTCAGACTTTGCTTGGGCTCTGGGAATCTCCAACAACCTATTGCCATGTGCATCTGTTTGGAATTTATTTTCTTTTAATTTTTTCTGCAGCACTGTATTGTGTGTGCTTTTCAGCTCATTCTGCTTGTATGAATCAAAGCTTAAAGCTTCATGTGTTTTTGGAGATACTGCTAAGAAATTAGCCTGCAGAAGATGTTGGCTGTGTTTGGGTTTTTGTTGGTTTGGGGTTTTTTTTTTGTTTTTTTAAGGAAAATATGACTGACTTTCTTTTGTTTTGCTTTTAAATAGGCGTCAGAGTTAGGTCAGACATTAAATGAAAATGTTCTCAAACCTGCACAGGAAAAGGTAACTTTGGAACTAGTGAATTACTTGCAGAACGTGGTTATGCTGACTTAGGGAGTGATTGTTTCTTCCTGCCACAACTGCCTGGTTTATCAGTGCGTCCTTCTGTTTTTTCATATACTAGCACAGTAGCAAATAGGAAACATCAAATAATTCAAAGCTAGTATGCTAGCAAAGAAAGGTTAATGAGGGTAATTTCCCTCCACCAGTCTTTCCCATGTCCACAAATGACTGTTACCTTCTTCCCTATTAGATAATATTTTATAAATTTCATGCTTTCAATAATGGAAGATGGGACAAGATGAAAATGCACCCTAAATGGATATAAAAATCAGTTATTAAAAAAAAATTATTAGTAGTATCTTTGAGTGTTAAGTTCATAGTGCTTTAACCGTCTGCCTACAAGCATTGTTTTAATTCAGCCAAGTGTCTTTGAGGCACTGTAGTTCATCTGCTGCCTCATCGGGGGCAGTAGAATTTGGGGCAAAATATATGTTAAAGATGAATGGGGACAATTTATCGGTAGAAGTAATGTGTTCTTGTAACCTTTATTTGGTATTTGTTCAGAATATTCTGGTGGTCAGTTAAAACCCAGTTTTGCATGCATTCACACGCGAAGTGTTGTCTAAAGTAACATTTTGATTAGCTGTTCTAGTTACTGTGGTGTTTCTAGGAAACTAGTTTGAAGCAGATTTTCATCTTCCCTTTACAATTGTTAGTGACCAAAAACATGTGGCTAATGGCACTTCCAACAGCAGTTGGAAGAAAGCACACATGCTGACCTGAGTAAATACAGATAGTTGCTAGTAGGCATATTAAAAAAAAAAAAAAAAAGCCAGGCAGTCCTCATAAGTGACTAGTGATCACTGATACTACAGATTCTCCCTAGCGTCAAATGTAGCCATCCTGTTTCGTATGTTTAAAAAAAATATAAATCTTTCCCATTTGGCATGCATTTGTTCCATGCTCGTAGAATTTTGGATCAGCTCCAAAATTTTGAAGAAGTCTTTTCTGAGAATGTGGTGCTCTACTTACCTACATACCTTTTCCCAAAATGTGTTGGTTTTGATAGAGCAGAGAAGTAGTGCCACCACTTTGGGATATGGATTAATTTTCAATTTGAAAAGAATCGTTTAATCACATTACAAAAGAATTTCTCTTGCATTACCTTTATTAATTCAACATTCTTTACATAGCATTTCAAATCACAGGAGAAGACTCTAATTGATTTCCTATTCCTTAGAATTATCCACAACTTATTTCAGAGTGCTTAGGTGCATTATTTTCAGGGTTATTGTTGGAGTGCGTTTCCTTGAGCTGATTTGTATTTTGTAGGACAATTTAATGAAGAATGTTGCATTCTATATTTTTTCTTTTTTAAAAAGGTCTATATCCCTTAGGATGTTGTGCTGTTAGGTATAAATAAGTGTTACTTTCTGAAGTAAGTATTCAGTGATCACTGCCTGGCACATATATGATTATATAAAGTCATTTGCTTTGGAACAGCTGCCGCTTACCAGTTGGTGAAAGAGACCAATTGTATTCTGGTTGATCAAAGTTCAAAGCCCTTTTAATATTTAAATAAGCATGTGTAAATGACGGAGACTAAAATGGTTCTGATAGGCTTGTAATCTCTCCAAACAAAATATTTTTATATAGTAAAATATATTTATAAAATGTCACGTTTGCAGATTTTTTTTTTTTTTGTGCTGGTGTTTTTATGCTCAGCATTAGTGTAATGATACACCTTCCTGAAACTGTATGTCTATCAGTAGGAAATTCCCACAAACTTCAAAGGACTGAGGTTTGCTCCATTAGAGATCAACGGACTTTCTATGTCATTTTCTTAACTTTGTTAGCTTTGACTTCAGTATATTTTGATTCACTTTCAGTTTGGGGTTTTTTTTTTTTTTACACTTTTTGTTCTTAGCTGTTAAGCACAAGTAAGCTTGTCTTAAGGTTTCAATAATACTTTGTCTTATGACTAATTACCAATACTTTGATTTGTGTAGGTGAAAGAGGGGAAAATATTTGAGGAGGTCACCGTGGGGGTATCACAGTGGGCCAGCAAGGTATGAAATGGCCTGCCTGTCTTTAAGGAGGCCGAACAGTAAGCCAGTCTCCATATTCTTATGAAAAGCTTGTAGTGAAACAAAACCACAAGCAGAGACTAAAGCTGCGTTGTGTTGAATACAGAAATTTTGAAAGTGTAATTTTCAGGATGCAGTACTTCTGTTGGGGTGTTAAAAATGCATACAGGTATGATGTAGTCCCCATAACAGTTTTAACCAAGGACACGGTGTAGAGTTAGAAGACAGCCGGTGTCCCAAACGCCACAAGAAAATGTCTGCTAGAGAATATGGAGACAGCTTACGTTACATTTGTCTGGTTAAACTTACTAATACTCTGTACCTTTTTTCTTTTTCTTCTTTTGCTGTCGTTGTTTGGTAATGTGGTAAGTGCTCTATACAGCTGCTAAGTACAGAAGTCCTGCACGATCTAATACCTATTTTGATAACTTGTACGGTGTTACCTAGGAGGGTCTGTCTTTCTAGCACTGTGAAAGTCAACACTGGTAGCTCTGTGGTGTACCAGCTTAGTGCCTTAAACGTTGGGAATATTTGAAAAAAATAAGCTATTTTACCTGTCCTGTTTAGAGCCTGGCAACTTTAAGTCTGAATTCTGGGATTCATCCTCAGTATCTGTGACTTAGAATAGTGACTTCCATGGGTGTCACTTCAGAATTTGTGTTTCTAATACAATACCAGTTCATTATAATAACCCCCAAAGGATTCTTCTAGCAGTCATGTTTATCCTGGAACTCAATTTTTGGCCTCTTTTACATAAGCAGTGATGAAATGGGGTGAAAGTAGTTTTGTAGAACAGTAGAAATATAAATACTGGTTACATGAATCGTAACATCAAAACATCAGTGCTGTCAGTAAGTTTAATGTTATGTAAGGAGTAATTCCAGTGTTTTTGTCAAGGAAGTCTAGGAGAGAATTCAAAAGCTGTTATTGACAATGATGGGTGAAAAAGCTTGAACTTGACCTACTTTTCACATCTTCCAGCAGCATGGTGCTGTCAAATATATGTTCTTTACATCAACCACAGAACTGCCCATCAAAAATATTAATGGTTGTGAGTGAACTTTTCTGATGGAAATATGTTCTCTTTATCTGAACAAGTGGAGAAATGTGTTGTGGCTTTTGCTGTTGGACTTGGAAGAGGTGTTGGTTCAGTCCAGATGAATGGAGTGTCTTTTTTTTTCTCTAGGTTCAGGGAGTTGGAAGTAAGGGATGGCGAGATGTCACCACGTTTTTTTCTGGCAAACCAGATGATAATTCTGAAAGGTATTTTTTTTGTTATTACTTTCTGTGTCTCTTTAAGCACATAATTTTATCTCCTGTATGTCCTTTGCAGTACAGTAGTAGCAGGTAATTTTTAAATATGAAGAAATTATTCTTGTCTTTGCTAGTATTCCTCCTGTATGTA